>CM034706.1:106619415-106682295 GCA_020142125.1 Phrynosoma platyrhinos
GCGTGTGATAAGGTCCTCAGTGTGACTTCACAGCACCTTTAACATGCATATCTTGAGTTACCACTGGAAAAACTATGGCAGTATGTAAAGAGGGATAAGCCTGTGTGGTGTAGTGGTTTGAACATTGGACTAGGACTGTGGAGACCAGAGTTTGAATTCCAGCTTAATCATGGAAATCAGCTGGGTGATCTTGGGCAAGTCACAGTCTTTCAGCCTCACAGTCTCTCAGCATTGCAGAGGAGTGGGATAGAAATAAATGTTATTATTTTTATTATAGGGAGCAATGACAAACTCCCACTGAAAAAAATTGGCAAGAAAACCCATGACAGATTTGTCTTAGGGTCACCATTAGTCAGAAATGACTTGGAAGCACATAATGATGAAACAAATGAAAGGAGGTGTGATATGTGGTGGGAGTGTGAGAGCCAATATGTAAGTGCACAGAAAGTGAAATCTCTAGCATAATGGACTGTTATTATATCCATATAGTATTCTAAAGGCTGAATTCCATGGGACTTAAAAGTGATTAAACATGCATAAGAAGGCACTGTCTGCATAGATGGTTAAGATACTGTGGGATAGAGCAGTTACCTCTATTTGGCAATACGTTTGTTAGAGGATCACATTGAGAAAAGAAGATGCATGGTAACCACATACCACATTCACCATCAAATTTGGCTTGCTATAACTGTAGAACTTCCAGGTGCTATTTTTATCTGCATTGACAACTAGCATCCCTTGAAGGACTAGAGTTTTGTCCAGAGGCCACCAATTGCTTTTCTATAGTATAGACCAAGTTATAGACAATTATCTATAAGCAACAGGTGGTCTCTCACATTATGGCATCTTGTTTGTGGGGCCTGCACCCTTATTAAGTTTTTTAGAACTAATCACCTTTGACTTTGAGTGAAAATGGGAGGAAAGAATCTATGTTTATTTATTTCAGAGGGCCTTAGGGGCTATAAGCTGTTTTGTTTGTTCTTCCTGCTGTTTTATTCATCCTGTTCTTTGAGGATATCATTTCATAGGCATGTTTTAAAATGTGTTTACTTCGGTTCCTGTTGCTGTTATGATGAGAAACTCTCTTGAGGGCCTCTTAGAATCAACAAGGACAGGATCTACAACTCTCTAACACCCACACACAAACAAAGGAATTAAATTACACTTGGACATCAATTAAAAGTTATCTGCTGATCTGAAATGGAACTATAGTTTTGAGCTCTACCTTGTTGATAGCTAAATTCCCTTCTTTTGAAGTTAGCCCTCTCAGATTATACATACTATCTTTTTTAAAGCATTCATCCCAAATCCTTCACTGCACAGGGTGGATGGAGCAACACTGACATCCTTTGGCTTTCTGTCTGAAGGGAGTGTTTGTACAGTAACACCCTATCCCTCCCGCTGCTGACCAAGTGTGAGGAAGTCTGTTCAACCCTTCTCCCCCCTGCACACAGTTGGAAGTTCAACATGATCCATCCAAGAGGGATTGTGCAGAGTCCAATTTGTTGCATTAGGGAGCATCAACTGTTACAGATTTAATCTGTGCAAAGGATTACATCTGCAGAAGGGAAAGCCACTAGACGGTGATCCCAATAATGTTACCAAGATGTATGTGATGCCAGGGATCAACTGGAGCAACAGCTACCATGCTAAGAAAGACATACTGCCACTCATATAATAATTTGGAGGTCATGGATACCCACTATGGAAGAGTTCCCCAAAAAGGACTGGTACAATCCAGTCTTTTCAAATGGGTTTTCTTTCCCTTCTTGTAACCGAGCTGGGTCTGAGCAGCCCAGAGATTGGTTCTCAGAAAACCTGGGCAGAAAATGGAAAGACAATTTCTTTGGTACCTCCTCTGGAAAGGGCTGTAATTTCATTGTCAGGGAGGTGGCACGGAGGTAGCAAGTGGGTCCTTTTGGTGGCATGGACATGACAAGGACTGCAGTCTGTCCAGGAGGAGGAGGATATTCAATGGGATCTCTTTCAGGAAGATGCAGCCTCCTAAACCAAAAAGCAACTCCAAGGAGCAGTAATGATCTGATGCTAGTTTTGTGTGGCTGTTCTTAAGGATGGGAAAAAAGAAGCAAGGAGGCTGATTACCCTGGTCTTGAAACACAGAGAGCCATTCTGTCAGCAGCAGCAGGAGGAGGGAAAATCTTCCATGGAAAGCCCTCCTTTCTCTCTCATTCTCTCTCCCCTCCCCTTCCACCACATTCACTTGCAAATCACTCTCAGCCTGGAAAAGCCTCTGCTTTCCCCAGTCTGTGCAACGTTTCCTTCGCAGCAGAATCTCTGGCTTTCTCTCTGACTCTTTTTTTTTTATCCCTGTTTTCCAGTCGGGTGGCTTTTCTTTCTTTTTGAAAGCAGGCACTCTGAATGAAAGCCAGTGAAAGTGAGAGAAGGCAAGCTTTCTCTCTCCTCTTCCTCACCCATCCATCCCCCCCCCCCCACCTGCCCCAGCATTGCTTCCTCTGCTGTCCGGAGTGAAGTGATGAAATGCTGGAAGCCTGAACGAAAGGACCCATCTCCTCCTTGTTTTGTATGGGGAGAGGGATCGTAGAAACACGACAGCCCGAGAGGAAGAGAAGGGCAAGGATTCAACTGTGTGGCTTGGGTTGGTTGGATGCTCTGCTTCGCTCCATGGGAGAAAGGTAGGAGACTTTGGGGTTTTCTGCCAGGGAATTGGTGAACAGCCCAGTGTGGATTATTCATTTATTTTTGCATTGTGTCCTGCACAATCTAAAATGGTAACTTTCCAGGAAACACAACAACAACAGGAGGAACATGGGTGACAAAGAGAAGTTATGTGACACACACACACACACACACAGAGAGAGAGAGAGAGAGAGAGAGAGAGAGAGAGAGAGAGAGAGAGAGAGAAATCTCCCATTCTGACTGGGCTGAATTTTCTACCTGCCCAGATTGCAAAGCCAGTTCATGCCTGCTAAGCTGGATTCAATGCAATTCATGCAATTTCCCCTTCTTCTCCCTCTCCCTCCTCATGCACACATTGCCTGGACAAACTAAATAAATCCGTTGGCATTTTCCTATTGTGAAGGAATTGGGGAAAGGGTGAGAGAAACAGTTGGGGAAGAATTCAGTGTGCATTTGAAAAGCATCCCAGGGTAACCGTCATGATCACTGCATGAATAACAAACATACATGCCAAGTCTTCTCAACATCCTCCTTTGTAAGACTGGGTGATGGCTTTCTCAGTGGTGAGGCTAGTTTATTTATCTTCTTCTTTTCTTTTGCATGACACTGGTCTCTGTCTGATGGCACACACTCAGGGTGAATCTTGAGACATGCAAGTCATTGGGAAGGAGGGAAGCATCTGGATTCAATTTATGGGTATCTAGTGGGGTCCAAGCAAAATGGGAAGCATGTACACATTTCACTTTGTGACATTGGGATTTCCAAAGAATAAAGAAGAGAGTGTGCCCAAGTGAAACTGAGCATGTTCTATGGTGAAAGAGACAGCAGTAAGTGGGTGCCTTTTCTGTCGCTACTGCAATAAAATCCATATTTGATGTGGTGTTAAATTAATGCAGCAGGCTGCAAGTCCCCTTCTCTGCTCCTGACAAGTCACCATTGGTGGCTTTGTCAGTGGCCCTTCCTGCTACATTATAGAATTAACTGTGAATCATTGTGCCCCATGATGCCAGCTGTAGCCACCTAAACCAAAGAGAGCTTTTAGCATAAAGGATGCCATCAACTGACTGCACGTGCGGATGGGAATAGCAGCAAGTGGAACCCAACTTAGCATCTTTGTTTTCTGCCACACAAATGGATCCATTCCCTATGATCCTTAGCTTTTACTCTGGTGAAAAGACAAAAAAAGAGAAGAGGTTAATTAAAACCATAGTTCCATTACTTTTAAGGTGCATTTAGGTGCATGGTTTTAAGTCATGTGTGTGCTAAACTGTGTGAGAGAAAGGGTGTGTGGGGGGGGGGAGAAGAAATATTTCCTTATGTTGTTTTTCTAGTAGTACATTTTGTGTTTACCTGCATAAGTGATCAAATTTTGGCTTAGTATTCACAATGGATTTCCATTTCTTTTCTTAAAATGATTTTCTGTCAGCATATTGTAATCTCAGAGCAGTTAGATGCCTTCATCTTGGATTGCTATAGATGGTTATATGCCTTAGTATGAACATCTTAGTTTATTGAGCGTGTGCGCGCACGCACACACACACACACAGACCTCAAATACTATATTGTTAAGGAATAAATACTATAAAGGAAAAAGGAAAAGGTGGAGAGGGTGTCTGGGTAAGAGAAGAATCAGAAACACAACTTCTCCCCATGAAAAGACCCTTTTCCAACACCATAGGGTCAGTGTAGTTTGGTGGAGGGAGACAATGTGTTTAGGAATATAATCAGATTATCTGTTAAAGCTCACCCCCCTTGATTTCAAACCCATCCTGAGAAACAAAACTGATCCATTGGGCATGTTGCGTGGTGGTGGTGGTGGGAGGAATGAATGTTCCTAATGTAATGATTCTTCTGGGATTGTAGTCTGTTGTAAGTATTCAGATAGATTTTTTTGAAGATGCATTTAATTTTATTAGAGAGAGGTTCAGCAGCAAAACACATGACGTCAGAGGCACTGTTTTCATTTAATGTTTGCAATACAAAATGATTGATTTGGGGGAGGTACCCATAGAGGGCATAAGAATAGAGCTCTTGCAGCTTGCTTTGTACTTATTTTATTTTGCTATTTCTGTCTCTAGCTTATGCTGATACATTCTTGTAAGATGAGCATTGATTTTTTAAAAAAAAAAACAACTGGATATGTTGAGTGTTATGTGTAGTGTACTTAGGCAATATTTGATAGCGTATTTACTCTGGAGTGGCAGTTGTTTGTTATTTCAGAAGTATGCAGAAACCTTCTGATACACATGTGAATACACACCTGAAAAAAGGATCAAGTGCTGAAAACAGAGTGTATTTTTCAAAGCCATATATTAACTGATAGAACTGTGGTCCCTAGAGACATCATTGCTCTTGTATTATCAGCCAAAGCAATTTATTGTTAATGTTAAAAGCAATCCAGGGAGCCCTGGCAGTGAATGTGGCTATTAAGCAAAGACTATATTGCTATGTCGTTCTCATTAAAGGACTCAGTGCAATAGACAGAGAAGGTTGATTTAAAAATGATAACCACCTCTAGCACTTTAGAAAGTCATTTCCTGATCTCAACATGATATCCCAAGGAAACAGATAATGGAGTCACTCTTTCTCTGTCTCTCTTTGTGTGCTTCTTACTCAGATGACTTATTTCTATTTGATCCAAAAATGTGAAGTTTCCTGATGTAGAATGCTACTAAGTTTCAGGAGTAGTTCATTGGGGTGGTCAAGGACTGGAAGACTTTTGATCAGGGGAAAATAAGAGGAGTGTCTTTTAAACTGTTCCCCACCTGCTACCCCAATTGATAAATAATTACTGGTTGAAATTATTTTGCTATATATCTTCCTGCTTTCCTGATTAGACTTCCCCACATGTCCTGGTTCCTATACATCAAGAAAAATATTAGATATCTCTCTCATTCTGCTAGGTGTAGATGTGTGGCATTGGATCAAAAGAGGATAAAGACTGATGACCGTAACTTATCAAACACTTGAGCTACTTTCCCCCCACCCCCCCACCCTGTCTTCCATTATAGATGTACTGCAGCCTTATTTATTGAAGAGAGACACAGGAGGCTAATTAGCATCTTATTCATGTAGCAGAAAGACTACATTTTGAACAAGAGAAAATCAGGTGAAGGGCCCTTGATGATTTCTAAAGACAGTATGAAAACTTTTTGGGTTCCCTAAAAGCAAATGACATTTTAACATCTAGAATTAGAGATTTCTACACTGGAGATGTCATGATGAACAGTGTTTGATTCCCTAAATTATATGGAAGCATTGTTACAAGAGGCACCTGGGAGACATGTTTCCAGTTCTCAAGCCTCTTCAGTAACATCCAGAGGAAGAGCTGATGACGTCATCCCTCTGTATCCACAGATTCTTTATCTGTGGATTCACGCATCCACAACTTAAGAATACTAAAAAATATACATATAAATTCCAGAAGGCAAACCTTGATTTTGCCATTTTATATAAGGGACACCATTTTACAATGCCACTGTATTTAATGGGACTTGAGCATTCACAGATTTTGGTATCCATGGAGGCAGGGGTCTGGGGTCTGGAACCAAACCCAAGTGAATACCAAGGACCCACTGTACACATACGGCTGCAGAGAAAAGCACAAAGATTTTATCAACTGCCTCCCCATGGGAGACATGAACCACTCCCCTTTTCATATATTCCAAAAAACATTCAATAAGGAAACCCTGCCCACTTCCTGTTTCACCATTTTAGCATAATGCTGAGAGCCATCCATAGTGATGACATTTATGGTGATACAATTGAAAAGGCCATACAGTTGATTAGTAACTGCTGTCACCATTTAAAACTGTCATTGAATTTACCTTTCGACACATCATCAAGCTTGATGTCAAAGGTTACTAGGCTGGATTATTTATATGTGGACCTTCATCTCTAAACTATAGATTCGCTAAAATAAATCAAGCTTATGTTCCTTGTAGATTCATCCATCAGTCTATATGTTTGCCATTCTGAATAAAAGGCAAATGCTCCCATGTATGGAACACCAGCAAACCCACCTTTGAAAAGCAGAACACTATTACCTCCTAGGCTTTTATTTTGTGCTTTTTGTAGAATCTGTGAAAAAGGGGGAAAATTCTGCTATTTGATCCTAAAACTAATTTTCATGCCTCATTGTCAAGGGTGACCAGATATCCTCCTTTTCCAAGACATGTCCTACATTTCAGCCTTCTGTGCAGGAAGAATTCCAAAAATGTCCTCCATTTTCAGCTTGACTAAGAATTGACTAAGAAGCATGACTTCATATTTCTATGAGATTTTTAGCATTTATCTGGTCATGCCCTACATTTTCCTTGAACGTCTCACATTTTTAGTGCCTTTTCAGTGAGGACATCTGGTCACCCTGCTCATGGTTGTTACATTTATATCCTGGATTTTCACTAAGGCGGCTGCCACATTACAGAATGAATGCAGTTTGACACCTCTTTAACTGTCATGGCTCAGTGCTATGGCATCCTGGGATTTGTAATTATTTGTGGCACTAGAGCTGTTTGACTGCCAAGGCTAAATATCTCACAAAACCACAAATCCCAGAATTCCATAGCATTGATCCATGGCAGCTAAAACAGTGTCAAACTACATTCATTCTACAGCACAGATGCAGTCTAAAAGTAGTTTTCAAGGTGGGTAACAGACATCGCTAAAACAGAGTAATATTGATGTGTACCTTCAAACTGATTCCGACTTATGGAGTTTTCTTGGCAAGATTTGTTCAGAGGAGGTTTTCCATTTCTTGAGGATTACAGCATGTGACTTTCCCAAAGCCATCCACTGATTTTCATCACCCAGCAGGGAATTGAACCTGAGTATATAACATATTAAAATAATCACAATCATCAAAAATCATTGAAACACTTTTAAAAGCCCAGATTGCAAAGAAGTATCTTCACACTGTTCTTAAAATCAGCCAAAATGATAACTAATTGCAACTTTAAGGGCAGTGTGTTTCACAATCTGGGATCAAACAAAGAAAACGCCTACTCCCACACACCCATGAAGTGCTCCTCTGTAAGTTATAAGTTTTCTCATGAAAGTAATAATATGAATATATGCTACCAAAAAACTACAGAGCATTAATTGAAATTGAACTTATCCACAACAACTTTAATTGAATTACAAAAGGTAGTAAAATATCAGAGAGAATATATTTCAAGTTTTCCCACACCACAATGATGCAGTTTATACATTGTGCTGCTATGTCATGACAGCCTGTGTTTCCCTGCTGTCCCTCTGTACAGGCCACAGTCTGTGGATGTCAAGTGTGGGTGTGAAAATTCAAAACAGTATAATGTTTTAGAAGTGATAGAAGGAACTAGCCTCATGACTGTCATTTTTGGAGCAGTCATCTGTTTATTGTTGGGTATAATTTGGTTCCTAAATATTTAGTTCTCAACCTAGTCCTCCCTATGTGGTGTACAGGCGTCCCTCCCCATTTGCAGACTTGGAGTCCGTGCTCCCACTCATTCATGGATGGCAAGCAGGGAGGAGCAAAATGGTGTGTGCGTGGGAGCATACCCCCATTATAACCAATGGGGAGTTTAATATTTGCATTTATCCAGATTTGCAGGGGTGTGTGTGTCTGGATCAGATCCCCCGTGAATTGGGAGGGACACCTGTATTTCCTCCACATCAGAATTTCTACTTCAGATTTGCCTTACTAGCAATTATTTCCAAATCCAAATTGCTGTGTTAAACCTTTGTCATTTCCCCCCATAACTATGCACCATTTGCAAATTGTGCTACTCCGCTCACACTCTTCCCCCTCTATCACTCCCAAGGTCATCAGCCATTTGACCAGGACTAGCTCTTGGTTTGTGGAGTCTCCTGTCAGTTATCTCTCATAAATTGTGGTCCTCATCACTCACTTGTAGAGTGTCTAATTATGAAATTTAAAATGCAGGGCAAACAGGCTCATCAATATGAAGGTAATCAAACTCACATGTGCTAGTGATAGACAGTAAAGCTTGCATTTCCTATTGCAACTAATGTGATGGGAAAGTACTTGCTTTTGGCTGAATTGTAGCCACTATCAACAGATTTGTGTCTGTTTCCTTTAAACATTAACTCTAGTTTATCTTGTGAGTGGGCTGGCCTCCTTCCCAATGTAACTCAGATTATTTCAGATGCCATTGGGATGCCTGAAAGCTGGAAAGTGACATCTACCAATTTGGATTTCTCTTATACTCTGCTATATAAGCATTAATTAAAAGGTAGCCTTGGGAGAGTTTTTGTGCTGGGGCCATTTATCTGCCCTGAGAGTTTTTGTCCTCTAAAAAAATTGGAGGCCACAGGCATGGGAATGTTCTGAGTCCTCTTATAAATCCAGTCCTGGTTTCTTACTCTTTTTGCTTCTTCTTATTGTTTCATACATTTGCTGAACCATGGAAATCCGTATTTTGTTATCTCATAAGTGGTGGGGAGATTAACCTATCTGTCCTCAGCACAGTTGGAAGGAAGTGATTTATTGTAGAAGGTGTTATCTACAAGCAAGTGTGCTTAGAGTATATTTTCAAAACAAAGACCTGTTGATAGTTAACTACCCCTACACTAGGGGTGAGCAAAACCTGGCCCTGTGCCTTCATGTGACCCTTGAGTCTGATTTCTCCAAATAATTAAGACCACTCTTTTTTAGCCAAAAGGGAAAGTAAAATGCCTCTCCAGAAACTGCTGGGAATGATCATTTACCTTTTAAATTGTATTCAAACATAATTCAACTGCATCTCTCCCCACACATTGTTTATCATGCCAAAAATAAAACAAAGGGGGAAGAAAAGGGTTTTTCAAAACCAGAAGTGGGCTTCTAGACATCCTTAGGTTTTTTTTAAATAAAGTTTTCCAGCCATATAAAAGCAGAATAACAACAGTGTCTATTATATAAAGAGAAGGTGTGTATGTGTGTGTATGTGTGTGTGTTGGTGATGGGACAAAAAAGAAGGAAAAGGTAAATACAAATACAGAAACCAAAAGAAAATAGAAAACTAGGAAAGATAAAAGTGACTTCCAATCTCCTCTTCAGTGATTATTAAACTATATTAAACTATCTAAAACATCAATATCTCTGTCATGAAGAAAAACAAACAAACAAACAACCTCCTCTCTATAAATTGCAAATATTAATCCTCCAAATTAAATCTTTTACAATCAAAAATATATCCCCTAGCAGAAAGTCAATCAGATATTGATGTATATTTATTAATAAATATATATTAATCTTTATTATCTATTGTTATTAGGTTACTCCTCTGCTAAATCAAATATGTCCATTTTTTGCTCACTTTTCAAAATACAAATACTTCTATTCAGCCTATCAAATTACATCCTCTCAATTTCTCTTTATACCAAACATAACCTCATCATCTGCTTCTCCTAACCACTCTCAAAAGGAAAAAAAATGCATTAAACCAACCACTAATAAAAAACCTATACTGAAATCATAAATCAACTTCAAATCCAAGATTACTAATGACATCTTAAATCCAGAAGAGTCAGCCTTTCTATCCTACTTGAACTGAACTCTCAAAATTGTACCAGTTCTTTTCAGTCGTACACATTTAGCAAATGTCCTGTGATTACAGAGTGGAGGGGGGGGTATTCCCAAAAGAAAAAAAAAATCTTAATCTTATAATTCATCTCAATCCCTTCCCCATGTTCTCCTATTTTATTCATGCCCCCGCCACTCTTCTATTATGTGTCATTTTGAATGTCAGAGGCATTCTCCTTGAGGATCACCTCCAGGTCTTCCAAATAAATAAATAAATAAATAAATAAATAAATAAATAAATAAATGTCAAACTTCAATCTATGATTTACTTTTCACATTCCAAACTGACTCTTCAATCCCTGAACCTTTGACTTCCTCCATTCCTTTATCTAAGAATTACATCCCCCCATCCTTGGTCTTCTGCTCCAATCCAAATTTCAGTCTTAATCTCATTGTATAATTCTAAAAGTTACTAAGGTTGTTTTCAGTGAGAAGCCTTTTCCAGCCAAAACAATGCCATTTTCTCAAAACAAACCAGTCTAGGTCTTTTAAACCCTTTTATTTTCAAAATATTTTTAAAAACCATCAATAGTTGGTTAAGGAGTTTACTTCATAATTCCACATGACTATGTTCTTATCCATAAATAATTTTATTTTTTACCTTTAATCAAAAATTTATTAAACTTTCCTGACTTCAGTCTGCAGTCTTGAAACTTCTTAGCAATAAACCTCAGGATTCTATCCCCAAATGCAAAAGGGGGACATTTGGGGCAGCCCATGTAGCATCTGCATGGTCCCAAGTATATAAATGGTCCTTTAATCTTGCCAAAGATGCCCACACTTGGTTTACACTACACTGTTTTCAGCCCTCTTTAACAGAAATCTTACCCACATAAGACCTATGAAATCTGTAGCAATAGGAAGGTGCAAGAGAGAAGTGAGAAATACTGAGAGCTGGTGGAGAAATTACAAAATTGCAATTCCTCAGAAGATGGGATGAAACTTAGTTCAGCAGCTTTAAAATGTATTGAAGTTTCTAGCTTTATGGTCCATATTCCATCTGTTCCAATGTCTTAAACCAGTTGGAAACTGTAGTTCAGTAAATAACCCATCTATCTCTAACAAAACATAGTTTTAATTGAACTTCAATTTCCTAAATTATATTGAAATGCAGTGGTGGCAGGTGGCTTCCACGGCAATAGGACAGTGAACCCTTTCCACCTTTTACTATGAACTTTAAAGGAATAATCCAAGGTGCTGAACCCTGTCCCTAAAATACGGTTGTTACCTTTGAGATCTTTTTAAAAGTTCAGATTAAAAGCCAAAGGCAATTCACCACCACATTGACAAGGGTTTCACTACCTGTCATGGGTCATGATAGGCCCATCAGATAAACCGCATGTTCTCATATGCCTATTGTCCCTGAAATAGATAGCCATTTGCTTTGTGATACATGATTTCTTATATAACCCATGACATCTCTTCAAATGGATAAACAGTTGTTCTATGCCTTCAAGTCATTTCCAATTTATGGTGACCCTGAAGTAACCCTATCACAAGTTTTTTCTGGGGCTGACAATGTGTAATTCACCCAAGTCACCCAGTGAATTTCCATGGTAGAGCAGGGAATCAAACACTGGTCTCCAGAGTTGTAGTCCAACTCTCAAACCACTATACCATGTTGGCTCTAAGTTAAATATATAATTGAGATTATGTAAATAGCAATTAGTATGTGCATAAATAGCACTTCATAAATTTTGGCACTGTATTTCTTGCAAGAAAAAGTGCATTTTAATTATTCTGTTCCATTAAAAAAAGAAAAAAATTGTCAGCATGTTGAAAAAAATATTGTGTGAATCCGCATCTATGTGTTAAGAAGTTTTTGCTTTTTTTTTTTTTTTTTAGTGCATGGGAGAGACCCTATGACATACATCAACTATCTCACCAACTTTAATCTAAAGAGACACAGTCCACAAAAGGTTTTTCCAGATTATCATTCTGAATGTGCACATTGAATCAAAGGCCCATTTTAAAACTATCATCAGCTGCATCTTCATTGGATAAATAATGCCCTCAGTTAACTGACATGGCTCAGTGCTATGGAATCATGGAATTTGAAGTTCATTGTGGCACAGAGAAAAGAAAATATCTCACAAAACATACAAATCCTAGAGTTCTAATTATGGAGTCATGTCAGTTAAAGGGGTGTCAAACTGTTTTATTTCTGCAGTGCAGATACAGCTCCTCCTCCTCCTTCCCCCATTGTTGTCAATTCCTAAGGCTGTCACCAACAATTATGTGGAGATATATAAACTTTGAGGAAAGGTAAAAATCTGGAAGGTAGAATTCTCTCAGTAACCTCTGGCCATTCCTGTCTTTGGTATGTATGTGCTTCTTTTCAGAGAATCCCATTCTGAGTCTGTGTCTAGTAAACTCTTTTGTTACTAAACAGGCATAAAATGGTACAATGAGGATTTAACTGAAGAATTTAAACTAGAGTCTGCTGTTAGCTAGAGCTCCACATATTAACATATTTCATTTCCTTAAGTTACAAGTGACATCAGTTTCTGGTATCTTTCTACCAGCTGCCATTTTTATTTTATACCTCCCAGAACTCTAGGAGGAATAGATTCCTGTGCTTTCAGTTGATAAGGAAGAATTGTGTGCTGCAGGTGGCATAAGTACAGAAAGTTTCTTCTGAGATATTGCTTAACTTATTCTATCAAAGAGGATAAGATTGGAGTAGTAGCTTGCAAAGGAAAGCCTACTAGTTGGCAGCATGTAATATTGTCTCAGCACTAGCAGCTTGTGTCAAGGGAATACAAAACCTTAATATTTATTTTATTTTTTATATTTTTAGTTGTGGGTATATGGTTCATTCTGTCATCAGTATCACTTTGTTAATATCACTTTCAGTCTAACTAAGCATTAACATTTATTTCCCTTTTTGTGCTTGTGGATAGGATTTCTTTAAAATCAAATTTAAATGATGAGTATGAAAAGAAGATATTTGCAAAGCAGCCTGTTCCCCCCCCCCAAAAAAAACTTACTGGAGAATAAAATGGTCAAATATCTTCCATATTCTGCTAATTCTAAAAAAGGCCTTTCCTTCTGCTCCCTCAGTTTGTTCTACTTGTATGTTAAAGAGCATCAAAGAAATGTGTATGCATATTTTATTATATGCTTTTAAAATAATATTATGTATATGGTAGATAGGTGGGTGACATTTGCCAGTGGCATTCCATAAGGTGCCACACTTCTTGTATTTTATTATACCATCTTGACATTTCTCATCAGTCCATAAACAGTGTAGCACATCTGTATTCATCTTGCTTAAAATTGCATGGTTTTAAATTAATTAAATCTCTGTAACACTTGCAGATGTGGTAACACTCAAAAGTGGAATGGTTAAAAATGTTTAATAACACAGTGTTAGCTTCATATTTAGAGCGTGATAGTGAGTTGTTTTATCCTCATGCAAGACAGAGCATTAGTAATTTATATGAGAATCTCAGCAAATTAATTTTGAGTAGCTTGATCCAGTTCAAATTCCAACCATGAAGATATTGCATCAGCTTTTTTAGCAGACAAGGTTTATAGGGGATCTATGTATTTTTCTGGTTCTGCAAAATACCTTAGTACTCAAAGGCAGAGATCTACATTCAATTGCTAGTTTCAACTAGAGCAGACCCACTGGTATTTTTAGAGTGTTGACTTATCATTCATCTACAGAAATAGAGGGTCTACATTTGTTGGCAGTAGCAATTGGATTTAGACCACAAACAATAGAGGCAGCCAGGGCAAGGAAGAATGTATACTTCCCTCTCTTGAAAAGAAATGGGGCTGGAGAAAATGAGTATCATCATTTCACAAGGCATATAGTCATTTGTCTGAATTGCCTATGTCTCTGGGGCATATCTAGGCAGAGTTAGGCATATTTCACTCACATTTTGATTCAGACTAATAGTATGGTTCTGTGAAGAGCAATTTACTCTTTGTTCAGCTGGGATGGGATGGAGCCCATTAAGGGAGTTATGAAAAATCTGTCATTTTAAATAAAACTAAAGTTACTTTACAAACTGATAAAAGTCTGTTTCATATACAGAAGTAGGTATGGGAAAATGGTGGCTCTCCAACAGTTTTGGACTGCAATTCTCATTGTTCCCATTGGCCACACCCACTAAAATTATGGTGAATATTATCCACAACAAATTCAGCACTATAGGAGAAAGTTCCCTGATGAGTTGGTGGGATGTACCTGCAAGGGAGATGATAGCAGTGGTGGTGCTCACCAGTGGGTGCATATGTCTGTCTGTACGCACTTTATTTATTTATTTAATAAGACTACAAAACCACTCCTGTAGTGACGTACTACACTGGGCACTTCATTTCTACAGAAGTAAAATAAATACATAAATAAATAAATTTAAAGAGGCTGGCAGTTGAGCCTCCTCCATGCACACTGTGTTACATAGATTGGGATTTCCCCTCCCCATTTTCCTACCACAACTTTGCAAGGTTTATATCACAAGGCAAATTTTCCTGATGGCTGAGATCTTTCCCCAAGGTAAGGAACATTCTTCAGCCCCAGGCCCAAATTCACTTCCAGAGAAGCCCTCTGGTATGCTGTTTGTGGCCAAAGTCAAAAGAGTAAGAGCAAAATTACTAGCACATGTTAGTTTAAAGCAAATAATTAAGGTATACAGGTTTTATTCTATTTTATTCTTTCAGAATGAGAGAAAATGTTTAGAAATCTGGGAACTGTCCAACAGGTGTACCATAGGGAAGTGGTTATTGGCACCTGAGAAACCCAATAGAGCTGGATTGAGAACACAGATGGACTGGATTCAGCTCTAGACAGAAAGCTACCGTACTTATATTTTTGGTAAAATTAGCCAGACTTGACCAAGAGTATCATGTCTGAATGTGTACCCCAACACAAGTTGTACATGGCATAATGAGGTGAGGAATGGCTGAATTAATGTCTTACTGTGATTTCCCTTATCATGTAGTTTTGAACTGGATATATGGATGTGATTTGGATGATACACAATGGGTTTACAAAGTTTCTTGAGCAGAGAAGATGTGATGAAGGATTGCCAATTACACCACCATCTCCACTAGATACATACTTGCTACTAAACTGGATCTAAGAAAGTCACATTTTCTGAACCCCACCTTAGACAGTCAATCCCACCAGACAGTACAATAGTAATTCAACTGGCATTTGCCTTTTGCAGCCTGTCACTAAAAAAAAAAATCTGAGAAGGTCTCTTTAGCATCCTTAGTCCCAAGCACGGTGGTTAATAAGGCCACCCAGACCCAAGGGGGCAGGCCCTGTACCATTCTTCCTTGGATAAGCTTCTCTTCCGCATTCCAATGTTCTCAGAGCTTGCCACTGTGTTCCTTGTTTTTCCTTCAGACTGACAGTGAACTTTCACTGAGCAATACAGCTCATTTCTACAGAATAACAACTAAAAGTAAAACCCTCTTTCCCCCCTTCCAACATATATATTATATAACAGAGCAGAGTAAGAGGAAAATATACCCTCTTTCTGCCATGTTTAGTCATGTGACATTGGAAATACACAACTGCCTTAAATTAGTATAATTGTACCTCTTCTCACTTTGTTGGCCTCCATGTGACAATATCTATCTCTAAAATGATATCTTTATAAGGAATGTACATCCTGCCATACATAGTGGGGAAATAACAACAACAATTATTTGCACAATGACTTCTGGTCCTCCCACAACAGTTGAGGAACAAAACATAACATATAATATGTAATAAATTATGTAATATAATACAGTTGGTCTTCCATATTTGTGGCTTTGAATTTTGTGGATTTGATTATTCATGAAATTGATTCATATATTCTGTCTACAAATCTCTAGGTTCTCCAGCATGAGTCTGCCAGACATTGACCATACAGTCGTGCTGGAGGACCTAGATATTCCTACAGAGGTGTTCTCTCAGGGGGAAAAAATAGGGGTCTCGTGCCCCTAATCTCAGTGAATCTGGAGGGCCAATCGAAAAATGCTCAGGATTGTTATATTTCACCTGTACACATCAGGCTGTGGGGTTGTTGTTGTTGTTTTTTGCTCATGTACAGCAGTGTCAGGTGCTTTCTTTCTCTAAAACAATAGATTTACATAGCTTGTAAAGAGCTTGTAAAATTTGTGGAATGTTCTGGAAACTGGTTGCATAAAGTTGGATACAGTTTAATTAGAATGCATGATTCATTGACAGAAGCTGCACAATATATATATGATATCTGTTTACCATTATGGCATGGTTGATCATTTTATTAATCATTGCATTATTTTACAATGTGTGCTATGATTAAGAGAATAGAACTGTAGGATGACCAAAAAATAAATAAATGGATTCTCTAGACTTTTGTGGTTTGTTGGGCAATCAATTTTATCAGTAATACAACTTGGTTTCAAAGCATTTTCTGGACCAAATCAAATAATTTCAACTCTGTGATTCTAACTGTGGCCTTGGGGAAGTTGATCACTGTACTCTCACCCATGCACACTTGCACAAATCTTTAATGATCAAAATAAGTGTAATTTAAGAAGAAGCATTAAGGTTATCTCATGTTGGCTCACACTTCACAAAGCCAGGAAATTAGAAGCTAATGCTAATGCCTTAACTTACATTCTCCATTATAGTTAAAGACGTATGACGCCACAAATTGTGTTTGAATACAACTTATCTTTCATGTATCCATTCTTTTCCATGTTTTTTCAGGCATAAATTAATATGAGGATAGAGTACGTGAGATTAAAAAGATGTCATCCTGAGGCCCTTTACCACTATGTCATGATAGCACTATGATTCCATTTTAATTTTCATGGCTTCATCCTGCTGAATGTTGTGATTTGTATTTTAGTGAAGCACTACAGATCCTTGCAAGGGAATTTTTGAATGCTCTTTCCTAAACTGTTGTTTTCTTATCTTTATTGTATTTTTCATCAGGATTTCTTAGCATATTTTGCATGCTGCCTGGTAAATGAAGGGTAGTCAATTGAGAATGTTTACCAGTTTATTTATTTAGCTCTATAATCTTCTTCCATAGTGACAGACTAAAGTCATATACTTGTCTTTCAATGAACCTAAGATGATGTATTGGCTATATTTCTTTATGCAAGTATTTGTATTGTATTGTGCAGATTTTCCATTTGATTTCTATTGTCCAAAGCAGTATCTTTTATCTCAGTGGCATGGTGCCTCTCATGTTGAGTGGCAACAACAAACCTTTACTCATCATGGTTCCCTATGTGCCAAAATGAAGTCTTTCCTTTCTGCTTACCTAGATAAGGTGAGATCAGAGGGAACATGTTAGGTGGCATAGGAATATTCTCCTCTCCCATGTTCCAAACCAAATAAAGTGATGCTTCTGACATATCTATACGATTGTCCATTATATTTTAAAAATAGCCACCAAAACTTTTTCACATCATTTGTTTTGCAGTCAGATTTGTAATCTAGCCTAAGGTAGTCCATCCAGTTTTGCTGTGAATCTTGCCTCCTCCACTGAAACCTGAAATGACATCTGTTCTGGTGATACATGGAAATTGTAGCACCCATGTGGAGTGCCCCCATAAACTAGAGGTTTGAATGTATTTATTTTATTCGATAGTACTGCATGTGGACTTCACCTTAGCTAAAATGAGTCAAATTCTGATTCAAGTAAATATTTCCTGTCATTTTCTAGTTTTATACATCAGAAAATTTTGCTAAATTTGGCAACGTAGTAGAAATATCCTAAACAACTTGTCAATCAGTGCTAATCTCAGTTTGGTAATAAAATGCATGAATCTATTTTCAAGTGTGTTTGGGGGGGAAAGAGAAACCAATTGATACATGGAAAATGAGGCATCTTCATTTTAGTTTGTGCATTCTGGCCACATTTCAGTAAATTGTTGAAGATGCTTACAGGTCAAAATGTGTCATGGACCAGATCTACTTTTCTAGAGATTAGTTCTGACTATGAATATCCATGGCAGGTAGATTTAGTTATCTCCCCCTCCTTTCCTCAACAGCATTAATATGTCTGTAGAGACAGATTTTGATTACATAGAATTTTGGGATATCCTTCTTTGCCTTAACTGGCCTTAGTTAAACTTACTGCCAAAAATAGACAAAGTGGAACATGTTAGGATGGTTTGGGGGAACTGGGAAAAAATAAGGCATAATAAAGATGGTGTGACTGTTAATATCCAGATAGATCTCTGTATTAAGCTGTTATCAAGACAACAGTGTGCTTGTAGCATTAATAAATACCAGTATTTGATTAAAGTGATGAATATGTTATACCCAAATATTTTACTGTATGAAATTTAAATATGCCATTGCAGCACTTAGGTCTGTTTTCAAGTGTACACAATCCAGGAATACATAGAATACATAGATGGCTTCACTTTCCCTGGGGCAGCATTTGCTGTTGTAGTCTGGAACTGGATGTTGAAGGTTTGAACATGTCTTTGTAAACAAGAGAGTTTACTCTTACGTGGCTTCTTTAAGAAAAGAAAGAAAGAAAGAAACTAATCAACTTCTTTCAAAAATATTTCTGTGTTCAGAAATCAGGAACTTCTGCAAGACCATTTCACAGATTCTGCAGGTAGAAGGCAAGAGTGACTCAGGAGGGAGATGAGCTAATCACAGCTTCTGGCCAAATGGACTGACTTGATGCATCTTTGCAAATGTGTTTGTCACTTTCAAACTTTTGTTGTTGTTAACTGCCTTCGCCTCAATCTCGACCCATGGTGAACCTATGAATGAGACATCTCCAGGCCCTCCTATCCTCTACTGCTCTGCCCAGCTCCTGCAAACTCATATTCATGGTCTCTTTAATAAAGTCCATCCATCTAGCATGTGGCCTTCATCTCTTTCTACTTCCCTCCACCTTTCCTAACATTATTGTCTTTTCCAACAATGCATACTTTCTCATGATGTGTCAAAAGTATGACAGTTTAAGGGGTTGTACAGACTGGTCAAAAGGGCTGGCCTGGAGTGTGGGCATGGCAACCACATGCCAGCTGCCCTGATCCCGCCCCGATGCCACCTGAGGATGGAGTTGGGTCATGGCACCTACCCAACCAGATGGTGGGCTAGTCACGGTGCTCCCTTGGCACAGCATTCATACACGCTTCACAAAAGGAGTGCCGAAAAGCTGCTGCTGCCACAGCAAGAATGACTTTTTGATGCTCTAAAAAGGAGCAGCATTTGCCAGCTCTTTTTAGAGCAGCAAACCACCAGATTGGGGCTGTGGCATGCAGTCCCCGCAGCCCCAATCTGGCAAGGAAAGGGGTAGCAGGACGCCATTTGTTCAGCCCCTGAGTCTTGTCATCTTGGCTTCTAGGGATATTTCTGTCTCAAACTGCACTAGAATCCATTTGTTTGTTCTTTTGGCTGTCCATGGAATCCTCAGCACTCTTCTCCAGCATCACATCTCAAATGAGTTGATTTTCCTCCTATCTTCTTTCTTGACTGTCCAGCTCTCACATCCACACATGGTAATAGGGAATACGATGGTTTGTATTATTCTGACTTTTGTGCTGAGTTGTATATCTTTGCATTTTAGGATCTTTTCTAGTTCTTTCATAGCTGCCCTCCCCATTCTTAAGCTTCTTCTGATTTCCTGGATGCATCCCTCGTTCTGATCAATGTTTGATCCCAGATATGAGAACTCTTTTACTATTTCTATTTCCTCATTGTCTAGTTTGAATGTGTGTTAGTTCTCTATAGTCAAGCTTTGCCATTTTTATTTTTAGGTATACAGTTAAAGTAAATGTGGAAGAGGGGAAAAACACATAGTTCTTATATTTATTTTGTCAGATTTTCAGGATCCTATCACTGAAATCAATGAGGTGGAAATACAAAGAATTACACCAGTGTTAAGACATTACTATACTATGGGCTGGACTTTCCCAAACCCCACTGTAAGACTTAAGTTCTTTTTATAATAGTATATTGAGAATGAATAATACAACCATCCATACAGTTTTATGTGTGTGATTACCACCACTGTTTACTTCTGTTTCAGTTTTTACAGATGCACTTATTCATAGCAGAATGATTTATGAATATCTCTAAATAAGTCAACACTTCTTGCTCTCTTTCCCCTCTCTCACAGACTCAGAGAGAGAGAGAATTTAGAGTTCTTGATGCTTTGACATAGGGAAGATTTTAGGTAAATCCAACCCTCTGATACTTATACATATTCAGCTCTGATACCTATACATATTCAGAATAATTCAGGAGCCTTCACTGTGACTAAAAGAGGTCGATGTACTTGAGCTATTTTAAATTGGATAGTTAAGATTGTGCCACCAAGAGATAAAGTTAAAAAGATTGTGTGATACAAAGTTTGTATAAAAAATCGTGTTTTTGGTTTACTTATGATTTTTAACTAGATTTATTTGGCCCAATTGTCTTCTGGGACCTGCCAGATACTTCAAAGCTGTCTTGTTTTCTCAGATCTGAAAAGTCAGGGAATCAAAGACACACTAAGGTCCTGGTGAGCCTCCATGCATGGCTGACAGTCTATTTTGGCCATGGTGTGTGATATATGTGCTAGAATCCAATGATGTTATTCTACAAAAAGAACTGTTACTGTCAGAAGAACTAGAAGAAATGTCCCCACCTGTCCTCCATTTCACAGCATCTCAAAGACTGCTGGCAGACAACAGAATTAACACAGTTTGACATTATTCTAACTACCATGGCTCAATGCTATGGAATCCTGGGATTAGTAATTTGTTGTGGCACCAGAGTTCTTTGACAGAAAAGGCTAAATATCTCAAAAAACTACAATTGTTTATTCACTAACTAAAGTACTATATGATTTGTGGTACATTTCCAGAAAAAAAGTTTTTGTGTTTGTTTTATTATAAGGAATAGTACTCATCTTAAGTTGTCTATTTCTTCATTTCTCTTTGTACAAGATAGGTATATACATTTCAGTGTACTCTAAAACCCCAGTCCAATTATTAGTGCCAACTAGGGTAGGCCCATTAAATCAATGGGAATTCCACATGTGCTGTCTTACCATTCAGCAATTTATTTAATGTGCCTAGTTGGGAATATCAATTGGATTTAGGGCAAAACTAGGAACATGTTTTGTGTCTTGCTAGCATGAGATACACTGTCTAAGGAAAACACTCTAGATTCAGATTAGCTTTAGTCTATTCCAAATGTGCATAAAATAAAACTCACTTACTTCCACAATGCTTTACTATTATTTGCTTGTTTGCCTTCTAACAATTCCCTACAGTAAATTATTTATAATGTACACCACCATGTAACAACTGAAATACACATTCTCCTGCCTCCAACTCCCATTCTGGACACAAAGGTTTTGTAAAGAAGGGAAAATATTAAGCATGGTAAATGAATCTGAACTAGGCATTATAGTGACATGCCAAAGCAAACAGGGTTATATTAATAATGTATTGACCCACGAGAAGGTGAATAATACAGTTTTCTGAAGAAATTCCCATCAATATTCCTTTCATTGCTTCAGCTTGAGAAGTTGATAATTTTACAGTCCTTTGCTGCCATCATGTGGTGCCCATAACAATTTTGGGAAGAAAACAGTTTTAAGAGCATCTATGGTAGAATTTTGATATAGTCTGCAACACATCAAAGGAAAGGATACCAAATTGCAGTGGTGAACTTATGTTAAATATAGTGGATAAGAAGAATACATAAAACAAACAGGCCTAAATGTGGACTTGATTGATAGATACAGGCTGGAATCTACACTAGGCCTTCTTCAGGGGCTGAAAACAAATATAAATGCACTTAAAATATAATATTTAAACAGATAGGACAACACTCAGCAAACTATGATACAAAATACCCATATAGATCTTATCAAAGTTATATATATCCTTTGAGAGAAATCACTGCAGTTATAACCAGTCTCCAAATTACATGATCATAGAGACAAAGGGACAAAGACAATGTAGCATTACTGTATATATACATATTCCAGATGAACTTGGAAAGGCATAACTAATGATATGTCTTGGGAAAGGACACAGGGACAAATGATGCAATCTCTCCTGACATTTGCTCCTTCTATTAATGCCATTTAATAATTATATTACATTCATACCCATACATGTGTATATATACAGATAGAGCACATGGAACTATCTAATATTGAACAGTAGAAGTCTTTGCAAACCACTTAAATTGTTACACATGTAAGCTTCTAGAAGCAGCAACTCATCTGCTTTTTTGGTGAGATAATAATAATAATAATAATAATTATTATTATTATTATTATTATTATTATTATTATTATTATTATCCCGCCCCTCTGCAATGCAATCGGGGTGGCTTACAGCATTTAAAAACATCTATAATACAACACTACCCTAACCACCCTCCCCTTAAAAAAGTATTAAACAATTTTTAAAAACAACAAATACAGTAAAACCTAACAACAGAAAAAAAAAAAAGCACAGCGGATTAGGTGGTTCTGTGGCATCTCCCAGAGCTGGTAGCTGAATCTAAAGATAGAGGTTAGTCTGGAGATTATTGAGGTGTTGAGGCCAGAAAAACATATTTGGAGGGCCCTATGTAGCCCCAGGGCTGCAGTTTGCCACCTCTGAATTAGAGCATATCAACAGTGAGTACACTAGGTCATTTCTTACCACAAAGTGGAATGAAACAGTCTGAAATGCCACATTCTGGGGGGAGAGAATACAATTTCATTCCTGCATGTATTATCCAGTCTATTCCATAGCAACCTATTCACTGAAGAAGAAGAGGTACTCTAAAAGCATCTGAAGCCCATTGTTCCCCACCCTTGGTTAAGAAACTATAAAAACTTTTCTCATCATTGATGTTCTGGTAGTGTTCACATTTGAATATATGAGCTATATATCCATAAGGCAGCATTAATGTTTCTTGGACCACAGTCTGTAACCAACATACATCAGTGTAGTGCTACTGATTCTAATAAGACTGTGTTCATAGATTAGGATAGAACAAGAAATAAAGACAGTAAAACCAAGAGAAAAAGAGATAATAAATACATGAGTTAATAATAAGTTGCCAGGATAGATCAGCAACTTTCAAGAAAGTTATTAGAAATAATCACTGAGTTTTGTTCAAGATAGAGATATAAGATCAATAAGAATAAGTAAGATACCAAGGCTGAACTGGAATTATCTGACACAGGAACTAAGAAGAAATGTAAGATGATGTGAAAAAGTAAAGTACTAAAGATTCTCTTAAAAGAAGATTTATATAGTATCGAGTTATTTACAAACCAACCATTAATAAGATTTTGAAAGACTGGTAAGGATCTTTTTTTGTGTGTGGAAAAAACCCACAAAAACGATAGTAAGGATTTCATTGGTAAAAGAGAATGTAATGGTTAAATCAGTAGTACTATGAAACAGATGGACTAAGATGAAAAATAGTTCATGTAGAATGACAAGAAACTGAGTAAATTTTCTAAGTTTACAGAATAGAAAAAAAGGGGACTACCAAATGTTGGGCACATGAAGCAGCAGTGCCACTCTGTCAGAAAAGATTCTGATAAAGAGAGTCACAAGGCACATTAGAATAATGAGTGATTCAAGGAATGTTCAAATCTATTGTTGCTTAATAGTCATAAAGGGCCTCTGGTGGCAGAGATGGGGCAGGGCAACTGCAAGCCAGCCACCCCAACCCCACGCCGACAGTGTCCTGATGCCGTGCACTGTTACGCATGGCACACAGTATCAGGACACCCTCCCGGCACAGCATCCTGACATGCTGCACCGGAAGAGGCAATGAAGAGCTGCATGCCAGCTCTTAGGGCACCCTTTTGCCACCCCTGAAAGGAGTGACATTTTGCCGCTCTTTTTGGGGCAGCAAAAGGGAGGATCAGAGCTGCAGCATGGGATAACCATGGCCCCAATCCATTGCTTCCCAAGGTGGCTCTGTGCCGTCCATCAGCAGCCCCCCAAAGCCAGCCTTTTGACTTCTGGCAACACAATGAATGAGAGATTCCCAAGACACCCTCTTATTGACTGCCCTGCAGTCTCAGGACAGTGTCTCCCTGACTGAATGTATCCATGTAGTTTTCCTCTTTTCCTACTACCTTTGACTTTATCAAGCATCATTGGTGTTTCTTTGTTTTTATTTTTTCCTAATGAGTCATGTTCTCACATAGTATGGCCAAATATCATGGCCAAGGTTTGATTGTTTCAGCTTCAAATGAGGCTTGATTTGCTCTAGGATCCATTCATTTGACTTTTTGAAAGTCCATGACATTCTTAGAACCCTCCTCCAGCACCATATTTCAAATGAGTTAATTGTCTTCCTGTCATCTTTCTTCATTATCTGGGCTTTCACAATCACGTACAAAAACTGAAAATATTATGTCATGATCCTGACTTTGGTATTTAATTATGTATCTCATGTACTTCTTTCATAACTTCCCTTTCAAGCTTTAGTCTGTCAATTTTGACTAATGACAGAGCCAAGGTATACAAAATCTTTAACTATTTTAATGTTTTCATTGTTAACTTTAAATTTATGTAAACCATCTCGATCACTATTTTTGTTTTCTTAATGTTCAGCTTCAACCCCCCTTTTGCACTTTCTTCCTTAATTTTCATCAATAGATTCCCCTCTCCAAATCTTTGCTATTTTCTGCTAATAATATATCATCTATATATCTTGAATTGTTGATGTTTCCTCCCCCAAATTTCATATCTCCCCTTCCAAGTCTACTCCTGTCCTCTATATTTATTATTTGCATACATTAAACAGATGGAATGATAAAATGCAACCTTGCCTTATCCCTTTTTCTGTTGAAATTCATTCTTTTCCCTCCATATTCTCTCCTTCCAGTGACCTCTTATCCTGATCATTGCTGCTGAGTTCAGATCTATACTGTAATAGAAAATAAGGAAAATTTTGAGGAACGAGTTGAGTGAAACTCTGGGATGAATATGGAAGACAGCTTCTTCTTAAAAGATGGCTTAGAAATATGTAAACAAATCAATGTTTCAGTCAGAAAATTCTGCAATTGAAATAGTGACAGAGAATAGTGGATTTACTCCCTTTAAGTTTTTGGGAACTAAGGATGATAATTCTTGACTTTCTTCATCTGGAAGAGTGTAAACAACAAACAACAACAAAATCTATTTTCCCCCATGCTGTTGAGAGGCACAATTGTCATTTGTTTGTTTGTTTATGTCAGGAAGCTGTACAGATTAACGCACAACTTTCATTAAAAAATGCACAGCATTTCCAACAGGCATGTTTTTCAGCAACTTTCCCTCTTTTTTCCCAGCTCCAGCCTCAGAGATATGGAGAAATCATCAATCAGGAAAATAGGTTACAGCCAAACAGCTGGGGATGAGAGTAGGGAAATTGCTAGAAATGTGACAGCTCTCATTTGAGTGCTGCAGCTTCTAGCTGAGATATTTTTGAAAGTGGTGGCAAGTTGCAGAGGACAGTTGTGTGTGTGTGCAGGGGAGCTGCAGATGTTTGGCAGCTGACATTCTAGTTTCTGATTTTCTCTCAGCTTCCCTCTCCCTACATCCCAATCTGATGAGAAGTCGTGAAAACAAGTTGGTAGGAGGCTGGAGGAGGAAACTGAAACATCCTTTCACATCTAGTCAGGATTTTTTGTGAACTGAAATGATAACTAGCAGCTAGTGGTCATCCAATGATCCAGGACTATTCTCCCTGACTCAGTCAATAAGGAGTGACACCGTCCATTTAATGGAAAAGTCCAGGCTCTTCCTTGTATTGCAGAATTTTTTGAATGGTTATGGATGTTGATCTATTTTCTTATTATAATTGACTGCTTAGCCAAAGGGTGCACATATATACAGGGATAAAACAATATTAGCATGAAGATGCTTGCTTGTAAATGTGGCATGACAGAACACCTGGAATTTCAATTTCATGTGAGATTTTGGGTTTACATATTGTATTTACTTGCCTCACTAAAGGGTTTGGTTTTTATTTTTGAAAAATTCAACCTTTTAATATATCTTCTACAGACATATTTTGTGCTTGTACACAGACAGACAGATGCGTGTGCACACACACAGAGCAACCAATCAGTTTTTCCTTGTGTGAGTTGAAAAATCATTTATAGATGATCAACAGATTAAACTTCCAATCTTCAGGCAAACTTTGTGGCTCTGGATGCCAATGAAAATGCCTTCTGTTCTATACCTGAATCTGAAATTGCAACAATACTCTAATGTCTCAATGTTTTACCAGTGACTTTGACCTACTCTGGATTAAAATATTAGTTTTTGTTTTAAGGCAATGGTCACCCCCCCCCCCCCCAGAGACAGGGAGTAACTGGCTAAAAAAGTTATCAAGTTCAGAATTTTCTAATGGAAAGGGTCAATTTAATTAAATAGATTTTTAACATAATTGATTGAATTAACTTAGAACCTCTGCATTAATGTCAGCTTTAATTAATAAGATAAACAGAGGGTAGGAATAAGGATATCGGATTATAAGAAAGGAATAAACAAAAGCTAGAGAAGAATTTTCTGTGGTGTGGGTGAGAAATGGGGTTTTCACAAATCTCTGCCGCTCTTTCTTTTCTCCCAAGTTGAAAACAGAGGAGTAAAAACATGGAGTGCTTTTTTTAGCTTGCTCTTCATAGGATTTTTAATTCAGACATTTATGTAAACAGTAATTTTACATAAACTTCATAGTTAAATATTCCTTTTCTAATATAAATACAGTTGAAGTAGATTTAAAAAAAAATTATTGATCATTAATTTATTATGTGGCTATGCAGACAGGCAGCTCTGGGCTGCCCCTGCTAGCCGCAGATTGGGCCCATGGCAACCGTGCACTGCAGCCCTGATCCTCCCTTTTTCCACCCCTGAAAGAGCAGCAAAATGTTCTTCTGGTGCAGCACGTACAAAAGCTGCGCCAGGAGGACATCCTGATGTCATGCGCAGTGCATAATGATGCACGACATCAGGACGTCATCAGGCTGGGGTTGGGGCGGCCGACGTATGGCTGCTCCTCCCCATCTCTGCCTTCATGCTGGCCCTTTGGGCCAGTCTACGAAAGCCCTATGTTAACTTTTTTACATCTGGTATTTTAAGAAAACATAGTCTGTGTTACAACTTTTGAAATGATCAGTGTTGTGTATCAACTTTAATGGTCCATGTCTGTGTCAACTCTGATATCTTTGTTACCAAATTTACCAGCTTTCCATGTAGTCTAGGAATATCATATGAAATATCATAAGGCACATTTATTCTAATACACAAAAATATTTGTTTATATCCCACATTTTGGGATGTAATTTATATCTCATATTTTGGCTACTGATTGTAAAACTTGATCATCTTCAAACTCCCCTAGAAACTGTGTTGTATCACATATTATGCAGAACAGGAAACAATAGGTAAATGGAAGTGTTTTACCTCATCCATCCACAATCTTTCTGGGTGGTTTCAGTCAGATAGCCTGAAATATCTCCGTGTATTAGGGGTGTACAACAGTAGAGAGGTTTTTTGCCCATGCATCCCCTGCTGTACTTTTCTATTCCTGTTCAGACTTCCCAAAGTCTATCACACAGACTTTGTAATAAGAAGAGAAACCTGCATTGTATGTATACAGGAAATTTTAACAGATAGCTAGAGATGCCCTTAACCATAACCATTACTTTGAATCCTCATTTTGAGGAAGGTAAACATCAAATCCTATTTTTCTCTCTCCCATCCCCCTCTGTCTCTAGCTGGTACATTTTGCTAATACAAGCATAACATTTCATTAGAAAGTGCCACAATGATTTTAATATTTCTACAGTTGAGATAAAACTGCTACTCTGAGCTAGAGTAGCTGAATCTTAAAGCCTGACCTTGAGTCTAAGATCCTCTTATCTAGTTCTCAGGTTAGGAGAAGAAATTTCAGGGTAAGGTGGCTGCCTTGAGAGGTATATGCATATGTATTTCCTCATTTGCTAAATTTGTCCCCCTCCTCTTATTTCAGTAATGTATGCAGTGACACTATTGTTAAAGTTTAATGTAGCACACTTAATAATTTCACCAGAGCATCCCTTTTGAAACATCATCCTTGTAATAGCATCATCAACATCCACTTCCTCTGACATCAGAAGGCATCATCCTTAGGTCTTCATATCCTCCATCATTTCAAAAATGAAAACTGGGACATCTGTGGCTAAGTAATATCAGAGTGTGGTCAAGGTGAGAAAAGTTATTGAGGAAGAACACACACAATAAAAGAAGTTACAGAAGCTTGAAGACATGCAAGAATCCACTCCTTCTTCCACTCTCCCACCAGTAAGCTGAATGCAAACAATATTTGTGCTTTGAACTCAATTTGTATTGGTTCTAAGCTGAGGGCAAAGATGGAACATGGGAGAAGCAGAAGGAAAAAAATGTGGAACATTTTAAAAGCAGCTATAAGAGCAGGCTGATAAAGGATAAATGGGGGCATTGGGAGGATATGGATCTCATGGGTTTGTCCCTGAAATCTCAGTACCTGGGATAGTTCTGTCCTGGCAACCTAAGCTGCTGCTCAAAATTGAAAACTAGTATAACCTGTTAGCACAGAGATCTTCTGGGCACTCCTTCTTTAGCACTTCTCTTTTTAAAATTTGTTACAGCTGCTATTATATTGCTACCATAAGAAGAGTATGGGAAGCAGGAGCAGGAAGGTGGAGGAGTGTTCACCATAAACTGTACACATATGATTAACCAATCTATCATCTTTCTGTCTGTCTATCTTTCTATCTATCTGGGATTATACATTTCTTGAATGTTTACTTGAAAATAATCTGTGTTATAGTAAATGAGGGAAAACATATTTTTCAAAGTATTTTGATGGATATTTCCAGGAGATGGATTCCAGTAATTACACAGAAGAGGTAAACTTGAAAAATGACCCTGCTCTGCCACACACACACACACACACACACACACACACACACAGGGCAATCTGCATTCATCTGAAATCAATGCCAACACTCTCATTGTTACTAATTGATGTAGATTGCTACAACAATTAGTACAAGATTTTTTCATCTAGTGAGGGCACTTGGTGTCTAGTAACTGCTACCATTAGAAAAACCTTTTCCTCATCTTTTCTCCCACCCAGTAAATCCCCAGCAGCTTTAATGTGATTCCTTTGCTATGCGAAACATATTTTTCTTGCTTCTAAATACTTAAGAGTTTCTTCTACTAGAAAAATCTTATATTCATTCTACCAGAGGCAAAGAACAAATATTTTTTTCATGAATCCACAAATTAAAGAAATGACAACTTGATAGATGTTATCTACACAAATGCATAGTAGTAATTTAGCTTGTAGTTCACACTTTTGCAAAAGAGAGTGATGTGGACTGAACTTTTTTGAATATGAAATCATTGGGGAGCCTACAGATATTTTTTTATTCACAAAGTAGAAATTGAATATCCATGGATGAAGATAAGTATCCTAAACAAACTATTGGCTTCTGAATATCAGCTTGCAAAGAGATCTTGAATCACCTTTGAAACTAATTGAGCAAAAGATCTTATATCCTAACATTTGTAGACTCGGATCTGAGGAAGTAGAACAATTCTATGAAAACTTACGCTACCATGTCTTTCTCTTGTTTAGTCTCAAAGCTGCTACAAGAACCTTTTGTAAAATCCCTGGATTGTGGTGTATCTCTTCAATGGAAATCTAGTGAAAACTAATGTGGTTTGGAGCCTAATAGTTAGCTGAAGCTATGTTATAAATGTGGGACTGATCATAACAATACAACTTGTGAAATAGAAGCTGATCAGAAATAGGCTGTCATGTGATTTTTAGTAGCTGGTTTGTTTCTGAATAGCCTCAAAAATAATAGCTGACAATATTTTTTAAAATGGGGAATGATGACACTATTGAATATAGGATAGCTTACACACTTTCCCAGAAAGTATAGTACTGGTGTCTGGAAACATCCACTTTGGAGACTCCACTGGCTTCTTCATCAGACAATTTTTTAAAAAAAAAATCATGGAGGAGGAGGAAAAAATTGATGGGTGTTGGAGTCACAGGCCTACATTTTGTAAAAATGTTGTGTCTGCTGTAGTTCAGCTGGTTTGGAGAGAGGTCACTTCCTTCTTGATCATGTGAGAACCAAGATAAAGGACAGTAAAATTTAAACTCCATTAGCAGCAGGAAAGTAACGTCTCTTAGGATGGTGTTTCTGTCCTTTGTGAAGCCACAAACCCTTTTCATTAATTTCTCAAGAAGTCTCTGTACTGCTACATCTGGAAAAGCTTTTAGGTGCTGTATAGGTAAACCTCAGCCAATTTTAATTCATACTGAAAAATGGTTTTCCTTCTTTGGTAGTAGAAACCTCAAAGAGTTAAGTCCTAGTCCAATGATGGTGAATCTTTAGGGGCCGAGTGCCCAAACAAGAAGGCCTTCCAGTGCCAGGTGTTACCAGGGCTCTGGGATAGGACTTCTTCCCCGCCCACACACACACACACACCCTCCTGGGCCTTAAGCTACCTCTCCAGAGACAGCTGAAGGTCTGGAAGAAGAAGAGAAACAGACATGCACCTCTTCTACCTCCTCCCCCCATGCCATCCCCAGTCTTCAGCTGTCTCCGGTGAGGCAGCTGAAGGCCGGGGAGGGTTGAACAGGAGGAGGAACAGATGTGTGCCTCTTCTTCCTCCCCTCCCCCCCGGTTTCCATTTCCAGAGAGGCAGCTGAAGGCTGGGGAGTTGTGGGATGGAGGAGAAAGAAGAGGAATGTGCCAGGGAAAATGACTTCACATGCCATCTGTGGCATGCCATCACAGTCTAGTCCTTATTTACTTCTAGTTTAGGATTACCCTGTTGTGACTAAATCCTGTATCTTCAAATCCAGGAAATATTTTGTTTTGTTTTGCTGTATGACCAGCATGGCTCCACTCTGAAAATATATTTTCAGGGTGTGTGAAATTCTGTGTACACCCCCCCCCATACAAACACACACACACACACACACACACACACACACACACACACACACGTCAGATGTAATGCTCCTGAATGGACAAATCTTTCATCTTTGTTTCTTCTTCTCTCACATTTGAGTTTTGTGAATTCATTAAGGCTAAAACTGAATATTGCAGAAACATGAACTTTGTTCTTTTGAATGGACAATTATCTGTAGTCTAATTATGCTTGCAGTGTGTAGCATTATTTGTATCAATATTTTCAGAACTGACTGTCACAATAATGTGAAAAATTATTTTCCCTTTTGGTGGCTAACTGCTTTGACAGTTTAATGCTAGTGTTCAGGGAAGCAGATCTTGTGGAATGGGGAGGGCAGAATATTGCATTACTTTTACAAAGAGAGTGTTTCCTAAATAGTGTAGTGATCTATTGTTGCAGTTCTCAGAATTATTGACTCTGAGAAAATATGTTGTACACACATGCTAAGCACACACTTACACACATTTTAGGAATTTGTTTTTCCCCCAGTTACATTCTTCTAGTTCCCATATTTTTACTCCCCACAATATGATGACCCAAGTTTATTGGTTTAGTTTTTGAATCTTGTGGTTTGGTTCCAAATAAATGTTGGGTGCATTTTTTATTATTATTTTAAAAATCATCTAGCAAATCTATGAGTTGTATAGAGACCTGGTGGTATTTTAGTCATTATTAACTTATGCATTCCAGAGGGTTAATTCTTAGTTAAGTAAGACCAAGACCCGAAACAGATGGGCAGACAGGGGTGGCTTCTGGATGCTCTGGGGGTGTGTCATTTACATAATACCTTAAAGTAACAAACATATGTACCATCTCAACAAGCAAAACATTGTTTATATCTTTTTATAAATAATGTTTTCTTCCTGTTTAAATGTTTGTTTTGCACTTGAGTAATTAACCATACTACTGACATTTACAAACAGGGGAACAGTTTTATACCTAGCTGGTGTTTATGAATAGAGTAAAGTGGCAGTCACAAAGAGGTGGCAGGGTCCTTGAATAAGGAAAATAGTTCTTAAAAGTAAAGTGGTTTTCACAAAAGTAAAAGGTTTTAGGTGGGTGAGTGGGACTCACCCTGACACTCTCCCCTTACAGTAGCACCACTGATGTGTTTGCATAGGACAATGTCTCTTACCCACATTTGGAGCTGTTCCACTTTCCTTTTGAATACACAATATATGTAGGCACTGAGCATTGTATAGTCATGCCCTTGAGCTAGATTTTCCATGCCCATAATGATAAAAGGTACTCCTTGAAAACATGTAGTTGAAAGTGACAATTTAAAATGCCAGTAGAGCCAGGCAAGCTACCTTTAAACATAATACGAGTGGATTTTTTTCAGCATTCAAATTATAGTAAACCCTGGGGGGCATGAAAAAAGTAGGTAGTTCTTTCATCAGCTGATGCTGAATCTCGGTCAAGTGATCTTTTATTCTCTAGAACAGTAATTCCCTAATGCTGGTGTCTGAGAGGCAGGCATGTTAGCTACACAATGCAGGCTTCTTGTTTCCAGTTGTCAAGCTGTATTAAAAGAAACTACTGGGTTATTTCTAAATGGCTAGTGCAAGTTAATTTTGCAGTTACCCTAGGCTTGTTAATAGCTGCCTAGACTTCATGCTGTTTGGAGCTGCTACTGATTCATAGAGCTGTTCTATGAATAACTACAGACAGAAAGATAAAAGTACACAATATTATACTATCAAGAGATGAACTGCAACAGGATGCCAACAACAGTTTTTACTTTAATAATGAGAAATTATAGTCATTATTTGCTATTTGTTCTCCACTTTCACTGTTCTGTAGACTAGTGTAGTGGAGCCAGGATTTCCAGAGATAACACACCAAAATTTGGAGATTAGCAGGCACAATGATGTCATCTGCCACATTCACTCCCAGATTCCTTGCTCCCTCTGAGCAAAATGTATAGTAGCTGGGGGTGGGGACAGAATTTGGTATGTATGTATGTATGTATGTGTGTATGCACACCCTATTGTAATGTAAATGTAGCATAGGGTGGTTTGGTCTTGAATGGGCATATAAGATTCATTAGTTTAACAGAGAGGATTTTCTCCTGGGAAGGAAAACTATTAAAATGAGTAAAATGGAATAAACTGACACAGGTTGGTCTGTTGTGCTTGCGGCTTCTGTGCCAGTGGGGTAGTGAATCTACTCTGGGTTTTAGCCTAATTTTAAAGAAGTCATCCATAGTGTTAAAGGCTTTTCCCTTAATAGGTTCAACAGCTTGGATAGCTCCTTTGAAGCTGATACTAAAACTCAAAATCAACTCCTCACCCCACTCACAAGGAAAAAGCTATCAGACTTTACCTAATCTGGGGCAATGTTATGATGATTGTCATCCTGGGAGACTGGATTCAAAATTCTAGCATGATGCCAGTGGATCTATACATCGAGAACATAACACTGGAGATGCAAGCTGAGTAAATTATAGGGTAACCTTGAGAGGAAAGGAAAGTCAGCTCTAGAAAGTAGCTGTTAGAAATAGTTCTCTACTTTCTCTTGCTGTTTATATTTTCCTCTCCAAAATTATAAATCTGTTCTTTTTTTAACTATAAAAGTGGTGGAGGGATATATTGTGAGGTACATATTTCCTTCATTTTCTCTAGTTATCTGCAATTGCACAGTGAATATTCATTCATTATTTCCTATCAGTATATAAGGTTGATCGTAATTAATATCACAGTGTGTGTGTGAAAATGAATTAATTATCAAATATTCTGTCCAACTTTGATAATGTAAAGTGCTACATCCATGCTAAAGTAATTATTTCTTTCATCTTTCTGAACCCTTTTCTGTTTGAGACAGAACAACATCCTTGATTACTTTTTCAGAACAAACTTCTACAGAAGTATAATACTGAAAACAGGAATCCCTAGACATGATTAAAATGACCTGCACTAACATTTTCAGTTAAAGTGCTGACTATTTAGACCTAAAACCTTCAGTACTATGGGTCAGCATGGGTGACACTAGAGCAGTGGTTCTCAACCTGTGGGTCGCGACCCCCGGCAGGGGTCTAACGACCAAAACACAGGGGTCGCCTAAAGCCATCGGAAAATACATATAGCAAACACCCCATACAAAAAAGCCATCCCATGATTACACATTACAAGCTGCCTATGCTGCCCCTCTCAGAAGGAACAGTTGGTGCTCCTGTCTTTATCACTGTGTCTAGAAGCCTGATCTCAGTGGTTAGGCAGGCATATTAGAAGCCCTGAACAAGGATAGCCTGACCACTGTGGCCCATGTATGGTAACCTCACACCTATCTTATTGTAATTCACTTGTGGTTAGATCAAATGTTGCAGCTGCTGAACTATGTGGTGGCTAGAATGCTAAATAGAATGCTAAGTCATGCATTTATTATGTGGGTGCTGAAATTAAAGACTGGAATAATCAATAATAGCTGCAAAAACAACAACAACAACAACAACAACAACAACAACAACAAATTTTATTTATATCCTGCCCCTCTGTCAAACAATCAGTGTGGCTCACAGCAGTTAAAACTCCATACAATATTAAAATACAACCCAAGATCCCACAATCCTCCCACCCCTTAAAAGAAAATTAAACTAATAATAATATTAAAACATGATGATTGAAACATTAATTTAAAATGAACAGTCCTGGGACAGACAAACAAACAATAGGCAGGGCAGTGATTGGAACCAAGATAGAAAAGGGATAAGAGGGCTCCTGAGGCCGGGAAATCTAATCAAGGAGGGCCTGCCGGAAGAGATCCATGTTAACAACCTTTTTAAAGCTGCTTAAGGCTGTCAGTTGACGGATCTCATCTGGCAGGCCATTCCATAATTTGGGAGCGGTGACTGAAAAGGCCCTCTGGGAGGTTGTTGACATCCTAGTTTTCACTGGCTGTAGCAAATTCCTCCCAGAGGACTGGAGTGTGCGGGGGGGGGGGGGGATTATATGAGAGGAGGCGGTCCTGAAGATAAGTTGGACCCAAGCCATTTACGGCTTTAAAGGTCATAACCAACACCTTATACTGGTCTCGGAAACTAATAGGCAGCCAGTGAAGGGAGTTCAGTACCAGTGTTATGTGGTCTCTCCTGGATGTTCCCGAGACCACTCTGGCTGCCATTTCTGTACCAACTGAAGTTTCCGGACCAAGTATGAGGATAGCCCCATGTAGAGCGTATTGCAGAAATCCAGATGGGAGGTTACCAGTGCATGCACCACTGTCTCAAGGTCTCTTACTTCCAGGAAAGGGTGCAGCTGACATATTAGCTGAAGCTGATAACAGGTGCCCCTGACCATCGCATTCACCTGACTAGTCATCTGAAGCGACAGATCTAGGAGCACCCCCAGACTGCAAACACAGTCCTTCATGGAGAGTGTGACCCCATCCACGACTGGAGGTTGCAACCCAATTCCTGGTTTCAAGGCTGCTACTGTGAGCACCTCTGTTTTGTCTGGATTCAATCTCAATCTGTTTTTCCTCATCCAGTCTATTACTGCCCTAAGACAGTCATTGAGAGGAGAGATGCCATCAGGAGCCGAGGCCGACAATCAGGACATGGAGAAATAGATCTTAGTGTCATCAGCGTACTGATAACACTCAGCCCCATGTCTCCAGGTAATGTCTCCCAGCGACTTCATATAGATATTAAATAACATCAGGGACAGGATGGCACCTTGAGGAACGTCGCAGGTAAGATCTTTTTTTGCAGAACAACTGTCCCCGAGTGACAACCTCTGGGATCTGCCTGAGAAGAAGGAATGGAACCACTGCAATGCAGTGCCCCCAATTCATATCCCGCCCAGGCGATCCAAGACGATGCCATGATCTATTGTTTTGAAAGTCGCTGAGAGGTCTAAAAGCACCAATAGTCTATGCTTAGACGATGGTCATCAGTCAAGGCCATCATGGCAGTCTCCACTCCAAATCCCATTCTAAAGCCAGTTTGAAATGGATCTAGAGAATCAGTTTCATCCAAGACAGCTGGTAATCTATTAGTTGTTGTTGTGTGCCTTCAAGTCATATCTGAATTATGGTGATCCTAAGGCAAGCCTTTCACAGCAAAATTGGTTCTGAGTGGGTTTTCCGTTACCTTCCTCTGTGGCTGAAGGAGGATGACTTGCCCAAGGCCACCAATGGCTTTCCATGTCTAAGTAAGGATTTGAACCCTGGGTCTCCAGAGTTGTAGTCCAAAGCTCAAACCACTACACCACACTGGCTTGGTAACCTATTAGCTATTGAAAAAAGTTTAGAGTTGATGTTCATATATAAAGATCTAAATACCGTAACTTAAAATCAGGTTTTGTGGATTGCTTTTCTAGCATAAACTCACGTGGTATTTTTGTGGTGGTAACTCTAGTCACACTGTCTATATACTATTTTCAAGATCAAAAACACCATACCTCAGTATTCCATACCCTGAAGTGTAATTGTGAGAGAAGGCTGTTGCCCTCATGTCCTATTTCTGAGCTTCTGATTGTCCAGTCTAATAATCAGAAAGTGAGATTTCCCTCCTTCATATCCTTAATCTGTGACAATTCCAATGTTTTCACATATAATTCCATCCCCTTACTTTTTGGAGTGTTAATGGCATTTTGAGGGAAGAACAATCCTTTCAAGATGCACAGTTAAACACACATTTTCCTCAAAATATATCACAAATGCATTGCTGAGATTTGAGCAACAATCAGAGAAGTGGAACCTCTGATGGATCAGGTAAGTTCTGATCTATGTCTTAAGGCAAAACAATGCAGATCCAGTGATCTAATCCAAGAATTGGTTGCAATGAATTTGCTTGTGCATTCCTGGAAATAATTAACTGAGAGGCTATTGGAAATTTAAATAAGAGGTATAATTATTTAATTGGAACAGTAAATCAGTAGTTTTGCAAAGTTGCCTCCCCGTCTGCTCTCCTCATTGAGAAGATTATTAGGATGCTTGGTGGATTTTGGCTGTTGGCACCTGTCTGTCTGTACAAGAAAGCTGAGTTGTACTGTCACCATCTAATTAGCAGAAATGGTATTCTTCATGCTTTATGCTTGGGCTGTACCACAACTCTGAGATGCTTATGTATATCCATCAGTGAGCATATTATTAAATTACACAGTCTCCTAAGCATGCACTGTTTTTCACTGCCCCAGTTCTTCATGCTTGGTGAACCACTGTTGCTCTTTGAAGCTGCAAGCCTTCAGCTCAAACAAATGCAGGGAACTTTTGATGAGCTAATGGTGGGGTTTTAGATACTTGCCAAGACTCTGTGTTGCATCCCTTCCTCTGATAAAATTCACTAGCTAGCTGACAGGATGAAGAGAGTGTTGAAAAGCAAAAGCCTGGAGATTTTTATTTTTATTTTATTTTTTTAACCTACTGCCCTAGAGGGAAAAGTGCCTCTTTTACAGACATCCAGTGTCATTCAGTGGAATTCACACTTCAGGGCAGGAAATCACCAGAGGACATGAGAAATGTTAAGCCCTGTTCATGCAGTATTAATTTAAGCTGTTGACAACATACTAGTATCTTGTATTTTCCAAATCCTAGGATACCCATCACTTTAAAAAAAAATGCTTGCTGAATTGAACAAGTTTTGCTACCACAGATAGCCTTTTATTTCACTTAGATAATTTTATATTTTATCATAGCTACTTATTTTAATTAGTTTAAAAACCTACTTAATTTCAGAATGGTCAGTGCTTTTCTGCTACTCATAATAACTGAACTTAGAAAATTACTTTTAAAAGTAATTAATTTATCTTATGGTTCCAGGACCTCCAAAAGAAGTTGCTATTATAGTTACAATTAAAAAGCTTACTCTTTACCATTTCTTGAAAGTAACAATATGGTTACATTTAGTTACTTTGGAGAAAATAACTATGTTTTTCATTAAGCATCATAACACAACACTTGAACAATGAGATAGTCCTTCTTCACCATTCAATGAGGCCACGCTTCCAAAACTGTTTAGAGTGGACTAAGAAGTTACAGTTACACCCAGGGAGTGAAGTTATCTCTCCTAATGCAATGCAGTTTTGTCTTAGCAGAAATAGAAATCAATTTCAAATAAGTAGTTGTGATGGAATGCAGTGATGGATGCAGTGATGGATGCAGTGGTGATGGGATGCAGTGGCTCAAGTGGTTAAGATGCTGACTCTGTTGATTGCAAGATTGGCAGATTGCCAGTTCGAGGCCCGAGTGCTACATGATGGGATGAGCTCCTGTCACTAGTCCCAGCTTTTGCCAATCTAGCAGTTCGAAAGCATGCAAATGCAAGTAGATAAATACGTACCACTTCGGTGAGAAGGTAATCAGCATTCTGTGCAATCCTGCTGGCCACATGATCACAGAGTAGTGTCTGACAACTCTGGCTCTTTGTCTTAGTAACAGAGATGAGTGCTGCCCCCTGTGGTCGGACACGACTTGACAACATTGTCACCAGGGAATACCTTTATCTTTTAGTTGTTTGTAACTAGTTACTTCCAAGCTCTCACTAAGCATAAAATCTGACAGATTTCATTCTCTGGTATGGATGAGAATTCTCCAGTTAGCCATTGCATTAATTAACTGCAGTGAACACTTTAATCTACTTAACAATTAGTTTGTGTTGTCTCAGTGCATGCAAGAAGCCAATCTGAGGACAAGCTACTATTATGTGCTGAACATTAAGTATGGTTTGGTTTGACATCAAACAAATCATGAGTTGAGATTTGAGGAGCTGTCTCTATTCTGTCAAACAGAGGCAATAATTTTGGAACATATTTCACCAAACCTGCAATAGTACTTTTGATCTCATGTTTTCCTTACAATTGTGACCTAGTGCAATGGGAGACAACATCCACTTATGGAATGATTGAAATCATTTTCCCACAGTGCAATAGAACCGCCCCTCCAAAAAAAAAAAAAAAGCTACTCAGGAAGGCTGGAAAATCTACCAGTACTGGTTCCTAGGTGGTGCTATGAGATGCTGAGGGGAAGAGTTTTAGCAAGCATGCATTGATGTTCCCATGAAACAATGGTTTTTACCATTGAACAGTATAAACTGAATGAAGAAAAGAATGTAAAGATTTCAGGAGAAAAAAGAGAGTGGTCAAGAGGTTTCATGAGATCCTTGCTCCTTTCTTTTATTTTCCTTGAAATGTTTCACTGTATCCCGCTAATGATCATTTACAAAGGGTTCCAAAACAGGGTGGTGAGACTGGGTATTTCACTGACTTCTTCCCCTTCTCCCTGCTATATTTCATAAAACACAAGGGCACAACATGGCTGAACTTAAGGGTATAATGCATTTGAGGGGCTTGTCCATTTTGTACAGTACTTTGTATTAGAAAATGACAGGGTCTTTTCTTTTTAATTTTTTAGTAACTAGAGACCCACACTTTGGTTTACATTCCTACCTACCTCCCCTTCTATGCATCCTACAAACATGTTGCACTACAAATCCCATCACTAGATACTCAAGAAATGCTGCAGTTATAAGGGAAAGAGCTTAATTATGGTGTTAAATAATGATGCTTGTATGCTATGTTAATCTCTTATAAATAAGCATATAATAGGTAACAGATGGAAATTTTATGGCTGTGTGAGTTGCATGCTGGTTCATATGTGACTCACACTGCAGCTGTTTTGTTCAGACTTGACATATGGGACTGAGGGAAAGGTAAGGAAGTTGTGGTGCACCTGCTTTTCTGACCTAGGATTTCTGATGGTGGGCCATTGGGTATATCCTGGATAAAACTGAAGCAAGGTGCAGGTGCACACTGAAGTTAAAAGGCTGGAATGGGAATGCAGCATATGAAATTATTGGCAAACTTGAATAGAATTTTGATGTTGCAGTACATAAACATCTGAGGTCTTCACTAAGACCAATCCAGTTGCCTGGGTGCATAAGTGGAGTGTTCAAATATCTCTATAGATGTGGTGTGCTTACATGAGGAGCAGCCACTAGCAAGCCTTTCTGAAATATGACAAATTTAACATAGGCTTCACAAGATAGGATATCACCCACTCTTGATATAGATTAAAAGCTAATGCCATATTCTGAGATAGTGCACTGCTTTTACCAGTATTCAGTGAATAGATCCAGAAATAATTTTCTATCATTTACATACAATTACTACTGTTACCTAAACTAAGTAGACATTTGAATATGGTAACATAGAATGTGGTTGTTGTTCACTTTACAACAGCTCATGTATATTTTCAGAATTTTCTAAAGCAAGACATGTCCCTTTGTTCCTTATAAGAGCACAGCTGTTATTGGTTATTAGAGCATTTTTTCATGCACAAAAATATATTGTTGCTTGCAGCTAGGTAGCCATTAAGGCCTCTGCACTTAACTTAGCAAACTGAATTGAAGCAGGAGTCTCCAAAGGGATGAGTATGGGCTGGAGAAGGGGGGGTGAAATGTGAGCCCACTATAGCAGTCCATTAAGCCAAAGCAGCCTTTGCCTGCCAAGTCTGTGTACATTAGCTAGTTTTGTAATTTCAACAAATTCCATCTAAGCTTTCATTCCACTGACCTAATTTAACAAGAAGGGAATTCAATAACAACTGCTAACATTGAAGAATTATATCCCAAGAGAAAATTAATAACATGTCAACATCAAATGGGAATGTGCGAAAAGTGGAATAGACATGCCTATGGAGCTAGAGTGAGGAAACAAACCTTTTTAAAGAATCTCTCTCACACACACTTAGATAGTCCAACTAAATGTTCCATTTGGTTAAAAGAAGCACTATGGAGGCTGTAGCATAGTACTTACTGCTGAATATTAAATATTAATATAATTCAAGACTTGGTATGCTTAAATAAATGAACTCAGTATTAGGCAATGCTTTTTGCTATATGCATACTGAAATACTTGAAAAACACTTGAAATTGAATTGCTGTCCAGAAACAGAAGTTTTGTTCCACAGGGAGCTTCGTTCCAGAGATCTTCATACACAAGATAAGATCACAATCATGTTGAGGAGGATCATTAGGACACGAGAATCTTCAAACAAACATCTTACCACTAAGGATACAATTCTTCATAAAATGATTTTTCAAGACTCAATGAGTAATTTTAGCAAGTCATTTCACACTGTAAGAAAATCTTTGAAAATTGTGCAGCTTTTGAACACTATTATAGCGTGGAACTTATTCTCTGCAGAATTTGTATGTGTCAATGATTAGTATTATTTTGCACAGGAAACAGCATTTTGTATTCCAATCACCAGATTATTAAACTCAGCACACTAACTGTGCAGAAATTGTTTGCTGCACAGAAAAGGCTGTAGGTTAGGACTTATCTTGTGCAAAAATCACCTTTTTTGCACAAAACATTTGCACAATACATTTAGGAAATAGCATCCCTTTCAGCTGAAAATAATATTTCTGTCAATAAATATTTTTCAATGTAGAAAAAATTGTTTTCTGTACCAAAAATGTGCAAATTTTGCATAGAATGCAGGCGAAAAGATTCTTCTCATATGGTTTTCTGACACTTATACTTTGTACCAGTATACTCATAGCTTTTTGAAGATTTTCTGTATCCCTATGGGATACTCACCTTTGACAGGGTTGACTATTTGTTGGTAGGATCAGAGGATATGGTGTTTAGACCTGGCTCCTTCCTACAAATGATGGAAATTATTATCAGAAACCATTTCTTCAAAAGATAATGCACAGTATCAAATGACCTCTACTGGAAAATGCCATTTGCCTGGAAATATGATCCAAATCTGCTCCCACGCACACATTTTCCTTTGTATAGGGTGATATATATATATATATATATATATATATGGTTCACTAATTAGCAATGTAGTGACACAATTTGAAGTAGAAGAGCTTATTGTAAACCCCCATCCACAATAGCTACACCTCCAAAGAGACAGCGAAGATACCAGACTAATTCTAGCTATTTTCATCTCCATCACAACAGATATTTTTGAAGCTAATGTGCCCTAATTGCCTTTTTAAAAAAGGAAAAGAAAAGAGCCTTTGCATTACAACAGATATACCTCCAAGGGAGGTTGTTATGTAGGTGATGCAGTTGGAAGACAAATTGTAAAGGTGATGAACCTATATGGGGGGAGGTGTCACACAACATCTTGAATAACTCTTTTTAAAACCTGATTCAAACACAAAGTCATCCATTTCCCTTAAAACAGGAGTGGTAACTGTAGATGGTGTTGGGATCATTTCCCCTCGTGCCTCTCACAAATTGCACAGCCACCCCCTGAATTTCAGGAAATGGCACAACTTTACTTCTGGTTCTAAGAACTGGCAAAACCACTGTTTCTTATAATTTTTTTTGGGGGGGGGGATGAGGTGAGGCTAGTGAGAACAAAGTTCTTCAGACCAATATGGTTTGTAGATGTTTGAGTGTCGCTGGTTTTTTAAAAAAGTTATTTGCTTTTTTTTTTTTTAAATGGTGCTATGGAGATCTCCCCACCCACCTAGCTCAATGTATATCTTTTTTTCATAATGCACAGCTATAGCTTTCATTGCCATTGTTGCATTCTAAGGAATCATGGGCTTTGTGGTTTGGTGACACATTACATCTCTATAATTGAGGATTCTAAATAATCTTTCCTTAATTTCATATCTCAGGATTCCATAGGCTGGAACCATAAGAGAAGTGGTATCATAGTGCTATATTTGCATACAACACATTATTGGAGAAAATTATCCATTTTCCCCAACTACTGTCAGGATTGCAGCAAACTACAGAGGAGACAGGGAAATATATTTGCCCAGGAAAGACAATATCATTTCTAATAATAATAACAATAATACTAAATATGTCACTTTGATCCTGAGAATCCCAACTTTCCTACACCACTGAATCTTGCTTTGTTGTCAAAAAAGCATCGAGCATTCCTGTATTGCAGTGTTACTCATTTCAATTTTTTTGAAGCAGAAAGAAATGACCATAATTAACAACTTACTGACAATATGATTATTTGAAATTAAGGGCAATTTGTGTTCCCTCATGTAATTAATTGAGGTTTCACATACGGTGACCCTGAGGAAAACCTATTGTGGGGTTTTCTTGGCACACTTCTTCACAGTGTTTTTTGCTTTTGCCATCCTCTGAGGCTGAGAGTGTGTGACTTGCCCAAGGTCATTCAGTGGGCTTCATGGCCAAACAGGAATACAAACCCTGGTCTCCAGAGTCACAGGAATAGGACATGGCACTTCATTCTGGCAGGTCTCTCCTATTAATTTTGATTACTTGGAGAACCACAAGCAAATATTTTGGTTAACACTTTATGAAGCTATCATGAAAAGAAATCAACAGTGGTAATGAGCTACACTTATTGTACGAAATGGGTACAAGTTCCAGCTACCTTTGTAGTCATCCGTACTGATTTCAAAGACAGTGTGATATAGTTAAACACTGATACTTCAAAGGGCATACAATCTGTGAATTTACAGTGAAATTTATTTATAGTGAATATATTAGTCAACCATGATAGGGCCTGAATATTAACTTACAGCTGTCTGTTGGGTCCTTTTCTGTACTTTTATGTGGCTGCATAAAAACTGTGTAAAGTAACCGTGGCTTCGGGAAAACAAAAGCAAGTCATAATTGGCATTCTATATCGAATTTCAATCTGTGTCATTCAAGCTCTTATACTCATTATATGGAAACTCTGGAAACTCTGCAGAAATGTGCTGTGATAGAAGATGGCTCCGTCAACTGCCATAAAGTCACACAATGCACAAGGTGATAAATGATTTGCAATGTATGATACTAAACTTAATGAATCATTGCTGCAAGTACTGGTTTGTGACTGCTGATGTTGATGTTTCCTCACTGTTTTAGCATGAATATTTTTGTAACTTGTTGGTGTTGTATCTCATTTAAGTTTTTAAACAATAGAACAATTCAAAGAAATAAATGGTATGATAAAAAGAATTTAGTATGTTACATAATATAGCACAATTCTGTTTGGTATTTTAGTGCTTTGTGTCACAAACATCAATTAGAGTTTTAATCTTCCTTACTAATGGTAAGAAATTTGACACTTTAAAAAAAATCAGCTGGTTTTAAAAATAACAGAGCCAGTATTAATACTGGAGTTCAAGTTTAGGACATCTATTCCACTCTTTTAGATTAAGTATTCAGAGGACTCTAGTTAACCTCTAGAGTAGAGGTAAATTAGTTGGACTTCTTATTTTACTCTGATGGATTTCTGACATACTTATTAATTGCTACCTGTATTATCTCAAAAGTGTTACAATTTGAAATAGGTATTATCATCTCTACCCAAGGAAATTCTTCATACATTCTGGAATCAGATTTTCCAGTGTTCTAAAATGCATGGAAACTCTGCACTGATAGAGGAGATTTTCTCTTTGGCTGCATCCACACTACAGAGGTAATCCAGTTTGACACCATTTTAATTGACATGGCTGAATGCTATAGAATTCTGGGAGTTTTAGTTTTGGGGAACATTTTAGCCTTTTCTATGAGAGAGCTCTAGTGCCACAATGAATTACAGTTCCCAGAATTCCATAGTATTGAGCCATAACAGTTAAAGTGTTGTCAGCCTGAAATATTTCTGCAGTGTGGATGCAGCCAAAATCTCTCTCCATGTGAGGAATATGAAACAGAATGGGCAGGGCTAGCATATTCCCTCTCACTGCTTTTAGGCTATACAGCAAATGAATGAGTTGTGTAGAGCAACAAGATATTCCTGCTTTGACTAAATACCTAGGTGCCAACAAACAAACATGAAATCTTTAAACATTGACATTTTAGTCAAGAAAACATAAAGGCATCTTTGAAAAATAACTTTCATTCCTAATGTGTATTCTGATTAGATCTAAAAATTTATAGGGTGGGGTATAGAATCTACTGATAGTTCAACATTAGAGAACAACATTAGTGTATGTATTCTTGACTAGCCAAGGGAAAAGATGTGGCTAATTACCAAATTAACATGTTTTGCATTTCCCCCATTCCTAGGATAATGGATATATCTCCTTCATCTGATCCAGTGCTCAAACAAATATACTACACTGTCTCTCTTAAGAATATATACTATTTCAAAATATGTTAATATGAATAGTCCATGTAGACAAGAAGTAAACCAAGATAAATAACCATAAAAAAATCTTGCCTGAATATAATTAAGGCAACTCATAACATAGATTACAAACACTCATGGAAAACAGCTACAAGCAATCTGAATCTGTTGAAATAAAACACAAAAAGGTCTTGTATCCAGTATGCAAGCCAACAGTACCCAGGAACTTGTGGCATCATTTTATTGGTCTTCTTCAATGGAATTATTCAATATTTAACATGTCATTTTTCAATACATAGTTGTATCCATCTAGTATGCTAGTGTTTTTCAAGCCAGCATTGAACATGGGATGAACATGGGACATACCAATTGCCACTGATCAATGTCCTGCAGTAGCTTCAGCCATCAATTGCATGTTCTAAAATGATAGGGCAAGAAAAGGCTTGCTTCCTTTGAGAGATTCTGCCAGACAAAGAGTTTTGGCTAAGAAGTTCAAAATTTTGGTGAAAACTTCCTATGATCTTCACCGATGTGCATCCAGTCTTTTTATGTGGCTCATGACAAGTGGAACGTTGTGCATGTAGTCTATCCTTTCTGGTCTCCTACACTGTAATGACAATGTGTAGAAATGAAACTCTAAATGTGTTGTATCCCAAAAATTGTCCCAGCTCCTGCAGTAGCTTCAAATTCACACTAAAAAAATCTCACTTTATTCCATCATTTCTTTTACTCATGGTTAACTCTGGCGTATCACTTCTTGATGGAACTCTGTATCCCAGGAACTTTCTCGGTTAGAAAGTTTGCTTCTTGTCATGTTGGATTTCTTTTGATGCATGTGATGTCTTCCTCTGCCATTTAAAGCACCCTGGGGAACTAGTATTTCACCATTTCCATGGTTTCTAAAACTGCCTTTCTGTTAGGCTGTAAGTGCTTCTTGGTAACAAGATTAATAAAACACTGGGTAACTTGTAAGTCAAATCAGGTGGAAAACGTTTCAAGTAAAGATTGTGGTATTTAATATGTAAGTACCAATGGTACATTCTCCCAGTCTACACGATGAATGTTTTTTAAAAAAACCCTTACATTCAAAAGTTAGTGGTAGGAGCCATTAGATGAGATGGGGGGCAGGGAAAGCCCATTTATTTGTAATGTTCATTTTTCCATGGTATTTCATGTAATACTAAGTTGCCAAATGTATTTTGCAAATCTCAGATTAAGTGACAGTTACTAGATAACCTTTATAGTTGCCACATCGGCTGTTTGTTTGATACTTGGGGGGAAATAACCAATTTGCTGTAAGATTTTGCAGCTGTGCTGCCAAGAATGATGTGAAACCTAATGCAAACAAAAATGAATGTTTTTGGCTTGCAATTATATATCTCTAACCATTTTTTCTTCCTGTTTGCTTTTTAAGATCTGGGATATGCACCAACTAGAGATGAGCTGTTATAAATTGCTTGACTGCACATTCCACTGAAGGAGTACCAAGAGCTCCATCTCAGACAAAGTGCCATATTGATCTTGCAGCTAAAGGCACTTGGGAAGACAGTCAACAGTGGAGAACTATGATCATACACCAAGTCTTGTTGCTGGTGCTGCTCTGGGTGTGCCTGCTACACACCTGTTTGACAGCAATGGTATTCACCAGGACTACAGATCACCAGCCAAAAGCATTTGTGGCACAGGGAACAGGGAGTGATGGGAAAACTCTCCATCGTCAGAAGCGAGGCTGGATGTGGAACCAGTTCTTCTTGTTGGAGGAATATACTGGTTCAGATAACCAGTATGTGGGAAAGGTAAGTCTTGGGCATCCCTTCTCTTGTTCATCTCATGCAATGCAGTGATTTAACTGTAGGAAATTGACTTTCAGAACAATATTCCTATTTGCTTTGTTTAAGCAAAAATATCAATAAATTTGAGAAGAGGATCAGACTCATATAGTCTAGTGTGAACAAAACAACAGTATTTTCATTGACTTTTTAAACTAACTGATGGAAATATTAGATTTCCCTTTTAGTATATAAGTACATTCTAAACAGTAAGTTATGAAGTGCCTTATCTTTCTGGTACCTGTGCCTTTGCTATTTCATCATTTAGCATTGATTTTGCCTTTGAGGAAAAAGTGACTCTCTCTAACAAACTAGATAGAAAAAGAATTTTAGCATGAAATGACAAATGGATTAGTAATTTCATGAGTGAATGAGTTTTATGTTCTGTCAAAATATAAATAAAAAAGCCATACTGATATAATTTTACTTGGCTTGGCTATCTTGAATCTTGACCCTAAACAGGTTGATTCAGAAGTAAACCTATCTAATTGTTTTGTGGAATTTATTTTCAAATATAGAACATTTTGAACTTTAGCTCTATCTGGCAATTTATGTGTCACAAATCTTGCTATACTAGGTAATTAGTGTATCTGCAGTCAGGGAGGCAGTCATTCAGTGAATCAAGACTCTTTCACACACACTCACACCTTGCAGTCTCATGGCTCACTATCAATAATGGCTACATCTGAGTAGAATTCAATTTATAACTGAAAAGCTACTGTTTCTTCTTGTACAGAAGATCAGTGCAGGGTCCCTTTAGAAGTCATTATTCATGAGAATGCACTTCATTTCAGCAGTGACCCTTCTTCACAGTTTTCTCCAACTTTCCTAATGTCATCTTTCCTGATATTCACGATACACAAAGTATGGCATACTAAAAACTGGCCTCTTCATACAGACTATATATCCCAGTGTTAGAATGATGTTATTTTAAAAGAAAATTCCAATTTTAAGGTTATAATCAATTGTGCAATGGGTTAAACCCAATGAAAGTTTTCCTTGGTATAGACCCATCAAAATGAATGGGATATCTCAATCACAACTATTTTAGGTCCCATTTCAGGGAATATAATTTATCCCGGATTTAGTTTTAGTTTGTGGGAAGGGTACATAAAATAAATATTTGAGTAATTGTTTGGTATGATAAGTGATACAGAAATTGTGGTGGTGATGATGATGATGATGATACAATCAAAGCCTGTACACACAGAGAGAGATGCACCTCTCTTGATGTTTCATTGTAGCAAACAAAGTTGCCCACAGTGTCATAATCATGGCCCTATGAAAAATAGTAGATTGTATAAATAGATGGCTTCTGCTGAAACTCTTTCTATATTTATAACAGCTATTTGGAGTCTAGTGGAAGAACTGGTCTTAGCCATATGCAGAGAATATTCATGCCTCATAAAATATTCAGAGACATTGCTATACAGGTGGGCAAAAAGATATTTCAAGAAGAATAACTCCTGTTTTAATTTTCTATCCAAAATCTGATTCAAACATATTTTAAATACACTTTATTTCTGGTAAGATTACCAAGTATTGGCCAAAGCAGAGAGATTTTTATTGTAATATAGTATGCCCATTCTGTAGACTGTCTTAATAAGAAGATAAAAATAAAGATGACAAATAAAATTATTGAAGATCTGAGTCAGTAGTGCTCCCACACTGGGTGACACCCCATGCAGGGGTGGTGCTTTGGAGGGGGTGGGACATCTGGCCCTGGACTTCCCATGGCATTTCTGGGGCAGGGGCTGGCCCAAAAAGCATCTGTGCAGGGCCTAGGCTGCCTGAAAAAGCCCCGTGTGGGGTGTAGGCCACTTGAAAAGCCTCTGCACAAGATGTAGGCTACCCAAAAAGGTCCTACACAGGGCCTAGGCCACCTAAAAGCCTCTGCACAGGATCTAATGGCCTGAAAAGGCCCTGAAACAGCACCTGCAGGGCGGGGAGCCGACCTGGTGTCACCCTCCCCTTCTTGGGTGTCACCCTCTTCTGGGGTATGACCTGATGCTGCCTGCAGCCCCGCACCACCCCAGTGATGCTATTGATCTGAGTTAATTCTTATCATGTTTGTGATATATTGATCTATTGTCATTTTTACTTTTACCTGTTCCCTCTTCCTTCTCCCAAACTATGCAGCTTAAGTAGCATTTAGTTCCATTTTCACTGAACATTGGCTGTATGTTTGTGTGAACTGGGGATCATTGTGTATAATAACTTCAGAAATTATGGTTTGAAATTACCTTGCAGAGTTGGGGCAGGACAGCCACATGCCAGCTGCCCCAACCCCATGCCAATGCCCTCCTGATGCCGTGCGACATTACACACTGTGCATGGCATCAGGATGCCCTTCCACTGCATTATTCTGAAGTGCTGCAACGGAAAGGGTGAGGAAGAGCCATGCATCGGCTCTTAGGGCAGACTTTTGCCACCCCTAAAAGGAGCAGCATTTTGCCTCTCTTTTCAGGATGGCAAAATGGAGGATTGGGGCCATGGAGTGGGGTAGCCACGGCCCCGATCCCCCGCTTCCCAGGGTGGCCCAGAGCTGCCCATCTGCATACCCCATATATCTCAGAAACTCCCTCACTTGGAGTTCTGTCCTAGACTAAGTCCCTCCTTTCTGAACTTTAGCCCTTACAGTCCCTTTCTTCTGGACTGTTACCCATCCAGACCTGGTTTGACTTCAACTGTCAGCAATTTAACACCTCCAGCCTACTATTTGATGGGCTGCCACCAGCTCACATTCTATTGGCTGTTGCTAAGGTATGTTCTATTCTATCTTCTCTCCACAGGCACACAAGGTAAAGGCTCATGAAAGATCACTAGCTTCTGCAAATTGCTATAATACATGATATACAAAATAGCCCAGTGCATTCAATGCCTTGATATCAGACACACATCATCCCCAAATCAGCACAAGTACATCAAAAAGGTGTTCTCAGAGACCTGAGTCTGAATATTTGTGTAATTTTCTCAACATCAGTGAGTCATTTGGAGCCACAAGGTTAACCAGAAAGATTTGTATCCCTGTATACATTGTCTAGTAGAGGTTATTTGAGTGCATTCAGACTCACCATCTTAAACAGAAGAGCATCCCTTCTCTGAACAGTTTCTCTTTATAATTAACGAGCATAATATGTTTGCATGTATGAATGGAGATTTTATATTTTATGCTGTTCTGATTAGTGCAGACTCTTTCAGATGGAACAATGAATAAACACATGAATATATTGCTTTACTATACTAGAAGCCAGAGTACTGGCTCTGAAAGACCTCAATTTATGCCACATTGCCCTGACAAAATATATACATTCTATTATGTTGCCTTGCACAAAAACAAAACCTCCACTCAAATAACTTCATTTAATGCAATGTTACATGCCAGATTACATATGTTTTATCAATTCTAATAGGCCAGATTCAATAGGGAAAGGATTCTAGCTTTTTCTGCTAAGGGACACTCAAGCAAAATCAATTTATTGAGCACTCCAGAATGTAACATTTTGTTTCACAATATTGAAGTCAGACTTTTCTCCATACATTTGGGCCTAAAAATATAGAGAGGTTGGACACACTGAGTTCTTTCTAATGATCTGAATCTATAATTATTAACATCAGTACAGTGAAAGTTAAAAGCTTGACTTTTTTTCTTGTTGATGTCATATCCACAATGCAAAAGAGATGGGGGGTATGTGTTAGTTGAGTGGTAGTACAAAGACTTTCTGTGGAGAATTACTGCATCCTTCATATTTAGGACTGAAAAAAATGGAAGATGTTCCCTTTTTCTTTTTCTTTTTCTTTTTCTTTGTTTTCTTTCCTTCATATTTAGGACTGAAAAAGAAATGGAAGATGTTCCCTTTTTCTTTTTCTTTTTCTTTGTTTTCTTTCTTTCATTTTGACATGCATATATTTTAAAATATTCATGCATCTAGGACTAGGATGCCTTGTATTTAACTCAGTGTTTCTTGAGCTGTTGGATAAGACCCCCAGCAGGGATGTGGGATTTACTCAAGGCAGATGTGAGACTTTTAGGCCCTGATCTTATCTGCTTCCTCTTTGTGTGTTGGAGTGAAAGAGAAAGGTTTGGAGAGCAGTCACCTCTGCCTGATGGAGCAGGTTTGGAGCAGTCACCTCTGCCTGATGGTGGTGGTGGAGAAGTAGGAGGAGGAGGAGGAGGAGGAGGAGGAGGAGGAGGAGGAGGAGGGCAGGACAGCAGGGAAGCTTGCTGGGTCATGATCTCTGGTGGGACCCATAACAAGCCACTACTTCATCTTCCTCTACTCCGTTCACTGCCCTAGTTCTTGGGATGAGATGTTGCTGCATTGTCAACTGGTGTATCTGTTCAGTCCAGTGTGTATGGCAGCTGAATGAGAACCAGTGTCCACAATGGACCTTAGAGACATTAGAGACTGGTGGTGTATTTTACTTAAGACCACTGCTATCACCTGACACTAACTGAGCCCCCTCAGAGGCAGAGGAGAAGTGGCCTTCTGTGGCTCTGCTTCCAAATGAATGGCACATTGGACAAGCCAGTGCAAGGAGGAGCAGTGCAAGTACACTGCTTCCTGTCAGTCAGTGGAGCTGAGCATGTGCCTCACCACTGCCATACACCAGTTCTATCCTTCTGGCTGGGCAGGTGGAGACTCCCACTTGCAGATGGAGGCATGTGATAAGCTGCTCTTCTGGTTCAGTAAAGTGCATGGGCAGGTAGGGCAGAAACGGGATGGGACCCAAGGAGAGGGAGAATGAATAAAGAGGGCTTTGGACAGATAGTGGAGATGTTGGGGGTGGCAGAAAATTTTGGGGCCCCAAGAGAACCAGTTTCCAAGGAGCCCCATTGCTCAGCTCCCCAAGCACTTTCATATGTACACTCATTGTCTCACATGCTTTGCCACACTGTTTCTCTTGCTCTTTTTTTATTCACATGTTCACTCTTACAATTCATACTAATTCATAATAAGCTAATTCATACTAATTATCTGACCTGCTGGCACATTTCTCTGAAAGAAATTTCTTTCTGTCTCAAAAGTTGCTACACATGATTCTTTATCTCTGTTTGTGACACACACAAGCCCCCTCTCTCACACACTCACACTGTGCTGCACACTTTTCCATGCTTTCTTCCTCACTTTTTCTTAGACAGATAATGATTACATACATTCTCTCAAGTCATAGTCTCTCTTCTTCACAGACACTGATTCATACACATTCTCAAACTCTATCACATGCTAATTCTCTCTCACATAGGCACACTGTGACACACTTTCCATCACACAATCTCACACCAATTTTCTCTCTCTCACACACACACACAGAAAGAGAGAGAGAGAGAGAGTTGCACTCTCCAACTGTTTTTGACATATTTGCTTAAGCACTTGTGGAAAAAAAATGAAAGAGCATGACTATCTATGAGCATTGGTGTATGTGAATGTGGCTGTATGAGACAGTGCATGTAAAATTTACTCATGTTAAGTGTTGCATTTATTTAAATAAAACTATTCTAATTTGAATGTTGTTATTTCTTTATAAACTGTTAAAATATGAATATACATGAATGCACACTAAACAAACAAAATATTTTATTCATACTACATCAAATGGGTGTGTGTGCAAAGTCTGTATGTAAATATAAAGGCATCACAAGATTAAAAAAAATCTGAGAATCAATGGTTTAACTCATACCCTCACAAATGAAAAATAGGACACATGTGGTCAAGCAACATGAAAGTGTCAAGATGGCAAAAGTAATTAATAAGGAAAATCCCACAAGCTAAGGAGAGGCTGCAATAGGTTGTTTTTGCCTGATTCACTCCTCTTCTTCCACTAAATTAACTGAGTTAAAACAATTTTTGTACTTTAATTGTTTACAGTAATTGAAGTAAGCTGAGGCAGCCTCATAAAATGAGGAAAGTTGAGGGAAGAGAATGTAATGAGCATTTTAAAAGCAGCTGAAAAAACAGGAATGCAAAAGATTAAGAGGGACTGCCTCTGCCAGATCAGGACAGTTGGAGTATATGTTAAGTTTTTAGAAATCTAGCTATGGATTCCGGTGCACTTAGCTATTTTAGAGCCTTATTGCACTATTAGACACGAGAACAGGCAAACAAAAAGACGTTTCTTCTCCCCCCCCCCTTGAATATTTGTCATTGTTCACTTTTGTTCTCTTCAGGTTAAAAAGAATGTGGGAGGGGGTTGTAAAAGCATCATAAAAATGTCCCATTTCCAAGCTGGAAAAACTTGTTTGACAAAATGATGCTTTTCCCATGCTGAAGAGAGTGAATTTGAGGAGGTGTCCAGCAACTCTGTTAATGAAGTTATTCTGGATCAGTTCCAATCTGTTAGTACTGATGACGTGGACAAACTCCTTGATAGTGTGAGGAAAATGACCTGCCCTCTCGATCCTTGCTCATCATGGCTGGCCATCGGGGAGGGAGATGCATTGAAGATGTTTCTTACGGATGTTGTCAATGCATCCCTCAGGGAAGGTCATACTCCATGTTGTTTGAAGGAAGCAACAGTTAGGCCGCTTCTGAAAAAAACTTCCCTGGACCCCTGGATATGAACAACTATAGGCCAGTCCCCTTATTACAATTCTTGAGCAAGGTAATCGAGAGGGCGGTTGTTCTTCAACTTCAAGCTGTTTTGGATGAAACTGATTATCTAGATCCATTTCAAACTGGCTTTAGGATGGGATCTGGAGTTGAGATTGCCATGGTTGCCTTGTCCGACAACCTTCGTCTGAGCATCGACATGGCTAGTGAGATCTTGTACTTTTAGATAGATCACAGCATCCTCTTGGATCACAAGAATGGGTTAGGAATTGGAGGCACTGCCATCCAGAGGGTGTTGCTTTGGGACAGTTGCTCCACAAAAAAGGAGCTCACTTGCGGCATCCCTCAAGGTGCCATTCTGTCCCCAGTGATGTTTAACATATATATGAGGTCGCTGGAGAGATCGTTCGAAGACATGGGGCGGGGTGTTATTAGTACACTGATGACACCCAGATCTATTTCTCCATGTCTTGGTCATCGGCCTTGGCTCCCGATGGCATCTCTCCTCTCAATGACTGTCTTAGGGCAGTAATGGACTGGATGAGGAAAACCAGATTGAGATTAAATCCAGACAAAATGGAGGTGCTCACTGTAGCGGCCCCAAGACTGGGAATAGAGATCCTGGACGGGGTCACAGTCTCCATGAAACTGTGTTCGAAGTCTGGGTGTGCTCTTAGATCCATCTCTTCAGATGACTAATCAGGTAAATGAGACAGTCAGGATCGCCTGTTATCAGCTTTGGCTGATACGCCAGCTGTGTCCTTTCCTTGAAGTAAAGGATCTTGAGACAGTGGTGAACGTGCTGGTAACCTCCTGGCTTGACTTCTGCAATGCGATCTACATGGAGCTACCCTCATGTTTGGTTCAGAAACTTCAATTAGTACAAAACATGGCAGCCAGATTGGTCTCTGGAACATCTAGGAGAGACCATATAACACCAGTATTGAGGTCTCTCCACTGGCTGCCTATTAGTTTCTGGGCCCAGTATAAGGTGTTGGTTATTACCTTTAAAGCTCTAAATGGCTTGGGTCCAATCTATCTCTGGGACCGCCTCCTCTCATACAATCCTCCCTGCGCCCTCCGGTCCTCTGGGAGGAACCTGCTGCAGCCGATAAAAACAAGGCTGTCTGCAATCTCCCAGAGGGCCTTCTCAGCAACCGCTCACAGATTATGGAATGACCTGCTGGACGAAGTCCATCAAATCACAGCTTAAGCAGCTTTTAAAAGGCTGTTAAGACAGATCTCTTCCAGCAGGCCTTTCCTGACTAGAATTCCCGGCCTCAGGAGTCTTTTTATCCCCTCATTTCCTTTCTTTGGTTAAAGTCGCTGCTCTATCTGTCTATCTGTTTTGTTTTAGTGAGTTGAGTTATTTATGATGTTTTAATTATGCTGTTTTAATGGATAATTGGTTTAATACATTTTTAAGGGTAGGTGGGTTTTGGGAATTTTTTGGATTGTATTTTATTATATTGTGTGGAATTTTAATTGTTGTAAGCCACCCCGATTGCTTGACAGAGGGTGTGGCTTACAACAATTATTATTATTATTATTATTATTATTATTATTATTTTAATTAGTGAACATCATGCTGAAGGAGAAAAAGAAATAAGGTTCTTTTCCTTTGTCTGTTTAATAATGCAATAAGGCTCTTAGTGCTGAGTTGGGGTTTCCACCTTTCTCCTCCCTCTCACAAGACACTTATTTTCTTGAATTCCATATGTAGCAGGCAGCACAACATCTCTTCCCACTGAAAATAGATCTGCCTATTAGCTTTGTCAGTAAAGATTATGGAGATTTTCATTTCTGGTTTGTTTGTTTTTTAATATTTTTTAAAAAATAATTGAAATTCTTGTTTAGGCAGACAAGAACAAAATCTGAATGTGGGGGAAAGTGAAATTGGCAGATTTTCCCATCCCTAGTACAAAATAGCTTTGTTGGGATTGAGATTATTAAAATAGTTGTGAGGTGTGTATGTGTCTTTGCCCTATTGCATTGGTCCTGTTCCTGGCATGACAGGTTAGCAGTGCCAGTTTGAATTCCAGCAAGAGAGGCTTTATGAAAACTTGTCTTATGGTCCATAAATTGAAATAACAGTTATAAAAGTTAATGATCAGGACTGAGAGAGTCATGCAAACTATATGGCTAGTGAGACTTCTCATCATAGCAGTTTTTCTATTGCCCCTTACCATCCATTTGATGTCTCTTGGAATTCAGTGGTGCCTTCCTAACTGCTGTCAGCTTGTCTTCACTTTAAGGATTCTTTTAACCTAGTAACTTTAATGGGCATCAATTTCAATTCACTAAGATGTTCCTCCAAACTCTGCATTGGGTTCATTTGCACATACATCTTGACACAGCATGCTGTGTCATTTCAAAACCAGCTTTGGAACAGTTATAAGGATGAAAACTATAAAGAAATATTCATTGCTCACTTTGAATCAATTTTGGAAGTCAAAAAGTAACTTCTCCAAGCTCTGGAGTCCATAATTGCACAGCCCTGGAGTATGAAGAAAACTTACAGAGAGCCAAAAGTTGGTAAAATCTACAAACTGCCTGAACAAAACAAACAAGCTATGACCCCACTTTAACCCATTTTTAAAAAAAGCTAAGATAACAAAAATTACATTTTAAGTTTTAATTTAATATTATTTTATTATCTTGTATATATATATATATATATATATATAGTCTTATCTTGTGTATATATTTATTATCTTGTATCTTGATGATGTGTATTTGTCATTTTGCTTTACTCATATTTTATTGTTTTTTTTTATTATATCTGGATAATCTGTTCCATATTGCATGATATATTCTATATTAGCATTACTCTGGATGTGTATATATTTTAAACTGTACACCTTTGGCAAGGGTAGCTTTTTTATTGTTTTACTTTTAAAGCACCAGGTACATTGATGATGCTATTATTGTTATTATTATTTGGCAGTGATGATGATGATAGTGATGATGGTTTGCATAATGGTAAGTCAATCAAGTTGAAGGGAATTTACTCTTAATATATTCATTGGATAGTGAGGGTACATTTATTTTCAGTGGAAAATAAGTGTGGAACTATATATTACAGCATTCACTGTTAAAAACAAAACAAAAAGGCTTAAAGTGGCCACTTTTGTTTTGAAGGGGGGAAAATCCAGCCCTTAGTTTTTTGTACTCATTGGGAAAAAAATATGTTTTGCATTCTCCTGTTCCTCTATAGTTAGGAAGGACTTCACCCCTCCCGTCCTCTTATTCTGTCAATCTTAAGTGGCAGTTTAACTGACTGAACTTTCTAAACTGTCAATAAGTAGCCTCAGTCTCCATTCAGTAACACTCCTCCTCTGAGGGAGGTAAACATCTCTTTCTGCTATATCATCTCCAGTTAGATTAGGTTTTAGTTTATTTTATGTATATATTTATTAAAGCCATTATTGCTTTTTTTAAAAAACCCACAAACTACATGCTTGTCTTTCTGGGTTAGTCTTTATTCTTTAGGAAGACAGATTTAAAGTAATAGTAATAATAATAATAATAATAATAATAATAATTTATACCCTGCCCCTCTGTTAAAAACAATAGGATGGCTTACCACAGTTAATAGTCTGACCCACAGTTTTTTGGCTGCTCAGCTGATGAAAGTGAATTCTAACAAGTTTAACTTTCATACCTGCATATTTTAGTTTACTGTTAAAAGGGTTAATACTCTGGAAACTAAGATTGCAACCCACAGTATGCAACCCACACTACTCTTGTCCAAACTAGATTCTAAAGTCATCTCAAATGACTTTTTTCTTCCTGTAGGTTTTCTTTACTGTCCAGCTCTTACATCCCTACATGCTAATGGTGAACACAATGGCTTGGGCAATTCTGACTTTAGTGCTCTGATGTATATATTTACACTTTAGGTCTCTAGTTCTCTTATGGCTGTCCTTCCTGTTCCTTGTCTTCTTATTTCTTAACTGCAATCTCCATTCTTATCAATGTTTTGATCCAAGGTATGGGAACTTTAACTATTTTGATTTCCTCATTATCTAGATTGAATTTATGTAGATTCTCCATGGTCATTTTTGTTTTCTTTATGTTCAACAGTAAGTCTTGCCCTTGCACTTTCTTCTTCTTCACATCATTAATAATTGTTAAACTGTACACTATAAAACATTGGCATAATAGAAGATAAAGGTCCTACACCGACTGGTTCAGAGAAGAAATCCATAACATTTTCTTGGATCATTTTAACTTTTCTGCCAGAATATATTGTTATCAAATGGCTTACTCTTGGGGTGAACCATGTGACTAAGTGCTTTCAAACTTGAACACAACAGTTTGGCAGATTTAGCCTGATGGAACCAAAGATCCTAAACTATGATTATAGTGAAACAAAGAGTGAGTAAAGGAAACATCCCAAAGTTGTTTGGCTTTGTCAGGATGCAGATTTCCTTCCGTAAAGTATGCCCAGAAAAAAATAGACTAAAAGTTAATGAGATGTAGGGCTTAAGGAAGGAAGGAAGGAAGCAGAGCATTCATTAACACCCAAAGAATATGGCACTGGGTAGCAGTAAATTCTCAAAGACCATGGTTGTTTATTTCTAAGTAAGTGAAAGCTGGTGTTAATAATCAACAATGCTCATCAACACCTCCTAGATGAGAGCTAAAGCAGCTTATTCTAGTCATTGTGCCAGTTTTCAGCTTCTTTCAGAAACTCTACTGTATAGTTTTTTAAAAAAAATATTTTAAACAATGATAGAAAGAATACTAATAATTTTTATGGGGCTTCCCCCTCTCCTTAACAATTCCATCCATTTTCCTTTGTTACATTTCTTTATGGATATTATATGACTGATGGATGGATAGATAGATAGATATCACTAAAGAAATGTAACAAAGGAAAGTGAACAGTTGTGAATGTATCAAAGGAAAGTTAATAGTTGTATATGTGTGTGTGCGTGCATATGTGTGTATCTCCTTATCTATTTTTCTCCCTAGTCTGAATTACCTTATTTCATATGCAGAATAGTAGAGTTTAATTATTGATCCGCCAGATTTTCTTTCTCCTCCCACCCACTTCAACTCTGTTATTAAAAAACATACACAAAATTGAGCATAACACTTGTCACAGTTTTCAGGCTATGTCTCTCTGCTCCTCATTTATTGTTCACTCCTGCTTACAAGCACAGATGCACATTGATGAAAACACCCACATAAAAAAGAATGTTGATGCAATAACAAAATCCCATCAAAATTTTTTCTTATGATTTAATTAAGGTAGAAGGTGCAGTCCTGTAGATATCTGTTTTCTAATTATCACTAGCTATGTAAAGAAGATTCACTTTTTTTGTTCTGCTGAACAAGATGCTCCACCAAAATATTGTCAACTGTAATGAGATTTTGAGCCCGAGAGTGGGAAATTGACATGCCTTCTTTCTTTCTTTCTTTCTTTCTTTCTTTCTTTCTTTCTTTCTTTCTTTCTTTCTTTCTTTCTTGTGTTTATGCATGTATGTTGTGTGAGAGAGAAGCATTCTATTTTGCACAACATGAGTATTTTGGTGATAAAAGAATTTATGATTTTTTTGCAGATTTTTTTAATAAAAAGGAAAAAAATATACCCCACATTCTTGTATCACTGGGGGAAGGGGAAGCATTTGAATGTTTTATTGTTCTCATTGTTGAGAAAGATAAAGTTGTATGCTCTCCATTCCCATTGATTTCCATTGGACATGAGTGCCGACTTATGATTTTCCCATTAATTTCATAGCATTTTCTTAGGCAAAGAATAACCAGAGGTGATTTGCCAGTCTCTTCCTCTGAAATGTAGTCTAAAGCACCTGGTATTTGTTGGTGGTCTCCCATCCAAGTACTAACCAGGACTGACCCTGCTTAGCTTAAAATATGATGTGTTTGTGTGTATGTGCTTTCAAGTCACCTATCGACCTATGGTGATCCCATAAATTTAATAGGGTTTTCTTAAGCAAGGAATACTCAAAGGTAATTTTCCAGTTCTTTTCTCTGAAATATAGCATATAGCACCTGCTATCTGTTGGTAACCTCCCATTTAGAATAATAGAATCATAGAATCATAGGCGTTTATCACACGGGTGGGATCCCATGCAAAAACAGGATTTAAACTGAAAAAAATCTGCAAAGGTTGATTGTTTTCCAGATTACGTCTGAGATTTCCACAGATAGTGGAAAAAAAACGCAAAAGTGGTTTGATTTTCAGACAACATTGGGGTTAATGAGCATTAACGACATTAACCCGGAGAGTAAGGCAACAAAACACACTCCTTTTACTTTCTGGATTTTCCAAAAGTAAAAAGAAGTGTGTTTTGTCATCTTTCTGTCTGGGTTAATGTTGCGTTATTGCTTATTTTCTGAAAATCAACCCATGTTTACAGGTTTTTCGAGGGTTTTAAATCCCATTTCTGCATGTGACTTGGAGACTTTGCCTCCATGTGATAAACTCCATAGAATCATAGAGTTGGAAGAGCCATCTAGTCCAACCCCCTGCCATGCAGGAACTCTCAATCAAAGCATACCTGACAGAAGACCATCCAGCCTGTGTTTAAAGACCTCCAAAGAAGGAGACTCCACCTTTTTCCAAGGGAGTGTTCCACTCTCAAACAGCCCTTATTGTCAGGAAGTGCCTCTTAATGTTGAGGAGGAATCTCTTTTCCTGTAGCTGACATCTATTGCTTCAGGTCCTGTTCTCTAGAGCAGCAGAAAACAAGCCTACTCCCTCCTCAATATGACACTCCCTTAAATACTTAAACAGGGCTATCATATTACCTCTTAACTATCTCTTCTCCAGGCTAAAAAAATACACAGTTCCCTAAGTCATTCCTCATACGGCATGGTTTCCAGACCCTTCCCCATTTTAGACACACTCCTATGGACACGCTCCAGTTTCTTAACATCCTTTTTGAATTGTGGTGCCCAGAACTGGACACAGTATTCCAGGTGGGGCCTGACCAGAGCAGAAAACAGTGGCACTATTACTTCCCTTGATCTAGACACTACTATTAATGAAGCTTAAAATTGCATTGGCCTTTTTAGCTGCCGCATCATACTGTTGACTCATGTTCAACTTGTGGTCTACTAGGACTCTTAGATCCCTTTCACACATAGTTGCATTAAGCCAGGTGTCTGCCATCCTATATCTATGCATTTATTTATTTATTTGCCCTAAGTGCAGTACCTTACATTTCTCTGTGCTGAATTTCATTTTGTTAGTTTTGGCCCAGTTTTCTAATCTATTAAGGTCATCTTGAATTTTAATCCTGTCTTTGAGGGTATTAGCTAACCCTCCTAATTTGGTGTCATCTGCAAATTTTATAAGTATGCTCCCTATTCGTTCATCCAAGTCATTGATAAAGATGTTGAATAGCACTGGGCCGAGGATAGAATTTTGTGGCACGCCACTGGTCACTTCTCTCCGGGATGAAAAGGAGCCATTGTTGATCACCCTTTGGGTTCGGCCAGTCAACCAATTATAAATTCATGTAATAGTTATCTTATCTAGCCCACATCTCACTAGCTTGTTTGCCAGAATGTCATGAGGAACCTTGTCAAAGGCCTTACTAAAATCAAAACATGCTATATCCACAGCATTCCCTTCATCTACCAAGCTGGTAATTCTATAAAAAAAATCGATCAGATTTCTGTGGCATTCCATGTTTACTTTTTGTGATTATGGCATTCCTTTCTAAATGTTCACAGATTCTCTGTTCAATTATCCCCTCTAGATTCTTTCCTGGTATTGATGTCAGACCAACTGGATGATAATTGTTGGGATCCTCTTTTTTTCCTTTTTTGAAGATGGGGACAACGTTTGCCCTCCCCCAGTCTGCTGTGACTTCTCCTGTTCTCCAGAAGTTCTCAAAGATTATTGCCAATGGCTCCAATATTACATTTGCCAATTCTTTTAATGCTGTTGGATGCAGTTCATCTGATCCGGGAGACTTAGGGCTATGCAGACAGGCGGCTCTGGGCCGCCACTGTTAGCTGCAGATGAGGGCCATGGCAACCAGCACCATGGCCCCAATCCTCCCTTTTGCAGCCCCTGAAAGAACAGTAAAATGCCACTCCTTTCAAGGGTGGTAAAAGGGCACCCTAAGAGCTGGCATGTGGCTCTTTAGTGCTCCTTCCAGCACAGTGTGTAAAGACGCTGTGCTGGAAGGATGTCCTGACACCACGTGCTCTACGTGCAGCTGCCCCTCCCCATCCCTGCCTCCAGGCCGGCCCTTTGAGCTGGTCTGTAGAGGCTCTTAAATTCATTTAGATTAACCAGGTATTCCTGTACTACCCCTTTACTTATTCTGTGCTGCATTTCCCCTATTGTGTCCTCTGCTCCATTTCCCTCAGGTTGAGCACCCTTTTCTTTTTCTGAGAAGACTGAGGCAAAGAAGGTGTTGAATAGTTCTGTCTTTTCTCTGTCCCTTTAGCATTTTGCCGTCTTCTCTGCACAGTGGCCCTACAATTTTCTCCTTCCTTTTGCTATGGGCATACCGCAAAAGCCCTTTTTATTGTTCTTAATCTCTCTAGCAAGCCTGAGCTCATTCTGTGCTTTTGCTTTTCTGACTTTACCCCTACATGTGCTCACTATTTGCTTGAATTCCTCTTTGGTGATTTCCCCATTTTTCCATTTCTTATACATGCTTCGTTTAAAACTTAGTTCAGTTGAAAGTTCCTTAGTCATCCATTCTGGTTTCTTGATACACCTTCCATTCGTCTTCCTCATTTGAATTGTTTTAAATTGTGCCTTCAGTATCTCCCTTTTGAGAAACTCCCATCTGTCCTGAACTCTCTTCTCTTTTAGAATTCCTGATCATGGGACTACCCCCAGTATTTCCCTAAGTTTACTGAAATCAGCTCTCCTAAAGTGTATAATGCAAGTCGGACTATGCCTGGCTTCTCCTTTTGAGATTATTGGCAAAAATAAAAATAATAATAAAAAAAATGTTTTTGTCAACCGGCATGAGATGCCAGAAGTCCACCCTCATGGAACCACATCTCTTGCCAGAAGTCTACCGTCATGGAAACACAGCCCATGATCCAAGAATCCAAATTGTTCTGGTGGCACCATCTGCAGGGCTGGTTGTTCACGTCTGCTATTTTCCTCTCCCTTCCTGTGCAGGTCATACACTCGATGCGGTCTTCAGTACAGAGCAGGAATATCCGTGGGCGGAGGTAGTTCATACCTCCGCATTGACATAGACAGATCATTTCCTGGTCAAGCTGGAACTTAGAGCCAGTACCTGCCCCTCCGGGGATGGTGGACCTATTAGAATGGTCTGCCCTCAAAGGCTAATGGAGCCAACTGGATTCCGGAAAGCCTTAGAGG
>CM034706.1:106682395-106693120 GCA_020142125.1 Phrynosoma platyrhinos
AGCCTTAGATTAACAGCCATCCATGAGACGATCCTCACGTGGTCCCATCAAGTGATGGGAGAATCATCGAGCCAGGCTTTTGGAGTCACTGGGCTGGATGGTTAAATATTTTAAATTGAATTGTTGTTTTATATTGTTCTAATTTAATCCTGTTTTAATGGGGGGAGGGGGTTTGTTCATATTGTATGTTTTATTGTGAACTGTATGTTTTAACTGTAAGCCTCCCAGATTGGATTACCAATGGGCGGGATACAAATAAACTTTATTATTATTATTATTATTATTATTATTATTATTATTATTATTATTATTATTATTCCTGGACCATGCCCTTCAACTAGGAGAAGAGATGAGATGACAACCAATGCATCCAGCTCTTTCAGCTTCCTACCCAAAGCCTCATAATCCCTTCTGATATTCTAAAGGCTATGCCTTGCAATATCATTGGTTCCCACATGGACCAAGAGGAAGGGGTAATGGCTTGATAAATCTTTTCAGCATGACTGTCACATCACAGATTTTTGCCCCAGGGAGACAACACACCTCCTGAGACATCTTGTCAGGCCCACAAACCATGGCTTCTATACCTCTCAGCAAGGAGTCCCCCAGCATCACCACATATCTCTTCTGAGACTTAGCAGCAGCTGTTCCTTTTGGTGGTAATCTCAGGCTCCCCTGCACTATCCCTGAAGTTTGTCCCTGCTGCTCTTCCTAATCAGCCCTGATTAGGGAGAGAGCTTCCTCTATGTGTCTCCTGTCCAAGACCATCCAGTCCATTCTGTCCAGGAAAACCTCTTGCTCCCTATGATGTTGAAATGTAGATACCTGGGCCTCCACTTGCTGGATGACTGTATATTTGTTGTGTCCATTATGAATTTCTAGAATGGTTTTCTTTTCATCCCATGACAGATACTGCTATAAAATTAAAATCTAATAATAAAATCCAATATACGTCCTACATGTATACACACTACTTATTCATTACTGTTTTCATTAGCTGGGGAAGCACATTTAAATAGATTGATCTTCATTTAGAAAGAAAAGACTCCTCCACTCCTGAACTGGTAAATATAATGAATCTACCTTTCAACCATTTTTAATTTCAATTGTAGTACTGTGGAGAATAAAGGTGACAATGTCAGGGCCCCTGAAGGGCACCACAGAGGCTATAGAATGCTCTTCTTCTTTGCCAAGTTTCTTCCTGAAAATGGTGAAAAGAGAGAATACAACCAGCCCCACATGAGGAACTTTGATCTCACAAATCTCACCAAAAAAAACTATCAGCAAGCCTTTTATTTTCTATTGTTGAAATCCTGTTGAATACTTGGATCCTTAAAGCATACAGCCTTTTCCATTCCTCTAGCACATTGGTTCCCAACCTTTGGTCCTCCATTTGTTTTGGACTTCAGCTCCCAGAAGCCTCAGTCAATTTGTCCAACAGTCAGGAATTATGGGAGCTGAAGTCTAAATCATCTGGAAGACCAAAATATATTATCTATATATAATATCAGAGGAGCAGTGTGGTTTTGTTCCTAATAGACAACTGCGAGAGAACATAAGACAAGTCATAGATATAATAGATTTTTTGAAGTACATAACAAAAGGAAATTGACTATAATCTTATTGGATCTGGAAAAGGTTTTTGACAACCTAGATTGGAAATTAATGAAAAATATACTACAGTGACTAGGAATAGGACAAAACTTCTTAAAATTGATAGATGCAATATATAAACAAACAAACAGCTAAAATAATAATTAATGGAAAGGGATGAGACCAGGATGTCCATTGTCACTGATATTATTTGTAATTACTGTAGACATTTTGTCAAGAAATATTAAAGAAGCAATGGAAGTTAAATGAATACAAATTAAAGGGGATCAATACAAAGCAAGAGATGATATTTGCAGATGATATTGTAATAATATTAGAAGACCCTTTAAGCAGTATTCCAAATTTAATAAAATATATAAAAGAATTTGAAAAAAATATCAGGGTTAAAAATAAATGAGGAAAATACAAATGCAATTACAAAAAATATGACCAAAAAAGAGAAAATGGACATAAAAGATTTGACAGGATTTAACATCACAAAAAAGCTCGATACTTAGGCATAAATATAAGAAATAAAAATCAGATCTCTTTCAGAATAATTATGGGAAAAATGAGATGAAATAAAAAAGGATATAAACAGGTGGAAGGATCTAAACCTAACATCATTAGGAAGGGTTTTGGTAGTAAAAATGAACATCCTACCAAAACTCCTTTTTCTATTCCAAACAATTCCAATAATTAAAAATGAAAAAGTATTAAAGGACTGGCAAAAGCAACTATCAGAATACATATGGGCTGGGAAGAAACCAAGAATAAAGCAAAAATACATGCGGGATAGTGTTGAAAGAGGTGGATTTGTGGTTCCGAATGTAAATCCGTATTTTAATGCAAGTGCTTTAGTATGGTTAAAAAACTGGATTAGATTAGAGAATAAGAAATTACTAAAATTAGAGTTTATTATATCTTAATATAAAATAACGTAAATTACAATCATACAATCATATATCTTATATAACATTACATACATTCATTCATTACATTATCATACATACAATATAAAACATACTTTACAGTACATAACATAACATTTCATGGCATACATACATTAATCGTAACACATTTAACAATTTACATATAAACAATAAGACACTAGACTAACGTTAGACTAACATTAGACTTACATTTCACATTAGACTTACATTTCTCTCTCAGTCAACCACAGATTCATTCACATAATTTCCATTTACTAGGCCTCAAGTTGCATCTTTGTAATTATAAATTAAGCATATCTTAAATTCAATTACCAAAAACCCCAAATTACTACTACGAATTCTCTCTATCTTAGGGCCTAAGCAGACTGCCAGAAATAGTGCACATTAAATTGAAGCACTGCCCTGGCTCAGTGCTAGGGAATCATGGGAACTGTAATTTATTGTGGCACCAAAGCTCTCTGACAGAGAAGGCTCAATGTCTCAGAAAAAAAAAACAATTCCCATGATTCCCTAGCACTGAGCCAGGGCAGTGCCTCAATTTAATGTGCACTATTTTTGGCAGTCTGCTTAGGCCTTTAGATTATAAATGTTTTGTAAATGATTTGTATATAAGTTAAAGTTATAATTCCTTTCTAATTACTTCTTTAACTAAAAGTAATTCTAGTTTCTTACAAAACTTACTAAATATGTAAACACTCACTCGGATACTCTTTGGTTTTTGTCCACACTTGAGATTAAAAGATTAACATTAACATTTAATAGTTTTTTGTGGGCTTTTTGGGCTGTATGGCCATGTTCTAGAAGAGTTTCTTTCTGACATTTCGCCAGCATTTGGGGCTGTCATCTTCAAAGAAAACTGAAATGGAAGAGAATGGGTCTATATAAGAGAAGTTCACCTGGGAACCACTCCTCCCTATCCAGGGTCTCACAGAATATATAGACCCATTCTCTTCCATTTCAGTTCCCATTCTCTTCCATTTCCATTTCAGTTTTCTCTGAAGATGCCAGCCACAGATGCTGGCGAAACGTCAGAAAGAAACTTTTCTAGAACATGGCCACACAGCCCGAAAAACCCACAAAAAACTATGGATGCTGGCCATGAAAGCCTATGACTTCACATTAACATTTAACATTATTACACTTTATATTAGTCCACTCCTGTATCATAGACTGCTGTATTACCTCAGTAAGATTGAAGATTCCAATCTTCAAGAAAGTCATTCATGTTAGTGTATTCAAAGCTTCTGGTTAGCTTGTCTATTTCCATAAGATCTAACAATTTCATAGTCCAAGCTTCCAATGAGGGGATTTCTTCTTTTTTTTCCACATTTGGGCATAAAGCATTCTCACCTTATATAATAAACTCTATAAAAAATTAGAAGGATCAGATCTAAGATTTGGATTTCATGCCTATTTATTTTATGGGAAAGTACAGGTAAATAAAGATTTTAAAAATCATTTTATTAGAGCAGCATTATATAGAGTCTGGTGTAAATATAAAAGAAGGATTTGTCCTCAAACACCATTGTGGTTGTCCTCACATGAGGCTTTATACAATACTTATCCTGGGGGGAAAAAGGATAAAATATGAGGGAATATTAATTAGACACAAAATCAGTATGAAATGAAAACCTTAGAACAGATAAGATCAGATGGTCACAAATGCGAATGGTTTTTATATAACCAAATGAAATCGAGATTTAAAGTAGATAAGGAAACCATTGGCATAGCAAAAGAAAAGACAGAATTAGAAGGAATTATACTGAAGGAGAAACCAGCACTGCAATCAAGATTATATAAAAAGTTACTAGAATATTATCTGGAGGCAGGTATATAATAATAGAAAACTTGGTCAAATGGGCAAAGGATTGTGAGAAGACATTAGAATTAGATCAGTGGGAATGATCATGGAACAAAAGGTTAAAGTACATGCTAAGTCAAGATATAAGAGAAAACTTTTATAAAATAATATATAGATGGCATTTGTCACCAGATAAAATAAGTAAGATATATGGGAACAGTCAAAATTTATGTTGGAAATGTGCGAGAGTAAAAAGAACATTTTTTTCATTTATGGTGGGAATGTGTTGAAGCGGAAAATTTTTGGAAGATTATACATAGTGGAATTAAACAAATATTGGGGATAGAATTAAGATTTAGTCTAGAGACGTTACTTCTGAATATGGTAGAGAAAGAAGAGGAGAAAAGATTTGGGGAAAATGTTTTACATGCTGATGGCAGCTAGACTTATGTATGGCAGATATTGGAAAATAAAAAAAGAGGTAAAAATTGAAGAATGGATATTGAAATTATTGGATATGATGGAGGTAGATATAATAACAAAAAGATTAAAAGAAAACATGAAAGATTTAGAAGATACTGATAGCAATAGAGATAATAAGAGAAAATGGGAAGATTTATATAAATATATAAAGGAAAAGTGGTCAAATATTCAAAATATAAGTTAAATGAAGGAGAAGGAAGAACCTAGATAAAAGATGTAATAGCATCGACGTTTGTATATAAGAAAATGAGTATGGATAAATTGTAAAATGAAGGGATAAGAGGTGGATCCAAAATTAAAATAGTATTAAAAAGAAGGTAAGCAGATAAGAAAAATGTAGAAATGAATTGGTGGAGGGTGGATAATAGGAAGTAGTCTGAATGTAAGAAGATTGTTCTGTTTGCATGTTAAGTATGGAGATGAAAGAAATAATCTGATTGTATAATTGAATAATCAAAGTTGACTGAATGTAATGTCTTATTAATGTTATGTTGTTTTAATAAATAAATATTTTTAATTAAAAAAAGAAAAGAAAATTTTTAAAAAACCTTGGAAATTTTGACAGGTGAAATATCTTCTATAAAGAGTGATTTGAATGTCATCAAAAAGAAAACCCATATTTTAGAAGATACTTCTAAACTTCTTGAAGATCAACAAAAATCAGAGGAAAATGCAATTATGTTACATAAGTTAAGATACAGAGAAAAATGCCTCGAATTCAGATGTATTAAACACCTAACGAAGACCTGTATACCAAAGTAATTCCATCCTTGGCTAGCTTCCTGGACACTACAGAAGAGTTATAGAAATAGAAAAGATATTTAGGATCAATTCCTCTACCACTATAGAAAAATAATCATCCTCAAGATGTAGTAATGTGTTAGCAAGAGCAGGAATATGTGATGAAATACTGCAAAAAGTTATAAACACAAACTACAGATAGACAGCTCCCTGATAAAAATATTCAAAGACATACCAGCTTTCATTCAGAGGCAAGAAAAGAGACAACTCGCACACATACTTACCAATTACAATATCATATATTCTTGGGACAACATAGGTGTTTTATTCAACTAAAAGCAAAATAGATACAGAATTAACACAAAATCCAAAGCTGAAGAATTCATTAGAAGAATTCACAAAGAAAAAGAACAAGAACAAAGACAACAAAGAGACAAACAAGGAAGAGGAGTACCAATACAGGGGGGAAAAACTTACTTTCTATGCAGAGAAAAGATGCTTCATGAAAATATAGGAAAAAAAGACAAGGAAAAAAGAAGACAAGGAAAAGGGAGAAGAATTGGAAGTGGAGGATAACACCACTACAGAAGAATTCTGAAAAAACAAAACAAAACATGTTACCCTCCCAGAAAATCCCTTTTACTCTATGATATAAATTGTTTCTGTACTTTTGACCTAGTATTAAAGCTAATAAACATGAAAAAAATGATACGTCTGTGCTCTTGGAATCTTAAGGGGACCAACTCAGTCTTTAAAAGGAAAAAAGATCTTTCATTATTTGGAGAAAACACTATGATATACTTTGTATACAAGAAACTTAAATAAAGTAAAAAGATTCAGTTTATTTAAAAAATTCAAAACTGAGCCAACTCTTTCATTCATCACATGAAAAAGGAAAATCAGATGTTGCACTTTACATAAAAAATAATTCCCAGTAAAAGAATTGTTTAATGATATTGAAGGGCATTGTATAGCTGTAGAAATAACTTTACCTTATTTTAAAACAGGGGTTGGCAACCTTTTCCCTTTAAAGGCCAAGGGACTTCAGCTCCCAAAATCCCAGGAGCTATTGGCCAACATAGGACTATTGGCCAACATGGCTGAGGCTTCTGGGATCTGAAGTCCCTCGGCCCATAAAGGGGAAAGGTTGCCTACACCTGTTTTAAAATATTAGTGGTAGGTCTATATGCTCCTAATGAGAATAAACCAAATTCTACAAAAATTACACAAAGATCTAGAAATATACAAATATGAGAAGATAATATTCACAGGAGATTGGAATGGAGTAATAAACCCCAATACAGTTAGATCAGCTAAGAATACATACAAGAAAAATCATGTGAAACTACCAGGCTCTATTTTTGTTCTGAAAGACAATTTGGATCTTCAAAATGTCTGGACATTGTTGTACCCAAATACCACCAGCTACATTTTCCATGCATTGCAATATGCGTCCTTTTCAAGAATTGATGTTTTTAGTTTCTTCTTCTATATATTCTAAAATAAAAAATATGTCTATATTATGCAAAGTTGATTCAGATCATAATCCCATTATGTTGGAGCTTGAAGTAGGAAATAGCCAATTCAATCGGAAATTAAATTCACACCTACTTCTATATGATGACTATTTGAAAATTCTGAAGTCTAACATAAAAAACACAAAAAACAAATCAGGATATATCAAATCAAGAATCATATGGGATGCACATAAAGCAGTAATAAGAAATGCAGCACAGAGCAGAAAGAAGTCCAGCAAAAAGAAATCACAGACCTAGAATCTAAAATAAAAGATGTGGAAGAGAGAATTAAAAAGAACCCAGGTTCAAAAAAACCCCAATAATTAAAAATATCTGCAAAAAAGAATGGAAGCTATACTTACTGAAGAAAATAGACGAAATATAAAGAAAAGAAGACAAAACCACATCAAATTTGCTAATAAACTGGGAAAGTGGATAGTAAACAAGCTGAAAAAAGAAAGAGAAAAGAAGACAATTGTGGAAATAGATGATAAAGAAAGAACTGCTATAACACAAGAATAGTTTCAAAATAAATTCTATAAATTCTACTCAAACCTTTATATGAAAGAACTGAATAAAACAGAAGAGGAAAATTCACTATACAGATTCTTAAACAACTTGGAATACATGTCCCTAAGTGCAAATGACAGAACCAACTTGAATGAAGATATAACAGTGTCTGAAATATCAACAGCTATCAAAAATCTTAAAGTGTGAAAATCGCTGGGTCCAGACAGATATACCACAGAATATTACAAAAAAAAAAAAAAAAAAAAAAACCCTGAAGATCTATTCATAACACCATTAAAAGAAATATTTAATGTCATATACATAGATGGAATTCCTGATTCTTGGAAACAAGCAGAGATTATTTTGATTCCAAAGGAAGGAAAAGATAAAAAAAAAAAAAGCTCCAGAAAACTACAGCCCATATCTTTAATAAATATTGACTATAAAATATATACACCTATTCTGACTTCTAGATTAAAATAAATTATAAATAAAAACATTCACAAAGATCAGATGGTTTCCAATTGAAACACAATACCAGAATTGTTTTAGACATTATAGAATACTGGGGGGAGGAGGGGGGGCAATGATAAAAAAATGGCTGTTTCTTTTAGATGCAGGAAAGGCTTTCCACTTCACGAACTGGTCTTCTATGTTTTGGATCTTAGAAAAGTTGGAATTTGGCAAAAAAAAATATCCTGGATAAAGAATATATATGATGAACAAAAGGCTCAATTGATAATAAATTGTGATAAGACCAACAAATTCCTTATCCAGAGAGAGGTTAGGCAAGGATGCCCTTTATCTCCTCTTCTTTTCATAACTATTCTAGAATTACTCCATAATAATATCCATCAAGACCACTTCATAAAAGGGACAAAAATAAGAGGATCTGAGTTTAAACCCAGAGCCTATGCAGACAACTTGATTAATAATAATAATAATAATAATAATAATAATAATAATACCTCCCTCCCTCTCCCACCCAGTCATAAAAAGAAGCAAACTAAAAACAATAACAATATAAAATACCAATTAAAAAGAGAAAACAACAAATTATCTAAAATTAGAGGTAATTAGAGGTGAGGCATCTATCTTTCTTGGGGTAGATGGAGACTGTCAATATCAGTGAAGGGGAGGCTAACCTGGAAAGGCCTCCCAGAAGAGATCCGTCTTAACAGCCTTTTAAAAGTCTTCTAAAGTGGTAATGTGATGGATCTCCTCTGGCAGGTCTTTCTATAACCCAGGAGTGGTAGATGAAAAGGCCCTCTGGGTTACCACAGCCAATCTGGCCTTCTCAGGCTGCAGTAAATTCTTCCCAGAGGACCTAAGTTTTCCTAGATGATCTGTGCTAAGGTATAGAAATATCAACGGTAATACTCGGCAAGTTTGGAAATCTCACCTGCCTCAAAATAAACAAACAGAAACCCATGATAATTACTAAAAAACATGTCACAGAATGAAGAAAAAGTGTTATATAAAAAAACAAAATGTAAAATCATTAAAAAGGCTAGATACTTGGGCATCTTTATTTCCAACAGAAACACCAACCTATTTGATTACAACTATGGTAAGACTTGATAAGAAATCAAAGCAGATTTAATTAACTGGTCAAGACTTAAGCTGTCTTTTTTATGGTAGGATCTCTGTGATAAAGATGTTGGTTCTTCCCAGGCTAAACTTCTTATTTTCAAATTTTCCATTTATTCACAACAGCAAAGCCTTTATAGCTTGAGCCAAAGAATTAAAGAAGTTTAAAGAAGTTTATCTGGGAAGGGAAGAAACCAAGAGTTAGATGGAAAATCTTAATTGACCAGAAACAGAATGGAGGATGTAACCTTCCTGAATTAGCGACCTCAGAAGGATGCAGGCCTGAGTCGAGCCTCAGTCCTGGCTGGTATTGAACTCGCAGCCTTGTGGTCTATAAGTGAGTGGCTGCAGTACAGGCATTTAACCACTGCGCCACCAGTGTCAAGCTAGTGTTTTAACCTGGTTACAAGAATGGATAAAACTTAACAATAAAAGGCTTCTAGATTTGGAAGGTTTTAATCTCCAATATGGTTGGCATGTGTACTTATGGTATTACAGAGTGAAAATCCATCAGGACTGTGAACATCACACTGTGAGAAGAGCTCTAAAGTCTGGACCAAAATAAAATATCTTTTACTGCAGAATTCCTGGTAAGATGGAAGCACTGTTAAGTAGATTTTAATCCACCAAAATATGGTTGAGATATAAAGACATCACAAAATCGGACACAGAAATCAGAAAATTGTAGTTGAAGGAATTAAAGAATATCTCAAGTCTAGAACAAAAGATGCATTGGTTCTTATATTACCAACTACAGGAAATATTCAGATCTGATTTTTAAAAAAGGCTTTTATATTTTAAAAAATGAGATTGACACTATAATTCTTGAAGGAAAAACAAAAACAGATGTCCAAACTATATAGAATACTTCTAGAATGGAAACTCAAAGATGAAATGATTAAAGACCACATGATAAGATGGGCCACAGATATTGGAAGAGAAATCCAGCTAGATAACTAGAAATCAGCCAGAAAACATACCCATAAATTTACTAGGCACTATAATATAAGAGAATTTTTTTCAAGATGAAAACAAGGTGGTATCTAGTTAGGCTAGCCAAAATTTATATATATATATATATATATATATATATATATATATATATATATATACCCCACCTGCTAGAGATGCCAGAAATATCCAGGTACTTGGATCCATGTGTGATGGACTTGCCCAGTGGTGGCATAGTTTTGGAAATTAATCCACACCACAATCTGTAACATACTGGATATATCTTCTGAACTCACCCCAGAATTATACCTTTTAAACATGATTCAAGGTATACAAGTAAAAGACAGAACTAGATTCTGAAAAATGATTTTATACATGGTCTCAACAGCATAAATTTTACTTGCACAAAAATGGAAATCTACAGAAATACCATCTTTGAATGGTTGGACACTCAAAATGTTAGAAATCTATTAAATAGATAAAATATCATTCACAACTGAAGGAGAATCTAATGAAAAACACAAAGTTGGCAGGCTCTAATTGTGTACTGTGAGAAATCCTGGAGCTGTTTAAATGGGGGGGGGGG
>CM034706.1:106709034-106720884 GCA_020142125.1 Phrynosoma platyrhinos
GGGGGGGGGAAACAAACACCACTTCCCTACCTCCTCTTCCCTCTCTGGACCTCTCCCAAGAGTCACAGTCTCAGCATGCACAATGTGGACACAAATCTCCAATTTCTCTCTACTCTCTCCCTTCCTCCATGGCTTGCAAAAAGTGGGACCCAAACTTCTGATTTCTCTCCCTTCCCTACAACTTCCCCAAGGCTCATAGCTTACAAAAAGGGGGACACAAACCTCTAATTTCTCTCCCTTCCCCACAATTTTCCACAATTTTCCCAAGGCTCATGGCTTGCAAAAAGGGGAACACAAACCTTCAATTTCTCTCCTTTTCTCTTTCCTCCCTCTCTTCCCCAGCAGATTTTCCAAGGCTCAAGGCGTGGTATCACCATATTGACCTGTATATAAGTCAATCTAGGATTTTGGAGCCCATTTTTGAGCTTACATTTTTTGACTTGTAGAAGAGTATATATGGTAATAGTCTGTGAACATCTTATACAGATGGTGTGCTCTAGTTATGTTTTTTTTTAAAAAAAAAACTTCTATAAGTTGTATGTCAATATATATATATTTAGCTAGATTATTTTAATTGCTTTTTTTAAAAAAATGCAAAATTTTAAAAATTATTTTATCTGTGAGCTGCCTGGGTCCCTTTCTGGGGGAAAAGTAGCATAGAAATGAAATATTTTTTAAAAAATATACTATCATAATGTATAGCCATCCTGACTAGTAGTCACTGATTGGCCCATCCTTCATGGAATAATTCAATCCCCTTTTGAATTCAACAGAATTGGGAACCATTAGAAAACCAACACACTGGACATTTTCATACACAAACGTCCAAATCCGCCTGGAGCCATTCCGGAACGGAGCCTTCCGCTCACTCCGGAATGGCTCCGGCGGCAGCGACCTAATTCCTTTTAAAAAAAGGAATTACAACTCCGGTGCTGATGCCGGAGTTAGAGCTAAAGGGGTCGGGGTTTGCTGCAACATCGTGTGAACACACGCAGCAAGCCCCGGACTGACACCGGCTAGCGCCGGGGATGGCACCAGAAGGGGCAGGGCTTGCTGCGACGTCATATGAAACATTTGACATTTTGCCGGAGTGGGGCCGGATGGAGGTCGGCTAGCGTCTTCCAAAAGCCCCGTGTGAAAACGTCCACTGTCTTGTGACAGTGAATCCCTTAAAACTGTGCTCTGCATACTTGCTTTTCTCACCATCCAATTTCAGTGGATGACTGAAATAAAAACTAGTTCTGGGACTATGAGGCATGCACGGTTCTATAAATCTCTATTGTGTTTCTCTTTACTTGCCTTTTCTCTAAATAAACAGCCCTAAACACTGTAATCTATCCTCGTAGGTGACTTGCCATTTGATCATTTGGTTTGCCCTTTTCAGCAAATTTTCATCTCTACATCATCCTTCATTTAAGTGCAATGACCAGAACTGTATTCAGTGTTCCAGTTATGGTGACATCATATCATTGATTTGTATAAGGACATTATGCTATTGGCAGTGTTATTTCTGATTTGTTTTCTAATTATGCCCATCTTGGAATTTGGGCCTCTGCAGACCGTCCCAAAGGGTCAGCCTTGAGGCAGAGATGGGGCAGGGCAGCTGCACGCCAGCCATCCCAACCCCACGCTGACAGCGTCCTGATGCTGTGCACCATTATGCATGGAACATGGCATCAAGATGCCCTCCCGGTGCAGTGTCCTGATGTGCTGCATCGGAAGGGGCAGCAAAGAGTCGCCCGGCAACTCTTAGGGCGCTCTTTTGCTGCCCCTGAAAAGAGCTGCATTTTGCCACTCTTTTTGGGGTGGCAAAAGGGAGGGTCGGGGCCGCGACTACCCTACACCGCAACCCCGATCTGCTGCTTCCCAGGGCGGCTCTGTGCCACCTGTCTGCAGCTCCCCATAGATTTTTTTTTAAAAAAATAACAGCCACATACTGGGTGACATTTCAAAGAGATATCAAACATGAGCCTAGATCCCTTGTCCAGTTACTGCCAGCTCACATCCCACCAATCTGTATGTGAAGTTGGGCTTTTTATTTTGTTTTATTTAGCCCCTGCATGCATCATTCTGTACTTGTTTGGCAGAATTTTCATTTATAATTTGAAACTCATTTCTTCACTTTAGGGAGATAATTTTTGAGCTCTTTACAATCTCTTTTTGTTTCCATTTCCTAAATGACTGTAACCAGCAAATGTGACACTATACAGCCCTAATTCCATGTTTTACATTTAAAAAGCCTCTACATCCCAAGCTTGATAAATACAAATGTCTTACATTTTATTTTGATAGCATTATGGTGTAATCCTGTATTTTCTAATATATATATATATATATATATATATATATATATATATATATATATATCCTTTAAAGTAATATGGTATAGTGGTTTGACCACTGGACTATTATTCTGGAGACCAAGGTTTGAATCCCACCTTGGCCATGGAAACCCAGTGGGCAAATCACACTCTCTCAGCCTCAAAGGGAAGCAAACGCAAACCCCCTCTGAAAACATCTTGCAAAGAAAATCCCATGATAGGTTCACCTTAAAGTCATCGTAAGTCAAAAATGACTTGAAGGTACTCAACAACAACAATTAAGTGCAGGCATAGATATGATAGAGGAGATATTCTAGGCACCTTTGCAGTCATCTAATAGGTCTTGAATATTTTTTTCTTTGCTTGACATTTAATTGTCTTGATTCATTTTTATTTATTCAGTTTTGTAATATTACATTTATTATTTCACTATTGTTTCATGGTGGTCAGTGTGTTACCTGCTTCCATCGTTGTTATTTTAATATAATGCATTTTATGTGTTTCTCTGCAAGAAAGTAAAATTAATAATGACCTGTCAACATTAAGAATAGTTCTATGTATCTGTTATTATTAATATGGAAAAAGGGAGGAAGAATTTGCATTAATATGTGGTAGAGGCTAGGATAGCTCTGTGTGAGTGCAAAAGTATTTGTACACCAAACCATACTTTGAAAGTAAGGTCAGTGTAGCTTTAGTGTGATCTCTGTATAATGTGCTATGTAGATGGAATTCCATGATGAAGGTCTTTGCTCTTCTGGACTAGGGTTTCTCAACCATGGTCCCCTGGAGCCCTAGGATTCTGCTGGGGATTCTGATTGGGGGAAAATTAATTTGTAGATATAATAAGGTTTATGCACATGTTCCCTGAGATTTAGAAGTTATTTCAAGCATTCCTCCAAAGTAAAAAGCCTGAGAAAGTATGTTCTGGATTCTACTTGCTACACATATGATCCAAACAATAGTTCCCATTAAAAGTATACTTGTACCCCATTGATTTCTCCCACTGTAACCAATAGAGCTTAAAATTCCTTAATTTTGTCTCCCCTATTTTCCCCTATTATAATAAATATATAATTGGGAAGCATTCTGGGAAGCATGTGGTTACCTTATAATGAATCAGCATGTTGATCCACGTGTGAAACTGAATTGCATCTTGAGAATTCTAGTTCTCTTTCATTAACAACTTGTTTCTAGTAATCATAAGTGAAGACAATTATTTAAATTCTCATCTCAAGCTGTGGAGCCTTTGAACCTCTTTTTAAGAAAAGGAAGGAATTAAGGACTGAAATCTTCAATATAAATTTCCCCATAATAATGAGGAGAAAGAGGACAAAACAACAACAAAAAATAAAGCTGAGCTTTTCTAACTCCCATTGTATTCATTAATAAAATAAATAAATAAATGCATTCATAGCAAGATAGGATTTTGTAGCCAGATATGAACCAGGTGAATTAGCAAGATTAGTGATATGATCTCACCACTTCAGCTTTTCCAGCTGGTGATACTTTTACATAAGCAAATAGATTCTAGTCAGTTTAATGAATGTTAAAGTGAGAAAGAAAAAAATAAACTGTGATGCTGAATGTCAGCTGGGTAACATTTGACAGTATGTTGTTTTCAGTGTGGCAGAGTAGTAAACAAGCAAACCAGTTCTTCCATCTATGTACTATGTACTTGGAAAGAAAACCCACAGATTTTATAACATGCCAGAATATCCAGTGAGTTATAATTTATTTAATTATACCATGAATGTCCTCCAGAAAGAAAATTAGCTAGTGAGGCAGATGATCTGCTGAGTGTTTCACTTTCAAATATGTAAAAAGCTTTAAGATATATGCAGTAATGTGGTGGTGAAAGGAACACTGTAGTACTAGTGACAGGTTGGGAATAGAGAAATAAATATACTTTTATTTATAAAGGCATGCTACATATTTCCCTATATTTCCTTATGTGAATGGCTAAATGGATATTGCTGGGTTTTAAATAGAGAATTTCTAAAGAAAACAGTAAAATGTGACTCATCATGAATTCTTGAATATAAACAGCATGTTTTGTTCAATTAAAATATCTGTTGGGTAGAAGTCTTTTTACTGAGGAAGGCAATATCTCCCTCCCACACACACACACACCTCCATGATGTTTACATTAGGAATCATTTGTGGCCTTTTGACTGTGTTATTATTAAGAAGAAGTTAAAAAAGCAATAATAATGGTCAGAAGAGAAAACCATTGAATATGTGCCAGGGCTGTTGGGATTTGTTTGTTTGTTTGTTTGTTTCCTCTACAGGGGGAAAATACATAATGAGATTCCTAGAGTTAAAATGTCAGTGAATAAAGGGGTATGTGCATGTATGTTTTACAATTACACAATCAACACTGACCAAAAGAATATAATTTTAGGATATCATAAACAATACAATATAAAAAGCATTGACATGTAATAGTTAAAATCCAAATAAATAATCCATAGAACTAAAATCACCTCTATTTTTAAAATAAATTAAAAGCCCAAAGTGAGCAAAACAGCACTTCACTTAAAAAGTCCTTGTAGTCATTTCCTAAAAAAACCCACTAGAACAGATTTTTTTTTTATTTGCTAACAGACAGCAGCAAAGAGTGACATATCCTTACCTCCCTAGGCAAGGAGTTCCAAAGCCTTAGAGCAACCACCAAGAAGACCCTCTCCCTCTTTCTTACCAATATGTCTGGAAAGTTGATGGGTTTGAGCAAAGGACCACTTCTAAAGATCTTAGACCAGACTTGTATAGGATGTTATGGTGCTTCAGACAAATAAAATGAAGATATCTAGATAAATAAAATAAAGAATTGTTTGGAAGTGAGTCTGTTCCTGAATATGCAAATATACTGTCTACTCCCAATCTAGCTGAAACCATTGTGTATCACTGAAAATAGAAAAAAAGGAAACAGGGAAAGGACATAATCATCACTGTGCCACATACTACTATTTTGCTTTGTTGTTTATGTGTGCCACCAAGTCATTTTGACTTATGGAAAACCCTGAGACAAACCTATCACTTGGTTTTCTCAGCAAGATCTGTTCAGAGTGGGCTTGCCTTGTCTTTGTCTAAGGTTGAAAGAGTGCGATTCATTCAAGTTCACTAGGGGGCTTCAATGGTTAAGCAGGGATTCAAACATTGGTCTCCAAAGTCATAGTCTAGTGCTCAAACCACTACAGCAAACTGCTCTCACTGTTTTTCTACAGATACCTTAGCGAAGCTATTGCTAGCCAACATGAATAATAAGAGCAGATAACACCATGATGCCATCAGCCATAGTTCCTCATAGCTCATAGCTTCTGAAATAATGAAATTGTCAAATTCTGAGAGCATTTTGTCCCTCTTATATGGGGTCTCTCTGTAGGATGCTGACCCCCATTATCAGTCATGAAAAGACTCCCTTTGCCTGTGACATCAGGCTCATAATGTCTTATAGGTGTAATAGTCTGTTCCATGGTGGAATGTCAAACTATAGCAATGTAAATGAGTGAGAATTCATTCAATTAAGAGTGAGAATTTAAGTTGTCTCATTGAAATACAGTGTAACATTCTTCATCAAAGTTACTTTTCACACTGCTTTCAGAAGTTAAAATAAGTGAATCACATTGCCTTTGAGCAGCACACTGAGGCATATTAAGACTCAGATGTCATGGAAGAGATGAAAAGGCTAGATGTCCTGAGGAAAATAAACAAATAGAAAGACTGAGGCAGCCACCCCAAGCAGGCAACAGACATCAAAGGGCAGAGAGTGGTGAAGAAGTGTTGGAGAACAGATGTGTCCCCCATGCATTGGATGTAACTGTTAAATGTCATCTGCTACAATACTTCCCTGAACACACCAACTCTCTGATTGTAATAGTTGAACAGGTCTGGGCAGTACTTGAACAGGAGACCACCAGATAGGGTCAGAAAAGAATTTGCCTCAAAACCTGTAGATCTGTTGCTGGTTCAGTGTTGATAATACTGGGTTAGATGGGCTAATAGTATGACTCATCAAGCCATGTTATTCCCCTGGACTGCCTCTCTAGGATGGGACTTGGGGCCTTGTTTTATAATAGCTCTGGTCCTTTCTGCAGGGTAAATTCAGAAAGTGGTGCTGGGGGATTCCATTCCTTGGGTCATAAGTCTCCAGAGCTTGGCACATAGATCCCCTTGGTTTTATTCCCCATTCTGTTTCATACAGACCCAAAACTCACTGGCAAAATAAGGTGGCTTCTGGCTGCTGTGGGGGTGTAGCATTCAGATGACACATGCCCCAAAGTGGCTGGAAACACTCTGGCACTGTGATCCAGTCCTTTAGACTGGATCAAAAAAGGAGCAGATATAATTTGGCTCCTGGTGACAATCGTTTGGGACCATGGCAGCAGTCTGCTTTGGGAGTGGGCCGTGCAGTCACCACAGTCCCAGCAGAATTATTGCCGGAGTGGCCTGAGACTGCTCTTTACCAGAGATATGCTTCAGCCTGCAGACATGAAACTTCTGGGAGAGGTTACCTGAAGTGTTGAAGTTTGCTGCCACCAATATGCTGTTAAGACTCTATGGGCCTTTATAGACTGCCAGAAATAATGCAGCTTAACTGCCCTGGCTTAGTGCTAGGGAATCATGGGAACTGTAGTTTATTGTGGCACCAGAGCTCTCTGACAGAGAAGGCTCAATGTCTTAGAAAAAAACTACAATTCCCATGATTCCCTAGCATTGAGTCATGACAATTACAATGGTCTTAAGCTGCATTATTTCTGGCAGTCTGTAAAGGCCCTATCTCTCCTTCCCATCTAATTCCAAATAAGCTGTTTCAGCACTGAACCAGTGTCTGCCATCAATAACAGACAAAGGTGAGCACATGGAGCCATAATCCAGGCAAGACAGAGGTGTTCCTAATCAGCAAAAGCAGATCAGAGAACAGGGACTACATCTGGAATCTCCTGTTCAGAGATTGGGTGTACTCCTGGAACCAGCCTTGAACCTTGATTCACAACTTCCAGCCATGACCAAGAGTGCATTTGCACAATTAACACTAGTATGCCAACTGTGCTTCTTCCTTGAGAAATCAGATCTGGCTGGAGTGACACATGCCCTAATTGCATCCCATTTGTACCCCTGCAACATTCTACCTGGGGTTATACTGGAAACTGTTTGGAAACTTCAGTGGGTCTAAAATGCTGTGGCCAAAATGATTACTGGGACCAGTTTATTAAGGGAACATATAATTACCTTGGTGAAACAGCTTCACTGGCTACTCATTCATTTCCAGGCACAGTTCAAAGCCCTGGCCATGACACATATTCCTATATGGCTGAGCTCCAGACTGAGAGATCTTATCTACTATATAAACCTTTCAGAGTTTAAAGATCATGGGGAGGACGTTCTCTCAGTCCTACCACCATCACAGATATACAGAAGAGAGAAGTTGCTTAGTGGTTGCTCTTGAACTGTGGAATTCCCTTCTGCAGGAGACTAGGCTGGTCCACTCCCAGCTGTCCTTTCTGGCAGGTGAAACCCCCTTTATTCAAACTGGCATTTAATAATTAATTGATTATAGGGAAACATTTGTATCAGTGTGTGTGCCAAATTTTTGACATTATTTTGTTTTTTTTAATACTTTCATGTGGTTTAAATTTAGTAGTGTTTTAATATGATGTTTTGATGGTATTTTACCTTTTATTCTGGTTAGGTATTTCACTTATTTAGTTTTTGCAAGCTGCCTGAGGTCCCATACTGAGGAAAAGGCAAAATATAGAAAATGCATGTATTAAGATATGCACACAAAAATCATACAGTCTTTTAAGGTGGCAAAATTAACTCCTGAATCCCCTTGTGATAAGGAAAAAATAACAGAAAAAATGCAATGTGATTAAAGAAGGGATGGAGCAAGACACAAGTGAGATTGAAAGAAACAAAATCAAGAGATTTTTTTCCCATTTCAAAATTTCTGAATATCATCACTAACTTAAATCACCACATTCTCAATATATCTTTCAATTGAGGGAACACTGGTAGAAATGGGATCAGTATTTCTATGAAATGATATGAAAAAGTGTGAAAGTGTTTGGCTGTGGGCCAGCAAAGCCAACAAGAGGAAGCTTGGACATTTTCAGAGTTAGTTCTGATCTTTCCCAGCTGTAGTCAGATGAACATCTACTTGAACCAGTCTTTAGCCAGATTCTAGTCATCTTTATAACTGCTGCTAGAATTCATGCAGATGAGGCACTGATCCTGCTCAATCCTAATAGCTCTGAATTTTAGGCAGATGGGATCAATAAACCACCCTGTCCCATTCAACTGTGGGGGGAAGCAGACGGGCAGCCATGGGCCACCCCAGGAAGCTGCGTCGCGGGACCGAGGCATCCCCACGCCTCGGTCCCACGGCGCAGCTTTGCCGCCCCTGAAAGGAGTGCTAAATTGGTGCTCCTTTAACAATGAAGGTGTGCCGCAAAAGGCTGCAGCGCACCTTCGCTGACTCTTCCACCGCAGCGCTTGCAAATGCTGCGGTGGGAGGTCCTCCTGGGAGTGCTGGCCGTGCAGAGGGCCGGCTGCTCTGAGGACGACCTGGGGAAGGGGTTGGGGTGCCAATCGTGTGGCTGCCCCTCCCCTTCCCTGCCCCCAAGATGGCCCTTTAAGCCATCTGCTTAGGGGGTGTGTGACATGTCAACTCTTGGTTAGACAGAAGGGTTTGGAATAACACATAGATAAGAGCTTAAGATTATATCTCTTGTAATCAAGGAAAAGCCTAATCAAGAGAAATGAAACATAAAGAAAACAGTAGAGTAGAGTGAAGAAACTACTACTCCTCACTGAAGAATTTTCCTTCCCCTCCAGTCTTATGGGTTGCTTGCCAGGTGCTTAAGGCCCTCGTCCTGAAAATATTTTTGGCTGCACCATCTAAAGGAGAGAAGGCACTAGCATAGAACTTTACAGAGGAAAGCAGTAACAAGGATTGCTTTCATCTGTAAAGTTTATGTCATTGGGGGAAAAAGAGTTATGACAATTTCAGATGCCAAGAGCATTTAGAAAAGAAGAGCCAAGATAATTAAATATATACTGGAAGAGATAAAACTTTAATTTAAAAAGCATGCTTTGTACAAACTCAGTTGCATTTTCTAGCAGCTGTGTAGTTTTGCCTGTCAGATCTGTATTGAGCTTATCTACAGAATGTAAAAGCCCATTTCATGCAAAATCTTGCCTTCTGCTATGAAGCATTTATGAGTCACAATGCTTAAATAGTTTTTAGTTTAACAGCTTTGAGTAAGATCACACCAATTAATATATTCTAATGGAGGAACCATATGAAGTAGCAAACTACAAAGCTATGATGCTCAGTAATTGCTGAAGGTATGATGATCATTATAAAGAAATGAATGTGATAAATGAATATGTAACATATCTAGATTTATTCAGATTTCCAGAGAAACACTTCCATAAAGTCTTGACTGCCGAAGAATGAAATGGTACTGTTAGGAAGAGAAGAAAAGGAATTCATTGAAATAACAGTTTGCAAAATATCAGAGACAGATATAAAAACAATACCACATCTTTACAGATTATCATTCTGGGTGACAAAATTGCTAAGTGAAACAGATGTCTTTTGCTTTCTCAGCTTAGCTGCCATAAATCACAGATGTCCATTAGCCAAAGGAAGTGTGAAAACATTTTACACTTTAAGACAGAAAAGGAGAACTTTGCTATTAGATGTTGGGTGATGGTGGTGGTTATGATGGTGATTTGTCAGGTTTTTTTGGGAGTGAAAACAACTCAGATACTTTTTAAAACTGGGACAGTTCATGAAAGTGGATTATTTCTTCAAGATACCTGCCAGCTTATGGCAACCCTATGAATTTCATTTTTTTTTTCTTTGACAAGGAATACTCAGAGTGGTTTTTCCAATTCCTTCATCTAAAGGTAAAGGTAAAGGTATTCCCCTTTGACAAGATTGTCAAGTCATGTCCATAGGGGGCAGTGCTCATCTCTGTTACTTAGCTGAAGAGTCAGTATTGTCAAAGACAACTCTGGTCATGTGGCCAGCATAACTGCACAGAACTCTGTTTACCTTCCCACTGAAGTGGTACTTATTTATCTACTTGCATTTGCATGCTTTTGAACTGGTAGGTTGCCAGAAGCTGGGACTAGTGATGGGAGCTCATCCCATCACATGAAACATGGGCTTCAAATTGTCAACCTGTTGATCTTACATTCAACAGAGTCAGTGTCTTAACCACATGAGCCACCTTGTTCTATTCCTTCCTCTAAACTATAGCCCCAAACATCTGATATTTGTTGGCTGTCTCCCACGCAAATACAAATCAGGGCTACTTAGCTTCGAAACTCAGGAAAGTCCACACTGGCCAAATAAAGTGATTTTTAAGGGCTTTGAAGATGGGATGTTTAGGTGATGCACAAGGCAAAATTGGGTGGAAAACTAAATGAAACTGGGCGTCCAGGATAATATGGCCCAGTGCCAGTATGGGACTGCAGCAAAGCAAAAATGTGATCATCAATAATGCAACAGATGTAATTAAAATATCTATATATCTATATCTATCTATCTATCTATCTGGCATAATTGCATTTTGAGTTGGGGTTGGTCTGGAACCACTAGGTTGCAAATGGAGTGCAATATATATATATATATATATATATATATATATATATATATATATATATATTTTCTGGCATATAAGAGGTGTAGTCTTATACGACGAGTATATCCCAAACTCTATATTTTAACTGTAACAGTTGGGGGGCGTCTTATATGCCCAGTCATCTTATACAGTGGAAAATATGGTACAATGTTGACCAAATGTTTTGAAAGTCAGGAAAGTGATGATCAGAGATAGCATAGGCCCCATCTTGTTTGTCTTCCAGATGAGGAAAACAAGAAAGATATATCTACAGTGAGTGATAGAAGCATTCTTTGGATGCATTGTAGGCCACACTAAAACTGGAGGAATGACACATAGCCACCCTACCAGGCAAGCAGCAAATCAGAAAATTCAAGGTCATCCACCTACATCAGGGGTCTGCAAACTATGGCCCACAGGCCGAACCCGGCCTGTCGAAGCCTGGTAACTGGCCTATGGTCAGTCCTGCTGCCGCCGCTGCCGCCACCACCTTTCCCTCTCTCACACGCATGTCTCCGGACACCATTTTGGAATACAGAATGGCAGCCGGAGATGCGTGCAAGGCAGCGAGGACCTCCTCCTTCCTTCCTTCCTTCCCTCCCTCCCTCCCTCCTTCCCAGCCATGGCTTTCAAGGGGGGCTGGCCTTCCCTTGCCTTGCCTTGACTTTACTTGTCTTGCCTTGTCTTCCTCCTCCTCCTCCAGCCTCCTCTTTCTCGAAGCTTTTCCCTCACCCCTCCTTCTTCCAGAAATGAGTTCAGAAGGGTGACACTCTTCTTCTTCCCCCTTGGCGTCTCTTCCCTGCCTTTCTAAGAAGCAACACTTGCTGGCTGCCTGGGGGGTCAGTCTTTCTCTCTCTCTTTGAGCCTCTCCTTTGTCCCAGAGAAGAAGAGAGCCC
>CM034706.1:106720984-106732152 GCA_020142125.1 Phrynosoma platyrhinos
CTCAATTTGCACTATTTCTGGCAGTCTGCAACCCCCCAAAGTTTGTTTATTTAACTTTACTTGTTCTTGTTCTTTATTTTAAATATTGTATATGTTCCCATTTTGTTTTTTTACTTCAAAATATGATGTGTGCAGTGTATGTAGGATTTATTTATTTATTTATTTATTTATTTCGGCCCTCCAAGCGACCTGGCCCCCAGCTCAAAAAGTTTGCCTACCCCTGACCTACATGGTTGATGAACTATATTTGACTTTGTCCATTGCTAATTGTGTAGGCCTGTTTTGTGTCAATCTAGATTTGTTTTGGAAAGATGATGGCTAGAAGTTGTGGTTTGTTGATCTTACATTGTTTCCAAGATAAAAAGATATATTTTAAAAAAAACCTGTCTAGCTCAGCATTTGGCTGTTGCAAGAATAATCCAGCTTCCTTATGCTCATTTAATGAGAGCTAATGAGTAACAAGGCTATTTGTATCACGTAACCATCTGGTAACCCACCAGCTATAATGAATAATTTAACAAGATGCGCTGACAAATTCATATTGGTTAATATTTCTTTAATTGTCCAGGAATGATTCCATGAGAGAAAATGTGTGTAAGACTAAACAGAGTTCAGAATATTCTAACATTTTAGGAAGGCTTGAATAAAAATTGGTAATTCATGCTAAATCAAAATCTTAATCAAATTTCTCTAAGCTCCAGAAAAATCTGTATTTAATTTAGTATTTGAGTTCCAGTCAGCAGCATCGGTTAGTTAATTTCATGTGACATAGCAATGAAAGGTAATAAAGTTGATCTGAGCTTATTTATTTATGTTTCAAGCACCCTACAAGCTGAGGATAAAGTTGCAAATGTGTTTGTAATTGACAAGATATGGTGTCTTCTGCAAAATGTCCCATTGCAAACATTATCATCTTATGTGAGAGTTTTCACTTCTGTACAGAAGTGAAAAGACCAGCACTTTTTTCCCCCTCCTGAGCAGCAAGAATTGCAACAGCAATAGTAGTAGCAAATAAAATGAAATTAAATTTGGTGTGGGACTGAGATTTTTGTGGGTTCAGACCCCTATGTTTCTGAGGGGCAAGGAAGGCTATGCAAGACATCTTTTTGCAATTGTCTCCAATAATAAATAGTAACAAAATTGAACAATATGGCCTCCACAAAATCACATACTGTCAACCAGAAGAGATAATTTTTAAAATTAATTTGCATGTGCAAGGATGAAATGAGCAGAGATTTAAATCCCTACCCCAGTCTTGGACTGTCAGTTATACAAGAAAATTGCACAATTAGTCCCTATGCTCAATAATGGGCTTCAGAGTAAATAGGAAATATGACTGGTTACCACGCTTCAAATGATTGATAGTTTTGTTCTCATGTGTTGCCTAGAAAAATCTGGGTGAACAGAAGTAACTACTGAGAATGTCTGCATACATATTTCTTTCAAGGAAATATCTCATACCTCCTCCTGGGATGTCTAAAAGCAGCTAGGAAACTAGTTGCTGTACTTCAGTCCCCACAATCACCCATTAGCGTTCAGGCTGTTCCTAGGCATGGTCTGGCTATCTTTGCATACTTGGAGAAGGAGGGTCAACTTTACATTGAGGTCAACAGTTGCTCGTTCTTCCTTGGTACACCAGAGCAAACCTCTGTAAGTTGTTGGTGAAGGAGAAGGAAGAACTGTATCCATGAGTATCTTCTCCCAACTGCTTTTGTGGCCCTAGGAAGAAAGCTAGAAATAGGGAGCAGACTCTGCTCCTGAGATGGCAATATTATATTATACATATTTTTTGCTTATTCCTTCTTATTTCTGAATGGCCCAAGTACTTCATTACACTTCTCCCTCAAATAATTCAGTACAGGCAGTTATGTTACTTGTAGCATTTATATCCAACTTCTGTTTGATCAATTGGAAATAGAAAGAGCAAGTTGTCATCCCATAGTCTTTGGGAATAGAAGAGAAAGATGCCTTTTTTCTCATTTGATTGCCACTATTCATAACTGCTTTTGTTTTGTGGAAACATCATTTGAAAAATAATGAAGCATCTTTAAGGATATATGTTCTTTGATATACAAATAATGCATAAAGAAGTTTGCAGGAATTAAGAATTAGGTTTATAGGTTCCTCCTTTCCTTTCCTCTTCTTGAATTATCCTATGCTATGCCAATATACAAAATGGCAGTTCAAGTATTCTGTTACACTGCAGGACAGCTGTTCCCCAAGCTGATGTTCTCCAGATACTTTACAAATATATTTTGAGTTAATCTCTTAAAATCTTCACTAGCTTTGGGAGCTAAAGTCAAAAACATTTGGAGAGCTCCAGGTTGGATAAGGCTGGGGTACAGCCTAAGTTTATATCTATTGGACTTGACCTGTTTCCAATTTGTGAAATATACAGAACATACATGTGCATGGATTATTTTGCATATTATGTGGAAGAGAGGTAAGTGGGAACCAAGGCCAGCAGGTGTGACCCTGTTCACACTTCTATGCATGTAAATTGTACTTGTATCACAAGGTCACTCCTTGAGATTTTTAATATAATCATGTTTTATCATTTCATCCCCTTCATAACTACAGAACCTGAACTGTTGAAAAGTAACCAGTTGCAGTAGCCTGACTGTTGAACTTTAGGACTTTAAGAGATCAGTATTAGAATCCCCACTTGGCCATGAATGCCTACTAGGTGAACATCGTCAAGATACACAATCTCTCAACTTCGGGGGGGGGGGGGGAGGCAGTCCCCTCTGAACAGGAAAACAAACACCCCAACCAAACCTTGTGGTAGGTTTCCTTAGGGTCACCATTAGTCATAAATGACATGAAGACAAATATCAAGTACTATATAATTTTCACATATACACCAGCTCTCAGCCATACTATTGCAGGTAAGGCATGCATTTCAGTGTCATTGTTGTTTTTGCTGTTGTACTTAAGGATATTTGAAATGCCGCCGATTGCTTTACAGAGGGGCAGGGTACAAATAAATTATTATTATTATTATTATTATTATTATTATTATTATTATTATTAAGCCTGTTGTGAAATCTATTTTTCATAAACTACCAGTGACCTGAATGCAGATATTAATATTTAAGAAAGGGCATGTCAGCTGGGTATATGTGCAAGAAAATATGTGGGACAGGGATTTACTTAATATGGTAGGTGGATGTGCAAGACAGTATTAATAAGACTGAAGAGCTCTTGTATTATGAAGAACACATGAAGCAAACGAACAGTAGATTTCTACAGTTTTGACATGTAATACCTTAAGTACAGAACACATGTTCAAGTACTGTGGGGCAATACCAATATAAACATCTTTCAAATGTTTGAAGTGCATTTTCATAAGATAGGAAACTGACTTTTGTCAAGCCAGACTGTTTGTCTCTGTAGCCCAATGTCATGTACTCTGACTGCACATTCAGCATTTTGAGATCTGGGACATCCCTTCAGTTGAAATTGGGGATTAATGAGAATTTATTTTGCTTTGCCTTTGGATGAGCATGCCTCAAAATTCAAATATTTCACCATAAATGCCTATATTAGGAATTGTAACCTGACTTAGATTATGGTTAAATCTATAATGCAGAAATAAAGTTCCTTCCTATGGATTCCTTGGATTTGTAGTTTGTTGTGGCACCAGAGCTCTCTAATAGATAAAGCTAAATATATCACAAAACTACAAATCCCAGAATTTCATAGCTTTGAATATGGCAGTTAAAGCAGTGTCCAACTGTGTTAATTCTGCACTGTAGATGCAGCCCTGGACAAGATTTAGTAGTAGTAGACCCTAAATGCATTAAAATGTATTTTTATAGATTATCTGGCTACCCACCTACCTAAGTAACTTTCCTTTAATTAACTCACATTATAATGGATTTCATTGTTGGCTGTTATGACCAAAGGTTATACCATAAACACTTCTTCCAGCTTTTTTTTTAACTTATGTTCTTCTATTCTTGATGATGGTTGTAGAAAATGCTTCCTACAACATAGAATTGGCTTTTAAAATATATGCTATTGTTTCTTGGTTCACTCTAAAATATAATTAGAGGGACTTCTGATATATTCCCACTATAAGGTTGATGTATATTTTCTTATGCATGTTTTCCAGGATGCATTTTATAGTATGCAAATATCTAGCAGACTGCTTATGCACAAAAAAAGTTGTTGCTGCTGTTAACATTTAAATATAACGAGACCAATATGCAAATATGGCCATTAGGAACATAACCGTATGTCTGCTTATTTGCACCAGGAAAAAAAAAAGTCCCATATCATTTAAATGAACTTGCTTGATGTTCATAAAAGGAAAGCTGTGTTCCTCTCTTGATTTCCTTTCTCCTTGAATTGGTGTCAGGATGATGATGTTAACTTGGTCCTGCCAAGAGTTTAATTCTGAATTCAAGCCTCTTATAGAAATGAAATTTTCCTCCTTTCAATTAATATAAAATAATATAAGCTCAGCTCTCACACAATAAATTATTCCATCTCAAGAAGTCAACAGACTCCCTCAGCAGGCACAGGATTTGGTACGATAGAGGTCTTTATTCCTGAACACTGCAAAATTCTAGCCTCCCAACATTTTTGTGGGAAGGGAGTTGAGGTCACTGCAGTGATGGGATGACACATCTCCCACACACAGTTTGGTCCACCATTCCCATGGAATAGGAGAGACTCAGAATAAGAGGAGTGGTTGTATTTGAAGAAAAGTTTCTGATTAGTTGTCAGGGACTTCCATGTAGGAGAATGAGAGAGAGAGAGAGAGTTTGGGAAAGACATCATGGACAAAAGAAAATTGCCCATCAAAATTTCCAGTGAATGGAAAAGAGGGGCGTGGAATTATAAATATTACATCTGGAAACAGAAGATAATTTCCTAAAGAGGACTCTTCTCTGACCACCCTTGAAACAGTCCTTTTGAAAGTAGAACACATGGCTATTCTAGGTTGAAACCAAAGAAGAAAGAAACGGTAGCAGTACCCAGATATAGGAGGGTGAAGCTGAGCCAAAATGTATTATTCACTATCCTAGAAAATCCTCATGAAGACAAGAGCTTTTATCTCAGACAAGGAAGACTACTGCTTTCCCTTCACTGAAGGACCCTAAGGAACATACCACTTGTAAAATCCTAGCAAAATCCTAACCTCTTAGAGCTTGGGCCTTTTTGTCAATTGGTGACAATTTGTAGAGTCTTAAGTTAATGTTTATTTACCCCATTAGACTGCCCCCCAGTCACATCTCTCTTGAATATACCCCCAACTTGTATTTTCCTCTGTAAATAGAAGCAACCTTTTGTTTCCTTAAAACTAGCATTATTAGTCACTGCATATACCTTTCTCTAGAGTTCCTCTCCCCAATAAATTATTATTTTTTCATTGTTGTTGTATTTGTCCTCAAGTTGGCTTTGATTTATGGTGACCTGACAAATGAGGGATTTGCAAGGTGGTGTCTGTACAAGCCAGAATACTACGATTGTGATGCAGAATGTCTGTTTATATGCACATCCCACTGTGCTGTTTGGTGGTACCACCACTGACAAGAGTTGCTCACTCTAGGATCTGAACAAGCCCCCCAACATTGATCACATGGTAGGGCACATCATTCTGATTTCAGAGTAAGTGACTCTAGGTGCTGGGTGACACAGCGAGACATGTTCTAAACAGCCTTCAGGCAATACAATAGAGGACTCTGGATTTTCTAGGAAGGCTGAAAGCAAAATATGGTTTTTAAAAAATGTTTTAAGGGTGTTATACCTCATGTTCAGTGCTGAACTAGCTGAATATTGTCCATACACTTTGCATCAGAACTGTGAATTTGGCCCTGTGCCATCTGGACTCATTGCTGTGGGAACTGGGGTGAGGATGAGGATGCTTTCTTTGGCCCATGCAGACAGGGTTCAAGTCACCCTGCCATCAAGATCCCTGCTCAAGTCTTCCAGATTCAGGACTGTGGATTCCTTGATTAAGTCTATCCATGTGGAATGTGGCCTTCCTGTTTACCTGCTGCCTTCTGCATTACCAAGCACCATTGTCTTTTCTAGTGAGTCATGTCTTCTCACGTATACAGGGTGACCAGACATCCTCCTTTTCCTGGACAATATTACTTTTCAACCTTCTATGCAGGAGGAATTTCAAAATGTCCCTCATTTTGAGCATATCTAAGAAGCATAAATTTACATTTATATTAGTGTTTCGAGCTTTTATTTTGTAATCTTACATTGTTGTTGAATGAGCTACATTTTGTGGTGTCTTGTTCTCATTTGTAGTGATGACATCTGGTCACCGTGCATGTATAGGTGTATAGAAGATGATGAGGGAAGTAAAGAGTGTGGGATTTTAGCAAAAAGTTTAAAAGCTGGTGGTCTGTTATAGCTGTAGAATGCCTAGTCTGAAAGTGATACAGCCACATTGTATTTGGTGCTAAGTCTGAATTAGCAACAGGAGAAAGAAAAAAAAGAAGAAAAACTATAGTAAACAGTTGCAATTTGATTGAAGAATTACTGCATAATAAATCTGTTCCTTTAACTACTGGAAAGCAATGAAAATAACAATGATTTGTGCCAGAATATATATAGAAGAAGAAAATACAAATATTAAAATAAAAGATATTATGGCACTGTAAAGAAGTTTCTGGCAAAGCTTAGACATTAGTTGTTTTTACTGATTGAAGAATTTTGGAGGTTGTAATCCAAAAACATAACTTATCCCAACTCCAATTCCAGGTTCAAATATCAAATCAGGAATAAGAGCAATCTCATTGTGTAGCTGGCTTCACTTTTTCTATATGTTCCCATCTTGGGAAATGCAGAGAAGGAGCAAAACAAAGTGCTGGGGGTTGCAGATGTAGGGTGATTTCTGTCCTTGCAACACAGCCAGTTTTGGTTTAGCTTTTTCCTGTATTGTCCCTACTGGAGGGCAAGAAATGCACAGGAGAATCCCTGTCATGAGAATTTGAGAATCTTTTATCAGCAATTGGGGATAATGGGGATTCCTCTCCCAGCTGACCTCCAGAAAGTGGTGCTTATGGGAAAGTAGAGAAGGAGTTTGTCTAGGATCACCTGAATGTTATATATGGAGCCTCTTTTCTGTAGCTAGTCCACTTCTTTTCTTACTTTCTTTAATCTAAAAGTGTAACAGAAACAATACTATTTAAGAATGCAGCATAGGAATAGAACTATACAGATTACCAAAGGGCTTGAGAGACTGAAGTGATATTTGCCTAATGCCTAAGAGATATAATAAAGTAGATGTCAGATGAATCTCCCTGGGATGTTATTGTGGAAGAGACTTGTTTCTGAATTGACACAATCCATCAGGGATGTAAATCTGACTTATTTTGTGTTTGCACACAGAAATCAATAGTTTCATTATTTTTTATTATTTTATTATTTTCCCCCTCTCAACAATATTGCAATATTGCAAAAACAATATTGCAAGAAGTTTTCTTCACATTTTGCAATACCTTTTTTTTGCATTTCAGCAATGTGTGTGTGTGTGTGTGAATTTTTCTTGTTCTCCCAATTGTCTTGCCTTCCCCAACACTCTGTTGACATGTTTTGTTGTGAAAAAAAGTGAATATTCTTTACATTTTTCCTTACTGCACTTTAGGATGAGATCACATTTTGAGAAAAAAAATGGTCTCAAAGCTTGTGTAAGAAAGTATAGCCCTCCACCTGTAATGCATTTTAGGAATCATTAGCTAGCTCTACCTTTTCATGAGCTATTTCATTGATTGGTAAATGAGAGGCAGGCAAAAACAGCTCTCCAGATGTTGGGAAACAACTCCCTGCATCTCTCATCATTGGCTATTCTGACTAGAGTTTATAAGGACCCCAACAATATCTTGGGGCCACACTTTGGTCATTCTACTCACATTCTTTTTCAAATTAAAAAAAATGATATTGATACCTATCAGTCCTCCATCCAACTGTGCTTTGATATTTGTTGTTGTTGCTTGAAATACAGTAAGTTTAAGATCACAAAGAGAATATCTAGGAAGGCAGAGCTCCTTGTACATTTTGTGTGTGTTCCCATTGGAACAAATGGTAAAACATCAGTCCCAGTTATCCTGCTACCCTTAATTATCATGTATCCTGCCATGTCCCTTATCTGCTTAGAGAATTTACAACTAACACAGCAGGTTGTGAATGTTTAATAGATTCTTTTTCGAGGAAAGAAAAGGTCAGCATTAGCATAAAATTCTTCCTTAAGATTTGTGACACAAATGTTCCACAGCACAGAACAGGTGTTGCTGGGAGGTAGACTCCATAAAATCTTCCACAGGAGCTGAGCTCTAAAGATTATGCAGAGCATCAAGGAGGTTGCAGGAACATGAAGCTCTGTGCTACACACATACACACATTTGTACACATATTCAGACTTTACACTGTATATTATGTTATTGTAAATGGGAAAGGATTTTGCCTTGTCAATGAAATCTTGCTTGAAATGCCCTTTGTGGCTTGTTTGTGGCAATATTATTATTATTAAAGTTCTTTGTTTTATTTTGTTTTATCTTTAAATCCCTCTTCTTTCTTTCTCCCCAACAACAATCCCACCCGTTTTTCTTCCCCTAGCTTCACTCTGACCAGGACAAAGGAGATGGTTCTCTCAAGTACATTTTGTCAGGAGATGGGGCTGGAACTCTTTTTGTTATTGATGAAAGAACAGGTGATATTCATGCCACAAGAAGAATTGACAGGGAAGAGAGAGCTTTCTATACCCTACGTGCCCAGGCTATTAACAGAAGAACGCTCCGGCCAGTGGAGCCGGAATCAGAATTTGTGATCAAAATTCATGACATCAATGACAATGAACCAACGTTTCCTGAAGAGGTTTATACTGCAAGTGTTCCTGAAATGTCAGTGGTTGGTAAGTGTCCCAGACACCAAGACATGTCTGTAAGTGAGAGAATCTACACACCTATTACTGCACATGTAAATACTTGGCACAGGAACTGGGAAGTTAAAGCTAGGTATATTTTGTGCTAATGTGGAAGCTGGTAAAAAGAACCCAGAGATCAACTTATATGAGTGTCTGACAATGGCATGAATGCTATTGCTAATCCCAAATAGAAAAGATCCATTGAGCTACAGTGGGCCATAGTAGCCTCTGGGGTTTGGTTCCAGGACCCCTGTGGATACCAAAATCCATAGATGCTCAAGTCCTGTTAAATACAATGGTATAGTGAAATGGTGACCATTATATAAAATGGTAAAATCAAGATTTGCTTTGTCAAATTTATATATTTTTGAATATTTTCAAGTTGTGGATGCTTGAATCCATGAATTAAGAATCTGTGGATAAGGAGGACTGACTGTATGTGTTAATCCATCATTCAACAATTAATGTACTGAGCCTACTCTAGTTAGGACTAATCAATAATAGTCAGTACTGTGTAATGAAGGGAGTCAAATGGTAAAGCATTCTTAGTTCCACTTTCACTCCTAGTGCCCTACACATTTGTGGAGGACAGGGGTGGGCCCACTCTGTTAAGCTGTTTTTCTAGGAATATAAATTCTCTTTTAGCCAGACATTTTTCACTCTAGGAAGAGCATCTGGTGAGATCCAGAAATGGTTTTGAGGGTACCAAAATTACTGTGGGAGCCACATGAAGTCCACAGACTATGTGATTCGAATCTGGTGTAGAAAGTTGGTGGGTTCCTCCCCTCAGTGAGACTTCCTTTCATTTTTTTTATTCATTTATTCTTTATATTTATGTCCTCCATATATCTTCCAAAACTAGGACTTAAGGTAGCCCTGAACAGGATGAATTAAAGGGATACAAGAGAGAAGTAGAAAAAATGTATAATATTTAAATACTGTGACATAAAATATGATTCAACGAATTGAGTCAAAGCTAATTTAAAAGCAGTTAAGATTAATCACAGCATCCAACCATTAAAAGTCAGTTTTCTTAGCCTCCAGCCATTTGCCAAAAGATTCTGGAAAGAAAGCAAGGAGAGCCCAGCCTAGTCTCCCTGGGAAGAGAATTCCACAACTTCAAAGTAGCCCCTGAGAAACGCTGGCCCAAAACAGACAGGTCAAAAGCACTGCCTTCAGGATGATCCAGGGATGATGGTGTACAGATGATGCATGCTCCAGGATTTGGCCAAAGCTGCACCATGCCCAAGACAGCCCAGACCCAGGCAAAAAAAAAAAAAAAGTGCTCCTTGCTGGTGATCTGTTGCAGACCATGGTGGCAGCTGGCCTTGGGACCGCACTGTCTGGTTGTCACAGTTCTGTGCCAAACAGGAAGAGAATGGTGCTGGAGCAATCAGAGCTGCCCAGTCAGCTTGACTGTCATGCATCCACACCAATTGCTATTGAGTTTTAATCTTAAAAACAAACAGACAAACTAGAATATCAGGGACTATTCTGTAGTCTACTCTCTTTACTGCCAGGCTTTCCCTCTTGTTTGGGTAAAAGAGCGTCTAAATAAGCAAACAGAAATACCATCAGAGAGATACTTTGCAGCCTGATGTGATACAGTCTAGATTTGATAATCCTCATTTTATAAACTAACATTCATGGGTTGTTTCCATGCTAGAGCCTTTTAATGTAAATGATGTTTTGCATAGTAAGATGGAAACAAATATAAAACAGTGGTCCTATACCATACATAATACCACACTATCTTATTTAGAAAATAATGTCAATGCCTATAGCCAAAAGTAATTCAAAAGTAAACTCCCTTCATTTTTGCATATTTGAATAGAAGCTATGGTGTGTTTCTGAAATGAAAGGGAAACCTCCTCTCTCTCTCTCTCTCTCTTTCTCTCTCTCTCTCTCTATATATATACCGTATTTTCCGGCGTATTAGACGACTTTTTGACCTTGAAAAGCTGAGGCTAAAGTGGGGGGGGGGTCTTATACGCCGGATATAAGGGAGCGCCGGGTATGAGGAGGAGGAGGAGGAAGATGGTGGTGCGAGGCAGGAAGGAGCCGGGGAGAGAAGGACGAAGGCCAGAAGGAAAAGGAGGTCCTCCTTCTCCTCTCCAAGCCCTTTTCCCCCTCCTCCCAGCTTTCCTCCTGTCCTCGGGGGCTTTCTTTTTCCCTCCATCGCTATCTCCCTCCCGTTCCCAGCTTTCTTCTTTTCCCCATCGCTCCCCAAACCTCTTTCCCAGCTTTCCCCAGGCTTTTCCTCTTCTCCCCATCGCTCCCC
>CM034706.1:106738671-106757565 GCA_020142125.1 Phrynosoma platyrhinos
GCTTCCAGGCGGCTTTAGAGCCGCCTGTGTGAAAACGTCCTTAGTCTCCTTCTACTGCCTTTTAGTTTTTATTCTCTGAATTTCATTTCATACCCCTAGATCAGAAGTGGGAATCCAGATCTTGTAGAACAACTCTCAGTATTCCTTACCCTTGGCTATGCTAATTAGATCTGCTAGGATCTGCAGTTCATCCACATCTGGAGGGACACACTTTGCCCATACATGACATAGGTGCTTCATTTCAACTCCTGTTTTAATCTTCCAGATTTCAAATCCACACTGAACTATGAAAACACACTGGATTATCAAGTTTCCAGGTTGGAAACTGGAGATGGCTCTAGTACTTTCAGTGGCTGTGGAGAAGAGGGGGTTAAAGCAGATGAAGCTTATTATACCACCAGGTAACAAGCACCACCCTCTGAAATTCCCACTAAAATTACAGTCTCTAGTTTTTACTCTGGCAAACCTTCTGGATGACCTTAGGCAAGTCATTTTCTCTCAAAGAGAACCATGGCAATTCCCCTCTGAGCAAATCGTGCAAATAAGCTAGCATAATAGGTTCACCTTAGGTTTGCCGTAAGTTAGAAATTAATTGAAGAAAAGCAACAATGTCAATAGCAATGTTCCAATTGATGTCTGTGGGCCAGAGCACACATGACATTTGCCACAAATACCATCTTCTGTCCTGATTGAATAATGGTCAAAGAGGAAAGAACCATGTTATTTTCCTGCAACACCAGCCAACCCGAATACCATCTTCTGTCCTGATTGAATAATGGTCAAAGAGGAAAAAACCATGTTATTGTTCTCATTTAGGTGGTTCCTAAATACATCCAAATCAATCATGGAGAAGTGGTTTCTTTGCAGCTGTAGCAATGTTTGATGAATCAATCCTTAGTTAAAATCTTTGAGGATATGCAAGTCCATAAGAAATTGTTACTGTTCCATTCAGGAACCTCTCGCCCAAGCAAACCTAGCAAACACATTTTATGCTGGAATGTCCTGGAAATCCACCTTTCCTGACATCCAGACTTTGTGCTGCAAGGCTGCCCAGGACAAATAGTTTCCTGAGGTGACAGCCAAGATCATACTACATTCTACATTCACTCTACTGAAACCAGCTAGACAGGCAGCTGAATGTTACTTCAGCCATGGTACACATACCGGAGCAGGATAGCTTAGGGAGTTCACGACTATTTCTATGGCATAGACATTTCTGCCCTCCAACAGAAGGGAAGAGCCAGTGACCTAGAAGGAAAAGCAGGGAGAATGACATTGCTTTCCATCAGCATCTACTGCCTGAGGTGAATGTCTCACTGTATTTCATGGCAGGGCTTTGGAGCTTCTGCTTGAAGTCCCTGTCATTGTTATCAAAAAGCCTATCAGGGAGGCCTTGTTTTAGGAATATCATGGAAGAAAACTGTTCATTACAGTGTAAGAAGGCTTTCAAGTGGTAGAATTTTGTGTTGTACCACTTCAGTTTTAAGGGACACTGTCAATTTGACTCTGTGTAAAAGAAAAAGGAAGGAAGGAAGGAATCCATATAATAAACTACATTCAACATGTGTTCTCATTTACTACACATGGGATGCTGTTCATTTCATATAACACACGGGAGCATTCAAAAGTATTACACAAACCCCTTTGAATCTTTGAATCTTCAGCTTACAGGAATAGCATTCACAATTCTAGTTCCACTTTGCAATGCCAGTGCATTTTATGTAACCTGTGTAAATTGGCTTTTGGTGAAGCTTAAAGGAGGGCTTGGTCCTTTCCAACATGTGCAGATACATGAAGCAGAATACAAGTTTATAGAAAAGGCTGCATCACTTCAGGCTGGCTCAGTGGAATTCCAGTTTTGTCCACTTCTCCACATTAAAAAACAAATAAACACCTTGAAGCTTGAGTAAATGTTTCTATCTCAGCCATTAGAAAACTGTGTTAATTTTCCAGCAGTTACTACTCCTAGCTACAGTAGACACAGAAACAGTGTGGGTTTCTCATTTGGCAGTAGATTCAATGGACTTAGTCTAGTTGGAACTGGCAACTGGATTTAAGACAGAAGCTACTATTCTAGATCATAATGGTTCAGCTTAAAACTCTACCAGGCAAAGGAGTGAACCAGACCCCTTGAAAGAGTTGGGTGGGCGCCATGGCAAGTGCATACCATGGCCCCACTCTGGCTTTTTTCCAGCACACAAAGAAACAACAAAATGTCATTTCTGCTTATAACAGAAAAACACTGCCTTTTCTGAGGTGCCAATGGATTTTTTTTTATTGCGTTACAGCATGTAGTGTCTAAACGCCACACCACTGGAATGCCAAAAAGCTGCTCCCATGTGGGCAGTAGGGCAGCCTGATGCTGGCTTTGGGGTGCATCAGTTCATGCATTGTCCATATGCCACACCCCCATGCCACTGGGAAGCCAGCATATTGTGCTGGTCTGTACTGGCCCAAAATGACAACTCTCTGCCTTCTAGAATACTCAACCTACCTGTCTGCAGACTGAAAATCCCTTTCCATGGTTTTTTTAGAGGAGAGGATGACAGCCTAGCAGTCACTGTGTCAGTTCCTACAACCAGCCACAGAAAGATGAAATCATTCTTCAAGATCTCCAGAGCCAAAAGGCTGGATTTTCATCAGCTGTGGGAGGCACAAACCCCAAAAAACTTTTTTGAAGGGTGATAATGACTTTAAATTCCTAATAAGTATCCACCTTTCCCTTCCATTACATAAAAAATAAAAACAAATCATTACATAGAGAAATCTTGTAGCACCTTTGAGACTAGCTGAAAGAGATAAATTGGCAGTATGAGCTTTCATACATCTTCTACCTCAGATGCAAAGGTGGTACAAGATTTCTCTACATATTGATCCTACAGACTAACACAACTATATCTTTAAAAACAATCTTTTAAAAGTCTGCATACATATATGTGTGGAATATATGCCATCATGCAGCAAACTGATAACAGTATTTTCTCAACATAATGTTTCAACATAATAAAATCCTTTTAAGAAAAAATCACAGAGACTGGACCTGTTTTCACAATGGGCATTATGCCACAAAATTCTGCCCCTTCCCAACCCATAAGTTAATAGCATATGTAAGCCTGATTTCCTCTGTAAGAGGGAACATTGCATTAAAATTTCTGCCAGTTGCCAAATATGCAGAAAAGCATTAAGACATGGCCCCTGATAAGCCTTACTAATACCTCTGTTTATTCCTTAACTGAAAATAAAAATCCACAAACAAACCAAACAAATAAACAGAATGGAAATGGAAAACAGTGCTACACAATTTGTATGGAAAACACTTCTGACACTCTACAATGCATCGAAACAGGACTCCTGGCTCTTCAAAAGATTTTGATCTGCAAAGCAGAAAACCCTGGTGTGCCATTGAAAGGGATTAAAATTGGCTGGCAGGCAAGAAATAAGATGATTTTTAGGGGGGGAGTTAACAGTAGAAAATGCAGAAATGTAACAAGCTGGGTAGTGCTGCCAGTGAGCAAAGGCTCACTTTAATTTTACCTCAGAAACCTTTGAAGGCTGTGCCGTTTCTAAAATGGCTAAATGTAGAGATGAAACAGAAGGGAGGGTCCTTAATGTATTCAAATTGATTGGAACAGATTAGTCTTCCAGCTGATTAGAAGCTCATACATTTCAGCATGGCATAATGGAAGGCAAGGAAGCTTCAAGCTTTAAAGCTGACCAAATTATTCATTACAAAATTGTTTAACAGAATAACCCCCACCTCCTGTTTTAATTATCAATCATTTTATCTATGATGGATTAATCTGTTCCTGCCCTGTCACTGCAATAAATGTGATCAGGACTTCTTTGCTAAAGTATTAAATAGGGTTGCCATATCTCAGGGCATCAGCTGAAGATCCACGAAGTTATGGTGCTTTCCTGGGTCTGCAAGTGGTGAGACAAATCCCAGGGTGAGTCATACTGTAGGGAAAGAAAAAATATTGTCAGGCATGATATGGCTTTGAAGCTTGGGCATCTATCTCTATCGATACTAAGCTGGCACCAGGGCTCTGTGATTCAGCATGCTGCTGCTAGTATGTGTGTTGCACATACACATATATTGCCATGCCAAATACTAGGGGTTGTTGTGTCATTTGAAGCAAAGGATGGAAATCATTGTCACAGCTGTGCTGGCTGAATGGCCGTAATAAAGAATTATTGTATTGTTGTCACAACATCTTCAGCAAACCTTGGCAGCAGTGGCACAGGACCTGGAGGAGGGGGTGGCACTGAACATTTCACAAATCTCATCAAAAATATAAGGCCTGGGGGAAAAACCTGTGTGTCATTTTTGGTCTGTGTAGAGCTATGTGGGATATGAGCCCTAGGGCAGGAATTCCTGCAGCTTCTGGGCATTTTTTGTTCTCTGTCCAACTGTCACAAAATGTCCCCTAGTCACTTTGGGTTTATCATATCAGCTAGTGAGCAAGGTTTTGGCAATTTGTGGGCCCATTTAACTGGGATTTCCCATGTACCAATTTTTAAAATCAACTGGTCCCAAAAGCCCCAACCCTTGCATGCATTTGACCTGTCCTTGTGACATCACAACAGCTTGCTTCTAGTCTCAGGTTTTCATCCTGCAATCTCAGGGAATGAGATGAGTAGCAACCCTGACAACATACAGATTTTGACTGGTGAATAAACAGGAATACTATGAGATGGGACAATGGTTCTTAGGTTGAATTTAAAAATAACAACAACATGATATCCATCTTTCTTTCCCATGAATGCCAATCATTTCCCTCTAGGCTTAGACCTATGTTTGGTTGTAGGATGTGCAATAGCAGAACAGAGATACTACCATATTAGAATGTTTGATTGCTCATCAAGTGTGGTATTATATACATTGAGTAACAGCTATTCTCTGTAATCTCAAGGACAAGTTTTTCAAATAACATAGTACCTGATCCTTTCAATAGAAAATGCAAAGGATTGACCCTGAAGACCATCATCATGCAAAACATGTACTTTTCCCACTGATCTATAGTCCCAGTCTTTTAAATTGTTTTTTTTTAAATTCATTACAAGGTCTGGTAACAAAAGATTACCGTGGTATATTCAAAATGTCTTGGATGCCTACATAAAGAAAGTATACACGGAACAAGAACTGCTTTAGTCTTTTCATTGCAATGAAATACTGTGTACACAAAGTGGCATTGCATACTCTCACACTCAAAAAGAATGAAAAGCCTTGCAAACACTGAAATTCTGCAGAGTTCTAATCTATTTGTGTCAGCAAATGGATCCACTCATGTTCCTATGCATTTTTGTATGTTTATTTATTTGTGTATTCAGTACTAGCAGTATGAACATATAAACTGTCATGTTATTCCATGCCTCTGCTCTAAGACACCTTGGGAATTTCTGAACCTCAAAAAAGAAAAATAATTTTCTAATTTTTTCCCCTTATGTTAGAAAATGGATTGATTGGATGGTATGCTAGGCTTTTGAAAACAAAAAGTGGAAGCCTTAATTCTATAATTTTCAGGGGAGACAGCCTGGTGTGTGTGCATGCGTGCATGTGTCTTTAAGATGCCTGTCGACTTACAGCAACACCATGAATTTCATGGGGTTTTCTTAGGCAAGGAATACTCAGAGGTGGTTTTGCCTTTTCCTTCCTCTGAAATAGAGGACCAAAACACAATACAGAAATAATCTGGTCTGAAACCACTTTAACTGTCCTGGCTCAGTGCTAGTGATTCCTGGGAATTGTAGTTTATTGTGGCACCAGAGCCCTCTGACAGAGAAGGCTAAATGTCTCACAAAACTACAGTTTCCAGAATTCCCTGGCTTTGAGCCAGGGCAGTTGAAGTGGTTTCAAACTGGATTATTTCTGCAGTGTGTTTTGGATCATAGTCTACAGCACCTGATAGTTGTTGGCAGTCTCCCATTATAGTATTACTAGGGCTGACCTGATATTGAAACCTAAATAAAACCTTTTCTGCACAAGATTTGCACAGAATAGTTTCTTCTTTCTGTTTTCCTTCCTTCCATTCTTTCTTCTGCATATCTCACAGTATGTGTTGGTTCCATTTTTAATGGGAATGTTGGCACATATAGACAAAATTAAGATCTTTAAGTTATATCCAGTCTTTACAAAGGAAATTAGCATAGCTCTACTAATTCTTGAAAAGAGAGTCATCCCAGGATTTAAGGCTCTCAGTTTATCATCTGAGAAGAGGCTCTTTATCCTACCATTTTGTTGTGAGGAGTCTCCTCCCTCCACCAGTTCTGACCATAGCCTGCATCAGTCTGAGTACAGTAGACCCTTCCTATTGGAGGGCTAGTGATCCATGGCATGGAGCACCCATGGATCACCATGCCCCATATTATTCAGTGATCATGCTTGCACCTGGACATGCTGACACATCTGTTCACACCTGCCATTGAGTGATATGGAGCCTGATGGTCCATGTTTTCTGCTATCCTTGAGGACCACTAAAACAACTCCTCCATGGATGGGAAAGGTCCACTGTACCCTTTAATGTTCATGATCATAAACTGGATTTATTAAACCTTTTTTAGCCTCCCTGCAGGACTTGCAAATGTAATGGGGGTCTTGTGACCTATTGGGTCATGTTGAGACCCTGATGATATGAGCTGATGCCTCCAACCAGTACCTGTGGAATGATCCATTGTTATGTTTATTTCCCCGATTAATTTCATGTTGCTCTTTGCTCACTTGAAAATATTCTTATTAGGTTGAAGGGCCAGAATCATCTACAGCATGTTGGGTTTTTTTTATAAACAAAATACTGTGTTTAAAATATAGACTTCTAGCAGAGAAGAGAGAGAGAGAGAAGAGAGTGAAGTGTTGTGCGTGTTTATTTGAATTGTTATGTGAAGTAATCTTATCCTCTGGCATCCTGCAGAACTAATTCCTACCTGAATATTATAGGTACTTCTGTTGTGCAAGTCACAGCAACGGATGCCGATGACCCTTCTTATGGAAACAGTGCCAGAATCATCTACAGCATACTCCAGGGTCAACCATATTTCTCAGTGGAGCCAGAAACAGGTCAGGGAGAATGACATTGTTTTGTTTTCATTATTTATCTGCCTTGTACAAGAATGTTAAGGGAGCAGAAGAGCCACAGCTATTATTCAGTTGTGTGCCATAGTGTGATAACTTTAAAAAAACCCCACACTGATCTATGAGAAATGTAAAAAAAAAATGTATTGATGTATTTTGCAATTGGAAAACAGGGGAAAAAACCTTTTTTTAAAAAAAAAAAAAAAAGTGTAATGCCGTGTAAAAGCTCTTCTGTTTTATATGCAAAATGAAATTATCTGGGACCAGTTTGGAATCTAGGTGAGAAAGATTACTTTGAATGCTCTCCAGTATGTGTGTATGTAGATTCCTTCATATATGAATTAAACATATAAAGGAATGGGATATGCTTAATTTTAAAAAATGCACTAGTTTATTCCATGAATGGAAGGATTTTTTTTCTTTCTGTTTTTGCTGCGAGGAGCATTTATACGTTGTTTGCAATGAGGAGAACTTTATTGGTTTTAAATATGCTGTTTTTAACTTGTGCTTTAATAATGGTAATATTTAATTATCCTTTAACTTTTTTTTCATTGGTGTTTTAGTTCTGTCTTTTTAAATTATTGTAACCCACCTTGAATCCCATTGTGTGAGAGAGGCAGGAGATAAATTCTGAAATTAAATAAATAAATAAATAAATATGCATGGTCCATTTCTCACTGTTTAAAGTACTACACCAACAATTCTATCACCTCATTCTGCTTAACAAATAGAAAACCACTATTTTTGCTTGTCATTTTTCTCAGTGTTATCCAATTCCTTTGCTGAACTACTCCTGCTTTTAAAATGTTTTTTTTTTTCAAGATCTAGCATGGCTATATTCTTCCATAATGTTTATTTGTATTTGTGTGTGTATCTGTGTGTGTTTGCATATGCATAACAATGCAAGTATGAATGGAAGCAGTATAGTGAGAACTAACAACCACTTCCTTGTTTTCCTTAAAGGCATCATCCGGACAGCTCTACCAAATATGAATAGGGAAAACAGAGAGCAGTACCAAGTCGTTATCCAAGCAAAAGACATGGGAGGCCAGATGGGTGGATTATCAGGGACCACCACAGTGAACATCACCCTGACTGATGTCAATGACAATCCACCTCGATTCCCCCAGAGTAAGCTTCCTTTAAATAATCCTTCTGCATTACAAAACATCAGAATACAAAGAGTTCAGCAGACACTTAATTTAAAAAAAATCTAGATTATGTAGCACACATGAACAAATGGTTTATACAATTATTCAGTGTTATTAAAAGGAAAAGGAAATGTTACAAGAACATCATTGTTTTATGGATAGAGAATGGTTAGAACAATAGCATGGAAACTGGGCTCTAGGTGGTTGGTTGTGAGTGAGGAAAAGTCAAAAAAGGAAAGGATAAGTGTTTTGACAATGAATCTCAGTAGCTGAAAAGATACAATCAATTATAGGCATGTTGTTGTTGGCTAGTTTTGTTCCCAAATAATATAATGAGTAATTTGAGCAATTTCCTTGTCAGACACACTCAGTTGATGCTGTTGTGTGTCTTCAATTCATTTTTTTTTTTTTACCTAAGGCAACCCTGAGGTGAACCTATCAAGGGTTTTTCCTTGCAGAATTTTGTTCAAATTGGGTTTGCTTTTGCCTTCATCTGACAATGACAGAGGTGACTTGTTCAAGATCATTCAGTGGGTTTCCAAGTGGAGATCCAAATCCTAGATCTCTCAGTGTCATAATCCAACACATAAACCACTACACCATGATGGCTCATTTTCCCAGTATGAAAATATTTGAAAACTTCGTTTCTGAAAATTGTGCTGTTTTCAATATCTATTTGCAGGTTTGGGACTTCTGTGCAAAATTTCCCACTGACATTTTTTTGTTCAGAAAAAAGCCTCGTCTGTGCACAAAACAAGCTTTTCTTTGCAGAAAATCATATTTCTGTGTAGAAGTTTTAATTTTTGTGCAGAAAAATGTTGTTTCCTGAGCAGGAAATGTCATAGTTGAGTATATGATCTGTAGAAAATTAGCACATTACATTTTTGTGGACAAAAAAACCCTTTTATGTGCATGTAACAGAACTTTCTGCACATAAATTTTATCACCTGTGTAGAAAGTGCTATTTTCTGTACAAAACTGTAATGTGTAAACTTTATACATAATAAGTTCCAAACTCTGAAGATCACTCCAGGATCCTCATTAACAGGGTCTTATAAAAGCTTAAAAACACACTTTTCAACTGTTCTTTGAATATTTTGACTATTTTATTTCATCTCCTTATTGCAAAATTCCATACAGTTTCATCCCCTTATGATCTTTGAAAACATAACATAAGGAATTGATAGATATATTTCCTCTGGATTGTTGTGCAATTAGTCCAGTTTTCCATTAATTTTTGGAGAATTCACAGGAAGAGCTTGAGGTATTGTTGCAGGGCTTTCCTTTATTCTTAAGAAAGCTTTAAAAAAATGAATCTAAACTGGCAGTATTGCCAGGCTCCCATAAAATGTTACATGAAAGCAGTGGTGGTGTGTATTGTAATACAAGCTGCATAGGTTTCACAGTTTTAAGGCCTAGTTGCTTCTGGCTCAACCAAAAGAACCTAAAAAATCAATTGCCTTCACAATCCATTAAGTAGTGAGACTCTAGGAATATTATTTCCCATTATCCAAAGCAGAAACAGACAGATTCTGAGCATGCTTGGAAAAGCACAGGATTAATATATACAGCGCTATAGAAGGGGACAAATTTGATGACATCTAGTCAATCAATAAATAGATTTTATTTGACTATGGTTTAATATATGAGACTTTGAATACACTTTAATACATGAACTCTTCTCTATGTTCTATGTTAAAGGAGGAAAATGAGAAAAAATGACTACTTCAGGGTAGGCTGCATACCTTCATACAAACACATCTATCATGAGGGAACAGGGAGAGGAAGTAAGAGAGGAAGAGAGAATTACCATAGCAGCCCTTGCTATCTTGTGGATGTCAATTCTACACCTTACTATTCTCAAAAAGTTTATGAACTCCAAAGATGATTGTAATATTTATTATTACTGTGCTGAATATCTGTTTCATGGATTGCTTTCTGCAACTGCTTGTATAAAAATATGCAAAGCAAGCTATTAGAGGAGCTCAGAGTATTTATTAACCATATTTGGGGGGCATGTAGCTCTTCTTTAAGGAAATATTGAGAAAGAGAAGTCTGTATTAAAATCATTGCCAGAAATATATATGCATTAAATATAGCTAGCACATTAGTAAATATCATAGTGTTTTACACAGTTATAAAAATGCTACTGCCTATATTGCCAAGAGTTTCTAAAGGGAAAAAAAAAGACTTTAAAGTACTGAACAGATATAATATTACACAAACTGAGGAATTACAAAGCTAACTGAATTTTATTTTAGATATTTTATATGTCTAAAGGTCAAACTATAAGGTATGTTAAATGTGCTGCATGTACCCAGGGCATTCTAGATTGGATTTTTATGAGACTGCAAAATTTACTCAAGAAGAAATCAGCTAATCCCCCCCACACACACACACCTATTTTGCATGGTTGTTCGCAGCCTGTGTTCTCCTCTTTCCTGTTTCTGTGGTACCAGTTTCCTCTCCTTCACTGTGCAAACCCAGCCAAGGGATCCTATTAGATTTTCAGGCATTAATAAAAATAGAATGAATACACTGGGCAGTTATCACTGTGGCAGGGTCCATTCTTGTCTCCTTGCATTCAGTTATGGAAGTGCAGCTGTAAACACTGAAAGCTCTCTTCACATAATTGGAAAACTCAGCTCAGATATGGTTTCCAATCCTGTGCAAATATCTATCTTCATACAGAGTTGTATGGACAAGGGGCCCTACAGAAATTCTTCTAAAGAAATATGTTGGCCAGGTGCAGATCTTGCCCCTCTCCATACATGTTCAGTGTGCCCTGAAATACTGCAGTGAGTAAGTTAATGTAGTAGTGTGAGGTAGCATGACCAGATTCAGCTATGTAACAAACTCAATATGAATAAATGAAGAAATATTGTTTTTAGGAGAATGTAGTCCTTTATTGCAAAGCTGGTTAACTTAACCTTGCTACCACACAGTGCTGGAAGATGGGGAGTATTTTAAGCTGCTTTTAATTTTTCTCTAAGCACATTGCCTTAGAAATTTTCAGAGGGGTGGGTCTACTCTGAGCATGACAAAGTCTAAATTCAATTTGTTCTGCTGTGTTGTGAGGAAGGCAATGAAACCTTCATAGTCCAATATTGGGAGGGGGGATATTTCCACATTACTGCAGCAAAATGAATGTACATTCCCCTTGATTTGCTCCTGAAAAATGAATAAAAACCTTTATCTCTGCATATCTGCCCCACTTCACTTTAAACAATGCTAAAATGATTGGCACAAATCAAACACATTCATGAAAAGTACCTACTTCCTCTCTTCTTTATTGTTCAAGTCATCACCAGCCATTTAATGAGCATCACTAACAAGGACAATTTGCAGACTGTGAAGGAGTGAGATGAAGGTTGTGTGACCTTGCTTCCTCCATGAGTACCTGAATGAAGGAAAGTCACACAACCTGTTTCACCACTTCAGTATGTGAAGAAGAGCAAAATCTGAGAAGCAAACAGTCACAGCTTAGAAATAAAGCAAAAGAAATTTCAGCTTGGAAATAATTGTCCTTCCACAGTATTAGGTCCAATTGCTAACTTAATGAAAGCTTCAAATATTGGGGGGAGGGAATAACAGCACATTATGCCAGCTCGCTATATGGATCCTTGGTGGTAGGGTAAATCACCCTCCAGTTCCAGATTTCCTTTTCAGGTCAGTGCTGAACTGGTTCATTTACTTGAAATGAGTAGAGAGACAAGAACCTTTGGCTCTCATCAAAATATGGTTTGTCAGAGGGAGTCACATCAACACCAGAAACCTGAGGGGCAACAAGATTTTTAGCAGTTCAGTAGAGTCCCTCTCTGCAGCATATTCAAATCAGTGTATATTCCCCCCCCCATTTGCTTGAATTGGTGTAGAACAGGGGTAGGCAACCTAAGGCCCGGGGGGGCGCATCCGCCCCCCCCCCCCGGAGCCTTTGAACCGGCCCCAGGCTGGTCCTGCCGTCGCCGTCGCCGCCCCCCACCGCCACCGCTGCCTGCCATTATGATATTGATTATTGTTGTTATTACTTGTTCTTGGGGTTTTCTTGGCAAAATCTCCACAGGGGTTTTGCCATGGCTTACCTGGGGCTGAGAGAGTGTGCATGCATATTTTTTTTAAAAAAATTAAAAAATAAAAACAACTATTTTAATTTTTATTTATTTATTTATTTATTTTTGTTGCTTCGGCCCCCCAATTGTCTGAAGAACAGCAACCTGGCCCCCGGCTCAAAAAGGTTGCCTACCCCTGGTGTAGAGTCTCTCCACTTAAGCTCACTTCACTTTTTTCCTATTTGAGAAGGAGGTAAATTCACTTAGCAGCTTTGTTAACAATCATAACAAGAATGCAAGGTAGGTAAGTATAGATAGACAGGCTATTTAAAATAATGGTTAATGCAATTATTAATTTAACAGACACAATTATATTTTTAATTTTATTCATTTTTGTTTTGATATCAAGCTCTTTCCTTTTATTACAGAGGACTCCTTCTAGATTCCTTTATAGAAATATGTAGCCATAGAAGCATGCTTAAGTATAAAGTTTCTCCCTCTACAATATGATTTTTTTTATTAAGTATCCCTTCCTTCTCATGGCAGCCTCCTTATTTATGATACTTATATGTTAAAAGAACCAAAATGAATTGGTTCATGAAAGGGGCTGAAAAAATGTTTGATTCATGAATGTGCTGAAGGCCCTATTGATTCTTGCTTAAAAGAAGAATCAATAAAATTCATGTCAAGTGTGAAACTGTACACTATACTGATCTTATATTATCTGATTTGCTGACTTGACCATGTATCAAGGGGACTAATGAAATTGAAAGCCTCTTAACAGTTATTATCAGAATACTGTTATAGTAATGTGAATGATAAAGACTTGTAATTATGGGCAGCTTCCTGAAAACTTACAAGCCCATTATATAAATGACTATGTTCCAACATTAGTTCTTAACAGAACAAGAAAAGAGCTGTAGGAAATACAGTGAGATTCAGTCAACAAAATGAAAGCAAGCATTGTTCCAGTAGTAAGATATGCTCTCCACATAGGTTAGAGCTGATTTTGTGCTCTGGCAAGCACTTATGACTAGAACAAAATAATTTTAAATATCCTTCTAGGCAAAAAAACTGCATATGTAACTCTCTATCTTCAATAACCCTGAGAAGTAGATGTGGCAAAAAAGAAAATGAATGACTTAGGGGGAAAGGAACAAGCTGTACTGCCTCTATGCACTGTCTCACACATCAGATGATGTATAAAGTATTATCCTAAGTATCATTTGTGTGTGTCTCTCTCTGTGTGTGCATGCCATTGGTGGGGAGGGAAATGTAAAACATGAGGTAGAGAATGTGAAATAAAGAATGACAGACAGGTGGTAATTACTTTATTAACAGTGAGCATTTAGAATGGGAAAAAGTGGGTGATTGCACCACCACACTGGCATTGGTAAGCTAATTTTCACTTTATGCATCTGATGAAGTGGACTCTGCTCCATGAAAATCTATGCCATAATACATGTGTTACATTAAAAATTCTTTGTGGCTTAATATCTCCTGCCCCCACTGTACTGGGGTGTTTAATTTGAAAAGACTTTCACAGCAGGAAGAAAATTGCTAAAATTATTCAATGCTACCTTCAAAAAGAAACTGAATAAAGAATTTCATCCCTACTTGACTCTATATACAAGAACATAAATACAAATGCCTGCACTGAGACAGGGATTCAAGCAGGGATGCTGACCAGTGCAGGCATTGGTACTCATGTTCTTCTACATAGAATCAAGTAGGGATGAAATTGTTCACTTAGGGGTGAAACAGATGGTCCTGAAGGGGTAGCTTAAACCCTCCCTTACAAAGATGTATTGGGCTGTGGCACCAACACGTCATGACCCCAATCTGCCTTGAAGCTGGCCAAAAAAGGAGTGGCAAAGATCCATTCCTTTTTCAGCCAGGGAAAAGCCATTTTTTCACTCCCTGCCGTGGCCTCATGGTGGCTTCATGACATTCCAATGGCATGTGGCATATAAACGGTGCACTGCCAGAGCATCATGAAGCTGCCCATATCAGTCTCCTACCTTACCCGGCCTCCTGTTCCTCTCGTGGCCCCATCATTCTGATGGATGAGGAACATTTTAGAGGTTGGTTGGGTTTGTTTTGTTGTTTTGTTTGTTTGTTTGTTTTATTCTGTTGGTTTTTTATGATTTTATTATTATTTTAATTATGAGATATTTAATACTGTTTTAAGGGGGGTGGATTGGTCTCAGGGGTGATATTGTATGAGTTTTTATGTAAGCCGCTTGGATTGTCTTTGTCAATAAGTGGGATATAAATAAATGTTATTATTATTATTATTATTATTATTATTATTATTATTATTATTATGGTTCCCAGCATCATTGTTACACGCGGCATCTAAACACCCTGTGCCAATGACGTCTGGAAGTGGGCTTTTTTGGGCCGTCTGTTCCAGCCCTCAGTTTCTTTTTTGAAGGTAGCATTGAATAATTTCAGCAATTTTTTTCCTGCTGTGAGAATCTTCAAAATCCATGTAGTTTTCAAAGGCTATTCACAATTTGGGTCTTATTATGCACAAAATTCATACAAGGTTGCTTTGTGTTTAAAAAAAAAACAGCATTTTCTGCACAGGAAACAAATTTTTACATGGATAGTAATATTTCAAAAGAGAGATATTAATTCCTGCACAAACTAAATCCCCAACACAGCAGTTTGTGCTAGAAAACAACTTTCTCTGTTCAGGAATTAATATTTCTGCATGGAAAAAATATTTTCCATGCAGCAAATTCTGTTTTCTATGGAAAACAACCATTTGTGAATTTCATGCTGTGAATTTTTTTATTTTTATTTTTGTCTGTCCAGTATTTTCTCTTTGTCATTGTTTCTCAGCACTCAAAACAACATCTTTTTCAACAATTTGAATATTCTTTCCATCCCTAGAATCATGTCAGAAACAATTTGAGCAGCTCTTTCATTTTGTTTCTTTTTTTTAAAGAGCTGCTACCTTGTCTCCTTTCCCAAAGGGTAGCCTCCACCCCATCTATATTAGGGAAGGGATATCAACTATAGCAAAAACAGAGTACCAGCATATTACTTCAGTATGTAGTTTGTATGTATTGTGTACTATGGGGAAGAATCACAAAATAGAACCTGACCAACTATTGTGATTTAAGAAGAGCTTTAGAGTTTGGCAGGAGTATAAAACATTTCATAGCTGTGAAAAGAATTGCTTTTGATTTTATATTCCTTCACAACTACCAAGCCTTGTGTTATATGTGACATAAAAGTGCATAACAAAATTTCAAAAAATGTAACTAATTTTTAAAGTGACCTGAAAATCTAGGTCTTCTGCCTAAGAAATAAAGCACAAAAGGAAAATGTGTTTCAGAGTTTGCCTCTCCTATGTTTTGCATTCCTCTGTAGTGGTTCCTGGACTACATTTTTCACAGCTAGAAAGAAAGTCCATTTTCATTAACAATGGGAGTTGGTTTATATTTATCTTCCTTCCTTGTAGGAAAACTGTAAATCAATTAGTGTTTTGTAGATTTTCAACAATGTCTCTTCCATGCTCATTCAAGTTCCTCTTTTCAGATCAAAATATCCCAATTGCTTTACATTAGGTTTAGTAGGAAAAGTGCATTGCAGTAAATAGATGTCCAAAAAAGACAATTTGTAAAAATATGTATTCAGACCTCATTTTATTGCAAATGGAGGGTGTAAAGTTTTTGAAGAAGGTCCTGCTCAAAGGAGGCTTGTTCACTTCATATCTGGGCTGTGCATTACTTTGAATAAGAGTGCTCAAGATTTTGCTCCTTCTGTACTGAACGATTGTGCCAGTTCTATTTTCAGTGTTAAAGCTTAGAAGTAAAATAACTTTGGATAGGCCTCCACAGTTTAAGCTACGTGTGAACCAAGTTAAATTAGTTCTCTTTGATATCATCATTATTACCATCATTATTACTTTGAATTTAAATAGAACTGAATCTCATTATAATCTTAAATGCCAACACATTGATTCCTGCCAAAATGTATCCATAACAGTTACCTAGGACGTTTTTACATGGGGCAAAAAAGGGAGTCATTCCTACCTCCATCCGGCCCCACTCCGGCTCCGTGCAGGAAAAGTTCACACAACGTCGCAGCAAGCCCCTCCTCATCCTTCGCCATCCCTGCGCCATCCCTGCCTCACTCCGGGGTCGTGCTCGTCGTGTTCATACAACGTCGCAGCAAGCCCCGCCCCATCTTGCGCAATCCCTGCGCCATCCCTGCCGCTAGCCGGCTTTAGCCCCATCTTTTTAATTCCTTTTTTAAAAAGGAATTACAGGAGCTTCTGCCGGAGGCAATCAGGAGTCATTCCGGCGGCTGCTGTTTTCGCCGCCGGAATGACTCCTGATGGCTTCCAGGGGGCTTCCAGGCGGCTTTAGAGCCGCCTGTGTGAAAACGTCCCTAGTGGTGCAGTGGTTTGAATGTTGGACTCTGACTCTGGAGACCAGAGTATTAATCTTTGTTCAGCCATGGAAACCCACTGGGTGACGTTGGGTGGGTCACAATCTCTCAGCCCCTGAGTAAAGCAAAGACAACCCCCTATGAATGGATCATGCCAACAAAACCCCATCATAGATTCACCTTAAAGTCTCCATAAATCAGAAATGACTTGAAGGCATAAACCAAACAATAAATTGTTTACTTGTGAATTGTTATTATTCTGCTGTTTCTATTATTAGATCAACCTTTTGTGATATTACATCCAGTTTGGAGTTCTAGCCTTATTGTGCAAGCTGCTTGTTTCTGAGCAACATTTAACTCTCCATGTGGAACACAGCTGAGTTATATATTGTGGCCTGCCAGATGCCCAACAATATTTTTCTGGTGCTTTGTTGAAATATGTCCTCCCATTTTCCTGACATTTTTTTCTTCCCTCAAGAAAGAGGTTTCACCTTTGCTTTCTCATTATAAAGGCACTTTAGAATTACTTTAGAATTTCTTTTCATTATATTTTAAAGCTTGCGGTGTTGTTATGAAGTAGTCAAAGGTGCTATGTGGGTGTGTTTCCTTTCTATTCCACTTCTTTCCAGCAATTGACAACTTCTTCAGCTACTTTTGATTCCTTGTCTGACAAAGCTCTTTGGAAAAGGTTACCTCATGAATCTGTAGAGGCTGCCTTCTGCTTGGTTTTTTTTTAAGTATTTTTAAAAATATTTATTACTAAAGAAATCTTTGGCATTGACCACGAAGTCCTCCAATTACAATGGGCATGATCCACAGGCATTTGATTCTGGTAGCACCATTGTCTCATCTTTTATACCTTCTCCATAAATCAAGGCAGGAATGGACAATATGTTGCCTGTCAGACAGATGAATACCATTCCATCCTGCACCTCAGGCTCTTCTACAATTCCCATTTGCTAAAATCCCTCTTTTGAGGAACAGATGTAGTCCTCAGTGAATTTTAGACAGGAATATACCCCCAGATCTGAAGAAAACTCCCTATTATGTAGTAGAGTGTATAGTGTGCAGCATTACCCAACAGCTGTTGGGTTAGTGGTAGGCAATCTGACTTCATCAGCAATTTATGGGAAATGACAATGGCATAAGCCAGAGGAAATACAGTATTCAGACCTAGATAAATGATAATACATTTAAAGGCAGACACTTAGGGCCTGAACAGACTGCCAGAAATAATCCAGCTTGAGACCACTTTAATTGTCCTGGCTCAATGCTAAGGAATCATGGGAATTGTAGTTTTTCTGAGACATTGAGCCTTCTCTGTCAGAGAGCTCTGGTGCCACAATAAACTACAGTTCCCATGATTCCCTAGCATTGAGCCAGGGCAGTTAAAGTGGATTATTTCTGGCAGTCTGTTCAGACACACAAACATACTTTTTAGCCAACTTTAAAATGAGGTAAGTGCAAAAATCCTGACTCCCATCCACAAGAATATAGCTGAAATCCCCTTTCACATCTGGAAAAAAAGTTAAGAAATTATTTTTTCCATTATTTGCCAGAATGTGTGTGTGTATGTGTGAAATAATCACAAAATCACTGGGATTTTCTGGAGAACTGGAAAAGTCAGGGCACTTATTGTGCAGTTAGAAGACTTTCACAAATGACTGGGAGGTTGTCTTGGTCTCAGCAACCACAAGGGGTACAAGCTTCTTTTTCCAAAAAAATTCCATTGTGAAAGTGCACTTTTGCTAATAAAAATAAACTTAGGGCCTACACAGACTGCCAGAAATAATCCAGTTTGAAGCCACTTTAACTGTCCTGGCTCTGTGCTAGGAATCATAGGAATTGTAGTTTTTTCTGAGACATCGAGCTTGCTCTGTGAGAGAGCTCTGGTGCCTCTTTTGAGGAACAGATGTAGTCCTCAGTGAATTTTAGACAGGAATATACCCCCAGATCTGAAGAAAACTACAGTTCCTATGATTCCTTAGCACTGAGTCAGGACAGTTAAAGTGGTCTCTAGCTGGATTATTTCTAGCAGTCTGTATAGGCTCCTTAGTGTTCCTTGAATTAATATCTACTTCCTATACCATTTTTTAAAAAAATATTTAGATAGACAGGCAGAGATATATTCTTGCTGAAACTTTAATGTTGGGGTATGAAATAATCCATGCTTCTTTATATATATATATATATATATATATATATATATATATATATA
>CM034706.1:106774413-106792974 GCA_020142125.1 Phrynosoma platyrhinos
TAACAAAACAATAATATCTATGGGGTACTACCCATTTGAGTAGGTACAATTAATTAGGCTATATACATTGGCCATGCCTATACTATGGCTCAATCCCCTGACACTACAGCATTCAAGTCAGAGCGAATCCAAGAAATTTTGTCTGCAAAGTGTTTTGCGAATTCCTCACAGCAAGCTGTTGAATGGTCTTTGTTTCCTTCTTGGGGGCCAGAATGTAAAAGGCCCTGACAACTTGAAACAGATATGTACAGACACAATGGTGGCAGAGAAGTATAGTTTCTTTGCTGCCACCACTGCCACAGCATAGGCTTTCCAGTGAACTCTACCCATGTTCGGTTGGATTCACTCTGAGTCTTCTGCCATCATCACTTTAGTCTCCATCCCTCTTGTTTCATCACCATCAGTTCCCTGGTAAAGCAGGGGGCATGTCTGGCTCCACTTCATGGGAGGGGATGCTTAGGGGCAATCATGTCCACTCCTCTGGCCATTTCCCTTTTCCAGAGATTAGCCAGAACTTTGACAGGATCACCTACCAAGGCAGCAGGAAACTCCCCAAGAGCCATCTCGAATCCATCTGGATCCATAAGCCTCCTAGGGTGAAGCATTTTAATTGCCCCCCCTGCAGAGGCTCTGAATCACAACGAGTCTAAACCCTACCAGGTAGTGATCAGTCCATGACAATGGAACTATAGAGAATTCCTCCACTCCCAGATCAGTGTCATCCTGTCTCGAACAGAAAACCAGGTCCAGAGTGTGTCCCACTACATGCCCCAGATATTACTTGGGACAGCCCCATGGTTTTCATGGCAGGCATGAAGCCTCGAGATGCTCCCAACAGTGCAATCTCTGCATGGATGTTGAAGTCCCCCAGCACAACAAGCCGAGAGGACTCCAATGCTACTGCAGAAACCAACTCAGGAAGGGAGACTGTAGTGCACCAGAGTAGGCAGTACACCAACAGAATCCCTATTCTGCCTCCTCCTCCTCCTCCTCCTTCTTTTTTTTTTTTTCATTCTTGTGCACTAAACAAAGAATATACTAAGCAAATGTTTGCACATGTGGTAAAAGTAAATGTTGAAGCACCAGACTTGCAGCCATGCCTCCAAGAAGAAGCCAAACATGCAGATAGTTGCATTGATTCATATCAATGAACCAGAGCTAGATCTCTTAGCTCTACCCACAGCAAGCTAATGTAAAGTTAATGTGCCTTAATTAATAAATAAATACAAGTCTACCCCAATGTACTTTGTATGACTATTGCTGTGGAGCCAACCATAGAAATATGCTGCTGCAAGCAAAATCTCTCTCCCCACTGTAAGGATCTTAGCTAAGCTCAGATGGGACAGCCAAACCTGAATGGATTGGGAAGTGATATTATCCTTGATAACCAAAGCCTCCCTAGTTTTTTTAATACAGAGGTTGCATCCGTACTGCAGAAATAATGCAGTTTGACACCGCTTTACTCAGGGGCTCCATGGGGAGGGGTGCAGGAGGTATGAACCACACTGAGTGTCAGCCTAAGTGAGGAGTGGCATCACTGCTCTTCAGATTTGCCAGAAATGGGCTGTGGTGTTCACCTGTGTCCCTTTAAAACCCTGACGATCAGTAGAAGGAAAGGCTTGAGTAGGGCAACGATCAGTGGGCAGAGAAAGGAGAGAGCATATTTTTGTTATTTTTTTTCACATTTTTTTTTAAAAAAATCTTTTTTAAAACATTACATCTTGCCAAATTTTCACTTTCTTCTCAGATTTTCACACAAAACTATGTAAATACATTTAGGTTGTGCTTATGATAGTGTAATTTAAAGGTATAATAATATTAGTATTGCTACTTGCTTATGGCACTACTATTGCCATTACATTTGGTGATTTGTGGGAATTATGATTTATGAGTAACATTAGATGAGTAACATTAGTACAAAAAACATTACTAAGGACATTTGTGTTGTGGTGTGATGTGGGAGGAGGTCATGAGTTACCACACCAGGTGATGCCAACCCTAATGACACCACCACTTTAATTGCCATCACTCAATGCTATGGAATTCTGGGATTTATAGTTTTATGAGATATTTAGACTTCTCTGTCAAAAGGTTCTGGTGCTACAACAAACTACACATGCCAGGATTCCATAGCATTAAGCCATGACAGTTAAATCCATGTCAAACTGCATTATTTCTGCAGTGTAGATGCAGCTGACTCCTCTTTTAACCATAGAATTAGTTACAAGTGGTCCTAAGACTGAAGCTCAACACTTCCTACAAAATCCTGACTCTTATATGATAAGAGCCCCCTGTTATTGTACTCTGTGATTCTACATTGCCTGTAGCATCTAAAGTTTTCCATAGCTGGTGGAAATTTATTATCTTAAATAAGTTTTTAAAACATGCAGCATTTCTGAGGCCTTGTGGGTTTTGCTTTTAAATGAAATTGGTCATTTTCTCTGCTTTGACAGACAACCCCAAAGAGATGACTCGTGTTTCTGTTTATGTCCGAATATTGGATGTGAATGACAATGCACCACAGTTTGCCGTGTTCTATGATACTTTTGTGTGTGAAAATGCAAGAGCTGGACAAGTAAGTCATTTATATAAATGCTTAAAGCTCTTTGGTTTTGTTATGGGAACAGGCACCAAGCCATTCATTGGTACAATCAGGCATCTATTCCTAAAGAGTGAAAGATTGCTTATGAGGGAGCAGCCTGGGAAATGGAACTTCAAAAGGGAGAAAATGGCTGCCAGTGAATCAGACTCCTGCCTTCGACAGTAACACTTTGCAGCTATATCAACATTTTAATTATAAAATGGCTTCCTTGTAGGACCCACAAACAGTGCATTGTGCTTTTAAAACTTCTGTATCCTCCACCCTACTCCTCCTGTTTCTATTTGGTTGTTTTCCTCACTGTGTCCATCTTAAAAGATAATCCCTTAATTGCATTCAGTAGAGGAAAACACTATATGTTATAAAAATTAATTTGTAATACAATTTGATTCCCCTCCCCTTCCACATCATCCTTCAGTACAGAACTCAATTGTGCTTTGAGTTGACATGGATGGTGTTCTAAAACATCACTGTCAGCATTCTATTTTTATGCAAATGCCAATTTATCTCAAAAGGCTTTCTGTAGGCAAATCACACAAAAGCATAAAAGTTGCTCATATCAGAAGGGCAAATATTTGTTTTGCTTTGCTTCTCTGAGAGAGGCTTTGAACTGTCCTTTGATCAGTGTGAAATGACTTTGCCATCAAGAGTAGCAAAGTATCAGCCATTAGAGCTTGATGAAACTCCCAGTTGTGTCTCTGAAGACAACAACAGTCCTGGAAACTTCAGATTGGAAGAAGGAAGGAGGGGCAATTTAACCCTTTCACTCTACTCTTATCTTTCAGCTCAAAATTACCCGTTCTTCCTTACTGCTTTTCTACTGCTAGAGGGATGTTTGGAGAAACAAAATCAACAACTTTGAGGGGAGATTTCTGAACAGTTGGCAACAGGGCAGAGGATAAATCTCCAATAGTGTGACCCCCATTCCTCTACACCCCCCCCCAAGTCCTAGGAGACAGAGATGACAATTGCAGGAATAATTTTTTTGGAGGATTTAGGAGAATTAGCAGTTAGGATATTTTAAATGCTGAATCAAAGAAAACAAGAGAAGAATGCTACATCATCCTGGAGAGGTTGCTGGTACTATCCTGGAGAGGTTGCTGAGCTTTATCCTTCTGTCAGCAGAATGGTTGTTAGTGGCCTACCTATCGTCTCCCCCCCCCCCCCCCTTTTCTCTTACAGCACAGTAGTAAGAAGAAATGAGAGTAGGATTCATTATCCTCATACAGACTGACATCAGGTCAATGTTATGTCATTGTTTATTTATGTGCTCATTACACATATATTCCATCTTTCTTCCAATGAGTTCAAGGCCCCACTCCTCATCAGCTTATCCTCACTACAGCCTTGTGAAGAAGGTCAAACCGAAAAACATGGGGTGGCCTCAGGTCACCCATCGAATTTTATGGCTCACTGTGGAACAGAACTTGGATTTCCCAAGTTTCAGTCCAACATATTGAACATTACAACCCACACTGGTTTTTTGGTGTCACCCTTACATAGTATCATCATTAAGCCAGGCAGTGCTTCCTACATTCACTCTCCCTACCATTAAAACAAACTTGCAGTGAAACACTTGAATGGGTTAATTCCATGTTTGCTCCTCATAGAGCGCTGGTGGCACAGTGGTTAAGTGCCTGTACTGCAGCCACTCACTCACAAACCACAAGGTTGTGAGTTCAATACTAGCCAGGGCTCAGGCTAGACTCAGGCCTGCATCCTTCTGAGATCGCTAAAATGAGTACCCAGCTGTTGGGGGGCAATGAGCTTACAGTTGTAAACTGCTTAGACACCCCATAGCGCAGTATGAAGCGGTATATAAATGAAGCTGCTTTCATACAAGAATTTCCAAAATGTCAACAAAATGAAGCAGTCAAATTGGGGAAGAGAGGAGAATTTAATTTCAGCCTTCTTATCTGTACTCATTCCTTGTTTGCACTGGAAGTACATTTTAGTAGTCTTATATTCTTTCAGTTTTAGACTGGGTGTTCTTTGTTGTTGTCTTTTTAAAGTTTTGAATGCTGGTTGACATAAGTGTGTGCACCATTTCAAAGTTCAAATAATGGAGGGAGAAGAAACAAAATTTTTAAAGTCATGCTCTTGAATGCTCCACATTAAATTGCAGTTGAAGAGCTTGTGTTGTGATTACTTTTTATACCCAATGATTACTACACCTGTTTGTCAAACAGTCACTCCTTTTCACAGCAAAGATAGAGGTATATTTGGCATACATGCACAGTACAGAAAGCATTGTGTGTTTTTCAAAAGTCATTCAGTATTTAGGACCCCAAATTTCCCAGAATTAAAAGAAATGAGCTCAACTTGCCAGAATATATATGGGGATAACTCTTCTACACTGGATTCCCAAAGGACACAATACATGTTACATTACACAGTATCTCACTGAGATAGTGTTCATGTAGAAGGAGGAAAGTAATTCAGGATACCTGTGTGATGTTTTTTTATGAAGCACTTTCTGTTCAAATGTTAGAGAGGACATTTATTCAAACACAGGAAATAGCATTTCTATTCAAATATCAGTAGTATATAGTACTTAGCAAAGTCTATGTAAGAGACTTATGGATGTCATTTAATATATTTTTTGTCTGTAAACATTTGAGATATTAAAAGCATTACTAGCCACTTGAATCCTTTGAATTGCTGCACATACTGTGCCATGCCATAGTATCCTTACCCACCATAAACCCTTGAGTCTGTAAGACAGAACATTTCCTTCCCTTTCAAAAGGAAGGATGAGAAGATTGTCACTGATGTTTAGTACAATTCTGTTGGCATCATTGAAAGTTCCCATGCTACTGCTGGAGGCAAATGGATGTAGTAAGATATGCTAAAAAGAACCCAAAGAAGCATGAAACATGTTTATGTGTTTCCTGTCCGTGCATTAAACAAGAAATGGGCAAATGTGGGAAACTAGGGGGCTACATTAGCCCTCCAGGAAGCCTTGGAGGATTGCATATACATACACATCTCCCCCAAACCCCTGGGGGCTGTGTGTCACCTGCGGGCCACACTTTGCCATCTGTGAATTAAACCACAGCTTTGTGTGATGTCTGAATGAAGACAGTATAAACAGCAACAGAGCTCTTAGCAGTAATAACCTATTCAGCATCTTGGCTACCCACTGTTTTCCCCCTTTGTGCACCAGGGAAATTGGAAGATATCATAGGTATGTATGAATATTGCTGTCTGCACAAACCTCTCTCATTTTTCACACCATGGGAGGGTGGACTAAGAGAATCCTGTTTCTATGTCTCCAGTTGGAAGAGAGCAGCAGCAGAGGTGCCTCATAATGCATAAATGAGACATGGGTTGGCTCCAAGGATCATAAACCAAACAGAAAGCTGTTGAAAGTCTGGTTATACCCTTGGCCACATTTAGCCCTTCCTTCCATCATTTATCTCAGTTTCAAATGCCACCACCCCAACAAATGACATTAAAACTCCAGTCAATGATGTAATGCATATCCAATTTTCCTGTGTCGTTTAGTCAGAATAATGTTTGTTGTCATGAACCATGCAAATAAACAAATAAAATATTTTATAACCATCCTTTGAGAGCACTTTCAGTGAAGACAACCGTGTCACAAATGTAAGCTTGTTTTTATTTTTTGTTTTCCCCTGCAGCTAATACAAACCATAAGTGCGGTTGACAAAGATGATCCCCTTGGAGGACAAAAGTTTTTCTTCAGTTTAGCTGCTGTTAATCCCAACTTCACAGTCCAGGATAATGAAGGTATAATGCATAGAAGGTAGACTGTTCAGGATGTGAAATGCTTAGTCCTTTATGCACAGTTCAGTTGTCTGTGTGTTTCTATGTGTAGTAGCTGGATAACTGTAGTAAATCAGCACAAAAATCTTGAAAACATAACTAAAAGTTAGTAATCTGCATCAAAGTTTGAGAAGGGTGAATTAGAAGGGATTTTTTCCTGATCTGTTGAATCACTGAACTGTTCTTATAGTAAAACTTATTTTTTAACCTTTTGAATTAAGTCCACATAATTATTTCTTTTCAAATTAGCAATAATGTTCAGCAGTAACCAGGTGGTGGGAATCATGAGAAATTGCATAATTTTACAGAGATGATCTATATCATATGACTAGTCTAGCTATCATTTTGCTGTTATTATGTGCCTTCAAATTGTCTCTGATTTCTGGCCACCCTAATTATAAATAAATAAATAGGTTTCAATAAATGACACACACACACATACTAGCAAACTGTGTTTGGTACAGTGGTTGCACAGCCATTTCACCAACTATATTAGTGGAAGAAACAGTTGTACCAGGACATAAGAGGCCGATCGCCAAGTTGTGGGTAGTAAATGGCCATAACTTTATTGTGAAATATAGGGGTTAAAAATCAATCATTGCCACACCAATTACAAAGCATCCATAAATCATATCATAAATCACATCATAAATCATGTCAAGTTGCACACATAAATCATATAGTAAATCATATAATATAACACATCATAAATCATTATGTCAAATGTGAGAGTCATAAATCTATCTGCTGGCATAATAAATCAATCATCTGTCATCATAAATCATGTAAATTGACAACCTGATTGAAGATATGCATCGATACCAGAATCAACACCATCAACCCCCACCATAGTTGTGACAATAGAGTACGACTATATTTTCTATCAGGAGTATAAAGTCTAAGAGGAGTACCACACTAATATTGCTAATAACCATACCTAGATTAATAAATCACACTAAGCATAAATAACCATCACTACATCCATAATAACCTGGGGAGGGGGGGAGCAAAAAACTCATGCACCAACAACTATGGGGAAATTCCCTCTCGGCCTCCTAAGGCTGCCAGCTGAAGCCTGAGGATACAGTAACCTAAAAACATCATGCAAATATGGCAGGTGGGTTGGGACTCCCAGCATCCCAGCTTGCAATGGCTGCTGCCATGTGCTCTGGGCCTTATATAGGCCCAGAAAGCCCCACCCCAAATCTCATGAGATCTGGAGCTCTCACATAATTTGGAGTGAGATTTCAGGGAGATCTAGTGAGATCTCCCAAACCTGGAAGTCTCATGGAGCCCAGCAAGACTTCCCAGGGATGCAGGCACAACATGGACCCCTCTGTGATGAGTCAGGGTAGGGCGTGTCAGGACATAAGAGGCCAGTCACTGAGCTGTGGGTAATAAACGGCCACAACTTTATTATGTAATATAGGGGTTGTAAATCAATCATTGTCACACCAATTACAAAACATCCATAAATCATGCCATAAATCATGTCAAATTGTACACATAAATCATACAGTAAATCATATAATGTAACACTCCAAAAATAAATCATTATGCCAAATGTGTGAGTCATAAATCTGTGTGCTATCATAATAAATCAATCATCTATCATCATAAATCATTTAAATTGACAACCTGGATGAAGAGAAAGTGTAGAAAAAATTTAGAGGGCTTGCACATTAAGGATAGTAACTATTATTATTATTATTATTATTATTATTATATCCCACTTCTTCCCCCAAAATAATAGTAAACCTGCTTTCTTCAGTGGAGAGTAAATGTAGCTTTGGGTCTGAAAGCTATGAGGGGTATTGTAAAGTTTTAATTATCACATTTTAAAAAAATTGACAGAAAATTTGTTTTGATTTGAGGTTGTTAATATTTCTTTACGTAGTCACAATCCAGATTTACACATTTTCTCCAATGTTTCTTGACCCTTCAAATACCATTATTGTAGAAGTATGCAAAATGCGCCTTAAACCACTCTTCCACTTTATGAATGAAGTCATTTGTGTTGTCAAATCGGAGATCATGCAATGGAGTTTTCATTTTTGGGAATAAGAAAAAGTCACTTGGTGGAAGGTCAGGAGAATAAGGGGGATACTGCAAGATCCCTAAGCCGCATGCCCTTGCTTTGTTTACTGCAACTTAAGATGAGTGAGCTGATGCATTGTCAGCTAGAAGATGAATGCCTTTGGAGAGCATACCACAACATTTCTTTTTCAAAATATCTCACAACTTGTCCAGAAGATTGCTGTAGCATGTGCCAGTGATGGTTTGTCCCTTTTCAAGGTAATCTGTGAGAATGACTCCATGACAGACCCAAAAAACTGAGAGCATTACCTTCCCTGCTGACTTTTGCACCTTTACCTTTTTGTGGGGAGGGGAATCAGCATGCTTACATGCCATGCTCATGGTTTTGGTCTCTGGATCATACTGATAGATCCAAGATTTATCCATGGCTACCAGACAACTAAAAAAATCCTTTCTCTCCTGTTCCAACTGAGTCAACATCTGTCTTGAAAGGTCACACTGTGTTTTTTTCTGGAAAGGGGAGAGCAAGCATGGAAGCCAGTGTGCAGACAGCTTAAACATATGCAGTTTGTCATTAATAATTTCCCACACACTATCATAACTGTGATCAGTTTCATTCATCATCATTTGGATGGGTTCTCATCTGTCTTCCAGGATGAAACACTCCACTTTCTTCACTGTGGCCGCATCATCCATCAGTAATGGTCTTCCAGGTTTTGGCTCATCTGTGAAGGACCTGTGATGAGTCTGGAAATTTCTTTTCCACCTCACAATAGTGTCATAAGATGGGCAATCATTTCCATAAACAACCATCATCTCATTATGAATTTGCCGGGCACTATTATCCTTCAAATGCAGGAACTTTATCACACTGCGAGCCTCAATCTTCCTCATCTTACACTTTAATCACTTCTGACACAACCTATAACAAAAATAAAGGACACAAAGAGCTGATTTCCTCAACATCATGCACTTAGGGATCAATGATGACACTGGCAAAATTTCATCAATGTATTATAATAACTTCTGGGTGATAATTATTATTTTACAATACCCCCTCATACATGCACAAGACAGCAAGCTCCTTCTTTGTGGGAAATGTTAGCTTAAGCTCTGTTTAGGTTTTATTATATATTAAAACTGATGACATTCATCTTTGATTTCAAGATTTGGTTGTAATTGTATGCCTTGTTTGTGATTTATTGATCTAGATAATACTGCCCGAATTTTGACAAGAAGGAATGGCTTTAGCCGGCATGAAATAAGTACTTATCTGCTGCCAGTGGTGATTTCAGACAATGATTACCCCATCCAAAGTAGCACTGGCACACTGACTATCAGGGTATGTGCCTGTGACAGCCGAGGCAACATGCAGTCCTGTAATGCTGAAGCTCTGCTCCTTCCAGCAGGCCTCAGCACAGGAGCCCTCATTGCCATTCTGCTCTGCATCATTATTCTTCTGGGTAAGTTACAATGGAATTATCACTCACTAAAAGGAAAATGTTAGGCCTTGCCAGGCTGCATCCTGAACTTGCTTTTGCAAACACAGACCTGTATATACTTATTACAGTCTACCATAAGCTGAATGTTTTTTAGGTAATCAAGCTGAAACCCTGTGTGTCATTGAAGCTGGATTATAGGGCATTATTGTGCTAGTGAATCACCTGCCTGGATTCAGGTTTTAAAATTTTAGGTTTTAAGCTGCTGTGCTAAAACCTTCTGATGAACATGTCAGGAATAATGGGCTCTGCCATCACTGAAACTAACATTGCATGCATCTCTCATGCTGGCACTCTGGAGTCCCACACTATTTTTCAGTTTAAACGCCTCACAGATTTCAAGCCATTCCTAGAAAAGGCCAAACATACGCACACCTCTATTTTTCTAGAGATCCATGCATACTATTACTAATTGAGTAAGATCCACACAATTGTGTATTATCAATTGTGTGTGCACTACTACACACACAAACACACACACACCAAATGTAATAGTCCCTCAAAATCCCAGGATGAATTTGTACCCTTATTTCACATAAGGCAGCTTTGCCATCTTATTTCACAAGGGGAACTGTTTGTGTGAAACAGCATCCCATAAAGAACACTCAAAACTTGTCAGAACAGAGAAAGCACCAATCTTGTAATGCCTTAGAATGAAATGTGTGAATTAGCCCTTCTGCATTGAAGTGTGCTTGTAGTGAAATAACATGAGTGAGTGGCTTTCTCCCCCTCCAAACTTGCTCTCTCTCAAGGGCTGCACTGCAGCCCCAATCCAGATTTTTTGCCACTCCAAAAAGAACTGGCAAATGCTGCTCCTTTTTGGAGTAGCAAAAAGCCACCCTTACTGCCACCACTGTGGCTCTTCTGCTCTCTTTGGCACAGTGTGTCTATACGCTGCATCAAGGGAGTGCCCTGATGCCACGCATCATGCAGTGGGACATGCAACATGAAGGTGGCATTGGGGTAGAGTTGGGGTGGGCAGGTGGGGGGCTGGCAGGTGGGTGCCCTGCCCCAACTCCACCCCCAGGCTGGCCCTTTGGGGACAGTCTGTACAGGCCCTGACATCTACTTTTTTAAACAAAAAGTCTTCAATCTTCAATCTCCACCCAGTTCCCCCCCAAAAAACTTCTGACACCCTCAAATTTATTTATTTATTTATTTATTTTGTGACTGTACCTTTCTTACATAGTATACAACACAAATGAGTGAATAACGTAAAACAATTCCCTTTAATAGGGATATCGGGGTCAAGTAAATGTATTTTCATTGAAGATTTGCAATTAGGTCTGCTGTCACTTTATTCCTCAAACGAGGCATTGTTTCCTCCTTAGCATGTAGATCTGAGGGAAATTATATGGGAGTACAGGTGTCAAGAAGCAGCTGCCAAAGTTTGAAATGATATTAAAGGGTACTTTTTTGAAGAAAAATAACAAAGGCAGCATTAGTTAAGTGTTACATTTTGTATTCTGTAGTATTATTTTTCCAAAGAGCTGGGTTGCTTTTTGTTGGAGTACTTTTTGTATTTTGTACTTGCAGCAAGTTCAGAACAGAAAAAAGAAAATACTTGCACATCATGCCTATCTTACAGAATTGTCTGTCACAAACCTTCGTGATGGAGACTAATTACCATTTGTTTAAAAAGAATTAGGCAAATCAGCAGTTTATAGATCAGATGAAAAGAACTTCCATGTTCAGATGTGGTTTGCCTTTGTTGCAACAGAGCTTGTCCATTGTTTTTATACATGTTTTGTGAACGTCAAAAGCACATGTGAACATACAGATGTTTTTGGACTGCAGCTGCTAGCTGGTCTAGGCCTTTCAACCTGTGATCATGATGGGAGTTGAAATCTAACACCTGGAAGGACACAAAGTGTTCAACCTTTTTTCTAGAGCAGTGGTTGTGGTGAGTAGAATGTCCAGCTGGCCAATCAGGAGGCAGCTGAGGGCTAACCAATAGAATTCATTCTGGGAGCACTTGAAAATTCCAAGCTGACAGTTGGAGTGGAGAGTTGGGAATTCGACAGTTGAAGAGATTGGTCAGGGAGTTAAGCCAGAGAGGGATGTGTTTTAGAGAGTTCCTGAGGGAACTGTAATTTTGTTAGTTAGAGTCCAGACTGGAGGGACTTGGAACAAATACAGGACTCTAAAGAAGGGAGTTGCTGTAGTGTTCTCTCCTGAGAGATATATTGTTAGCCAGTGTGGCTGAAGTATTAAAAGTGAAGTGGAAACAAATGTTGTTATATGTAGCCAAGGAAGCCTACAGTAACAAGCTTTGATACAAGTTATAGTTATTCCATGCTGTTTTAAAATAAACGTTTGTTCTTATTTAAACATCACTTGGCCTATGTTTTTAAAATAAACCATGCTACTAACATTTTAAAGTTTTGGTGTGGGACATCATACAAAGAATAGTGTGGGTCCTATATACATAATTTGGTGGCAGGGGTAGGATAACAAGTTCCCACAGGACTGCCTTCCAGAAAGTCAATGCTAAAGGTGAATGCTGGCAGGAGTGCACACTACAGTGGTTCCAAAACTTTGGTCCTCTAAATTATTTGCATTTCATTTCCCAGAAGTCTCAACCAGGTTGGCTAACAATAAGGAATTCTGGGAGCTGAAGTCCACAAAATTTGCAGGACCAAAGTTTGGGAACCATTGCTTTAGACCAGGGGTTGGCAACCTACAGACTGCGGGCCGGGGCCGGCCCCCAGGGGCCCTTGGACGGGCCCTCAGGGACTCCTGCCGCCGCTGCTGCTGGGCGCGCTCCTGCTCCTGGGAGGTGCCATTTTGGAATGGCCACTGTTGCGCACGGCACAGTGGGTGTTCCCAAATGGTGCCCCGCATCACGTGCACACACGCACATGGCACGGGCGCCATTTTGAAAGGCCCCATCACTCAATCCTTGAGTGGTGGGACCTTGGAGGGACCTTTCTGAGGTCCCTCCGCTTGATCCTGGGGTGAATTCACCCCAGGATCAAGCAGAGGCACCTTGGAAATGGTCCTCCAAGGTGCCTCCGCTTGATTCTTGGGTGAATCTGCCCCAGAATCAAACGTGGGGGGGGGCTTGAGGGACCATTTCCAAGGCCTCCCTGCTCGATCCTGGGGCAAATTTGCTCAAGGATCAGGGCGGAGGGGCCTTGGAAAGTCCCCATGGTGGTTGTCAGGGGTGTGCGTGTGCATGCGCACACCCCCAGCTCCCACACAAGCGGCCCCCACACCATTTCCCCACCACCTTCCCTGGCCCCCTGGCAACAAAGGTTGCCAACCCCTACTTTAGACAGTGGTTGAGATCTTACATCATTACACAGTTCTGCATACAGTTCTACATCCTTGCCCACCCACCCAGCATCTGTCATGCCCCAAGATGAACATGCTGCTATTGCTAACTGGTGAGCAAGGAATGAGGAGTCAATTCAATTAATCAATAAGTTTATTACTATCTCTCCTTTTGCCCAAATTTGGGACTCTATGTGGCTTACAGAATAATAAAAAAGGTACCGGTACAGCCAGATATAGCTATGAATATATTAAAAAGATTAATATTAAATTGATATTAAAATAATAGTTAACCATCTTAGAAATTAAAACCATGCAAAACATTATTTTATGATCATAAACATCAATCACATGGAATACTAATTCAGAACACAAAGAAGCAGCTAGTTGTGGAAAGTAGGGATGAGGATCTGTTCTCATGTGAATCTTCATGGTTTGAATTCCTCTCACTCTCTGTAAGCAACAGCAGCAGGCATCCTTCCCAAGTCTTGAGAGCTGCAGGATGGTGTGAGTTTTTTGTATAGAGTGCAAAGGCAAGTGAATAGTCCTCTGTACCCAATGGAACCAATGGAAGCTATCCTGATGAAGGAATACTACCAAACAGAAAAAAAAAAACCACCTGTAATCACATATCAAAACAGGAATGCATATAATAGTTAAAGGTGTTTGGGTGTAAACTGTGATTCTTGATTAAACCTGTTCTTTCTCTTTTTCCCTCGAAGTTATAGTGGTATTATTTGCTGCTCTAAAGAGGCAGAGAAAGAAAGAGCCTCTGATCCTGTCCAAAGAAGACATTAGAGACAACATTGTGAGTTATAATGATGAAGGTGGTGGAGAAGAAGATACACAGGCTTTTGATATTGGCACACTGAGGAATCCTGCAGCTATTGAAGATAAGAAGCTCCGCCGAGATATTATACCGGAAACATTATTTATACCACGGAGGACTCCTCCTGCTCCAGATAATACAGATGTCCGAGATTTCATTAACCAAAGGTTAAAAGAGCATGATAATGACCCCTCTGCACCACCGTACGACTCCCTGGCAACCTACGCCTATGAAGGAAATGATTCAATAGCTGAATCCTTGAGTTCTTTAGAGTCTGGCACTACTGAAGGAGACCAAAACTATGATTACCTCAAGGAATGGGGCCCACGATTTAATAAGCTTGCTGAGATGTATGGTGGAGGTGAAAGTGATAAAGACACTTCCTAACCTGCAGTAGGATATACAGTTTTTGTTCATTTGAAAGGAAGTAATTTTAAAGACACCTCCTCCACGTGACAATATTTGATGTTCAGGAACATTCTCCTGCCACTTAGCACAATAATTTTTTTTCTATTCTTTTTGTTTGGAATTTGCTCATTGATGTCCTTTCTTTTCTCTTGTAGAATGTCACATGGAATATATACAGCAGTTAATTTAACCCCTTTCCAAAAGCCAAAGTTATTGTCATCCATTTTATTAAAGAAACAATACACTCTGTTTGAGCAGGTTTAGAATCTCTCAAACAATCATAGATACAAGTTGCTTCTGTTAAATATATGTTCTACACTTGCAAGTGCAGCTTCTAAAAAAAGACCCAAATTGTGATCCATAAAGGGTCCGGCATGCACGTTCCACATGCACATCCACCTATTTTTAAAAAATATGTTTCTTTCTCAGAAACTGCAACCAGAGTACTTATATATGCATACTTACTACTATATACAGTTTATTAAACTGATTTATAAAATAATATTCTCACCAGACTCAAGATACCGAAAATAGTGGGAATTTCTTTCTTTCTTTCTTTCTTTCTTTCTTTCTTTCTTTCTTTCTTTCTTTCTTTCTTTCTTTCTTTCTTTCTAAAATTATTATTATTCAAACAAAAAGTCCTCTGATAAATAGCAAAATGCTCTAAAACCACCATGCTTTATTTTGCTGAGTTTTATTCAATAATTGTCAATACTTTCCAGGTCTAATACAGGATGTTCTGTTTGAGCAGTTTTTAGAAAAGGGAATATATTTCTTTTAAAAATCAGATACTTGCACAGAATTTCTGTGTACTTCTTTTGGAGTTATGGCCCAAAAGGGTGTGTGTTGGGGGGGGGGGAGAATAATATTCCCTTATTCTGTACATTAAAAAAAAAATCCCTGAAAATGTACACGTGGTGTTAATGTGATATGCAGCTGGTTTAAAAAAAAAAAAGAACAAAAATACTTTGTGCAACTTCATTTCATCAGATTCTATCTGCCAATGTTTTATATTTATATTTTTGTATTTATTTTTAAGAAATAAACCAGTTTTATAACGATGTGGTTTCGTGCCCATTCTATGGGGTAGAGGTGTATTACTAGTTTAAGGTTTCATTCTTATACCAACTTACCTACAAATACATCCCATTGGACAGTGGGACTTATATATATATATATATATATAATATGATTTACTATTGGAGAATCTAAAATGATTGATTCCATGGTTCCATGACTTAGAGTCAGCTAACAAAGATAATGTTTCCCCTTTGGTGTGAATGTCAAGTTGTGCTCAACTGTAGGGGGCGGTGCTTATCTCCATTACTAAGCTGAGGGAGCCAGCATTGTCAAAGACAACTCTGTGGTTATGTGGCCAGCATGATTGCATGGAACACTGTTACCTTCCCACCAAAGTGGTATATATTTATCTACTTGCACTTTTGCATGTTTTCGATCTGCTAAGTTGGCAGAAGCTGCTAGTAGTAGTGGGAGCTTCATCACGCAATGCTTGGGTCTCGAACTGCCAATCTGCCAATGTTGTGGTTGTCAGAGTTGGTGTCTTAACCACTGAGCCATTGCATCCAATTGGAACCAGGTAATACAATTATCTAAATATATTTTATACATCTCTATGTGGAATCATATTGTTTCCAGAAATTTGGAAACTGCTACTTAGTTAATACTTGGGTGGGAGATCATCAATGGCTGCCAGGTGCTATAGGCTATCTTTCAGAGGAAGGAACTGGCAAACCCACCTCTGAGTATTCTTTACCTAACAAACTTCAATGGAAATCATAGGACAACCAAAAGTCAACAGGTGACTTGAAGTCACATATACACACACAAACCTAATTGGCAGGCTGACCCCTGCCTCCTAGTAATGATTGTTAGGCATAAATATGTGTACCTAGGTGCTTCTCAGTGTATTTCAACAGTGAAAAAGAATTTCACACTATTTATGGTTATATACAGGACTAACAATATAGTCCTATTGATGTCTACTCAGAAATAAATCTCACTGAATTTGATAGGGCTTATTCCCAAGTAAGTAGTCATGGGATACAAGTGCAAGAAAATGCTCATAAATTTTCTTGTCAGTAAGAAAGAATGAGATGACACATCAAGAAAATGTTCAGTCTTGCAAGATATTTTTTTCATAATTTGGGACTTTTCTACAAAAAAAATTGCAAAATAATTAGTTTTTCTGCAGAAAGTTATATGTGAATGTCTTTATATTTTTTTGTTTAAAAACTCTTAAGTGCTAAAAACAACAACACTATGTATAAAAACTCATGCATTCTTGCCAAGAGGAGACAAAAATTGAAATTTATTGATTCTTGCATTCAAGAATTAAATGAAGTTTTTCATCCTCAGCAGTGCCTAGCTCCTAGATATCTTCTAAGAAGTGATATACATTGCAAAACTAGCTCCTACAGAAATCCTCAGCTATCTGACATGTGAATCTACTATGGTGGTAGACTGGGGAGGGGGATTTTGCTCCAGTGAGAATGACACTTATGCAACTATATGTACACACAGGGAGCTGGGGTTCTCTGTGAGGAGGACTCTTACTAAGAGGCTGTATGCACGGGTCAAAAGGCCTGTGTTTTCCCCAGCCTGGAGTCGTCCCATGCAGATGATTCCGACCAATAGCCCCAGGCTGGAATCTACCAGATCAGATGCCAATATAGTGGCTCCAGGCTGACCCTAGTCCAAAAGGCCCTTACTGTGGTCTTTTTAAATTGGGAATTTGCAGAAGAGTTTCCTTGAAACTCCACCATGACAGCTGATAGACCACATGGTCAGGTGCTCTTGTACCTCTTGCTGCTGCCATGTCCCTTGTGATGCTCCCAGCCATGGCCTGTGACCTCAGAAGGGGGCTCCTGGCCATGTGGATGAAGCCAGGCACTCCCTTTCTACCCTTACCAGCTACAACAAGGATGTTCGCAGGGGATGTGATATGAGAAGGAGGTATGGGGTTGTGCAGTAGTGGCAAGTCCATGGCACAGTAGTGAGAGACCATGTGTGGTCTTTTTGTGTGAACACTCATCCATTTCCATGCTGGCCTAGGCAGGTACCAGGGGCAGGAAAGGGACTACAGGCAGGATATGATTGGCTTGGCCCATGGTATCCTGCCCATGCGTATAGTCACATAAGACAACAATTGTGCCACTGGTTTGTTTGGTGCACAAGATAGTTTGGTTTCCTATTCCCTGAGTAGGACTAAAGGCCTAAGCAGACGGCTTAAAAGGTCATCTTTGGTGCAGGGAAGGGGAGGGGCAGCCACACACTCGCCGCCCCAACCCCCTCCCGAGGTTGTCCTTGGAACAACCAGCCCTCCGTACGGCTGGCGCTCTGAGGAGGACCTCCGCCGCAGCGTCCGGACGCGCTGCAGCGGAAAAGTCAGCGAAAGTGCACCGCAGCCTTTTGCAGCACACTTTCGCTGACTTGTGAAAGGAGCGCTAATTTAGTGCTCCTTTCAGGGGTGGCGAAGCTGCGCCGCAGGATCGAGCCATGGGGATGCCTCGGTCTCACGTCGCAGCTTCCCAGGGCAGCCCATGGCAGCCCCTCTGCTTAGGCCCTAAATCTACTTTCTTGTTCCTGTTCCTAAGCAGCCAATGGACACCATTAGTACAAACTGCTCGAGAACACTTGACATAATTTAGGAACAGGAACCTTACTGAGGGGACAAAACATCAGAAAAAATGGAAATATTAAATTCCCATGAAATGTTATACTTCATAATTTCTGAATTAAATATTTGATATAAAAAATGAAGGCTTACGCACTGATATTTTTTATTTAGGAAAGTAAATGCATAGGATGGCTTTTTTAAAAAAAAATGCTATTTACCTAAACAACATTTTAAACAAGGTAAGTAAGCTTTGGAAAGGAAACATTTTAATTCATCTTCTCACAAAATCTGATCCTGTCCCCATGGCTAAGTCTCACTCCTACCTATTTTTAGGCAATCTCTCATTCTCCTTCCCTCCCTCCCCACCTCTCTCATTCTCTTTCTGTGTGAGTGGCCATGTCTGAGATCTGGTGCTTTTGGAGTATTTAGGCCTTAAGCAAATAATAATAATAATAATAAATATATTTTATTTGTATACCGCCCTAGT
>CM034706.1:106793074-106805262 GCA_020142125.1 Phrynosoma platyrhinos
CCCCCCCCCCCGCCCACTTCAAATCTCTCTCTGTACCTTTAATTAACTAATAGCAACCTCATTTATTATTTTTAGGGTGTTGTTAGGTGAGGAAGACTCAGAAGTGGTTTTTCCCATCCCTTCCTATTAAATAATTTAGGAAAGTAAATATATAGGATGACTTTTTTTTTTTTAAATGCTACTTACCTAAACAACATTTTAAACATTTTCTTTAACAGTCTTCCATCCAAGATCAGAGGGGATCTGGTATCTTTAGGGTATTTCAGCCCTAACAAATCATTGCAGGTGCTATAAAGTTAAATTCTGAAGTGTAAGTGTTCATCATGATGGTTCACATAGGCAGTCCCCAACCTAACACTCAGACAACAGTAATTATTCATATTAATAAGCTAGTTCTAATAATTTTTATCCCTCACAATAAGTCTTGTAAACCTAATTGATTTTAAATGTTGGCTGCAGGTCAATCTGCTCTGAAATATTTTGTGTTAAAACAGGGATTGCTTATGACAACATAATCTTATGGGGGGGGGATCCATTTCTATCCCTCAACCCAGTCCAGCTACAATGAAAATAGCAGACAAAATCAGAGGGAATGTAGAATAGGTAGCAGAAAGTATCATCATTACTGATAATGAACAATTCCTGCCAGCCCTAAAACACAAAATCTTTTATCCGGCCTGCACACTTTGTAAGCTAACAAGCCAAACTCAGCTGGACACCAATGTAATGTATGTTTATGTTGAATCTTAAAGGCATTCCTTAACATTTTAATCAGTATGCAAAGGGATCTTGTAGCTCCTTTGAGTCTCACTACTTAGGAGATGATCACATTACAAAATAGCATGATTTATCCCTGACGGAATACAGTCATGTTTCAGATTAATAGCTGATTTTATCACATTCAAATTGCTATGGCTGCCACCATGCAACTGTAACCTGGCCGCAGCCCATTTTGGAAAAGTGGCCAGATAAGTGCAGCTGGGACACAGGGCTGCAGTCATCTGGTAGCAGTGGTGGCAATTTGAATGTGACAAAATCAGGTATTAATTCAAAACGCAACTGTATCTCATTGGGGATAAGTCACAAAACCAGATTTCTTTTTTTCTTTCTTTTTTTAGTTTCCCTATATGGCAGAGTTGGATAGCTTGGTGGGTCCAGCTGATATTTTTCTGCTCGGGACCCGCTGGGGGCCACCAAGACTGCCCAGAATCTTTTTTAAAATGCCAGATAGTAGTGATAGTAGCTCTCTCTCTCTCTCTCTCTCTCTCATTCTCTGTTGTTAAGGGACCCCTGCAAACTGTATCAAAGTTAAATTGCTATTCCTGGAAACCTCCAGGAGGGGCAACTGAACTCACTTGTTCTGTCTGGGGGTAAAAAATGAAGGACTGAGAAGTTGCAAAAACAAAAACAAAACAAACAAACAGCTTGGGGTGAACAATGCACTTTGCCTATCCCTGCTATATGATGCTGTGGACTTTATATAGCTTGTCTTATGGTAATAATTCACTATTGATTGAAGTATGTTTGTGCATTTTTTTTATTTTAAAAAGGCATTCTTAACCACTTATCTTTTTAAAAAGCACACATTGGTTTGCAAACATTTTACTTCTCCAAAATGCACAGGAAGCCAAGTGGATTTGTGGATTCAGTAGTTAAGGTGCATTTTGTCTGTCAGCAACTCTCAAGAGATAAGAAATATTTACATCCACAATTTTAACTCTGATGAAATGATTCTCCATCCCTGTTTTCAGTCCCATAATGACCACCTGCTGTGTGAACTGGTACAATCCATGAACAGTTTTTCCACCTGGATCATATGTTAGTTAAGGCTAACAAAACATGTGGTTTTGGATCTTATTACCTTCCTCATCTAGTAGGGCAGGGTTGGGAAACCACAACAGATCCTGGACCAATTCTGCTTCCCAGAACTTAATGTAGGGCACAGTCCCTTCGTAAATGGACAGTTGCTTTTTTTGGAATGAGGTGTGACCAGATATCTAATTATCTTTGGTGGGGTGGTGGTGGAATAAATCATACAGGGAGAAAAAAAACCTGTATACTAAAGTAAGGTTCCTTTTAAAAGAAAACTACCACTCTCAGTGACCTGGGGGATGCAAAAATAGGTCTGAGGGTATATATTGCCCTGCAGTGAATTGATGGCTCTCATTTCCCTTTGGAACAGAGTGGTTGCTGAGATATTTCTGCTTTTGCAGGACCATCTGTTTGAGAAAGATACCTGACTGGACTACGAGGTTGAGCTAAAATCTTGTTTTCAGTCCAATACTGCTGTAGACCAACACTCTCAAAGGTAAATGAGCTATGAACTGCAGCCAAGGGATTTTCTACAGCCTGTGGCAATTAGATTAGTAATTTAGTCTAAGACTGTTTGACAAACTCTCTTTATATATGCTTTTTAGACATTTGGAGGCATAAAACTTTGCCAAGCATTATGTCAACAATCATGTAATAATGTGTTGCCATTTACTTTTGAGGTGGGAAAATAATCTTTATGACATCTTATAAAGTGAGATTCTATTATGGAATGACTTTCTGAGGAGACAGTATTTAACAAGTATCACATTAAGCAAATATTGTATCTAAGCTCACTGTGGAATGTAACGCTGGACACTTTGCCAAGTATATAAGTTATTTCTTCAGTAATGGTTTAAGCCTTCTATAACTGAAGAAACTGATGACAAGAAGATAAATATGCTGGTTCAGTGTTTCAACACATTTAGATACAAGGTGGTATCATAGAGTTTTAATTATCGCCCTTGAAAAAAATTGATAGAAAATTTGTTTTGATTTGTAGTTGTTAATATTTCTCTGTGTAGTCACCATCCAGCTTACACATTTTTCCCAGTGTTCCCTGACCCTCCAAATACTGTTATTATAGAAGTATGCAGATTGTGCCTTGAACCACTCTTCCACTTCATGAATGATGTCATTTCTGTTGTCAAATCAGTGATCCCGCAACAGATTTTTCATTTCTGGGAACAAGAACAAAGTCACTTGGTGTGAGGTCAGGGAATAAGGTGGATTCTGCAAGATCTTAAAGCCACATGCCCTTGCTTTGTTAACTGCAACCTGAGATGAGTGAGCTGGTGCATTGTCAGCTAGGAGACAAATGCCTCTGGAGAGCATAGTGCAACATTTCTTTTTTAAGAATTTCACAACCTGTCCAGAAGATTGCTATAGTATGTGCCAGTGATGGTTTGTCCCTTTGCAAGGTCATCTGTGAGAATAACTCCACGACAGACCCAAAAAAACTGAGAGCATAACCTTCCCTGCTGACTTTTGCACTTTTGTTTTTTTTTGTGGGGAGGGGAATCAGCATGCTTCCATGCCATGCTCATGGTTTTGGTCTCTGGATCATACTGATAGATCCAAGATTCATCCATGGTTACCAGACAATTAAAAAATCCTCTTCATCCTGACCTCACTTCCAGTGGTAATGGCACTCTGTTAGGACGCACATCAGTATCTCTCCTGATGACCGTCCTACATAATGGAGAATCATGGACCTTTGAATGAAATCCGAAGGTCCTGCAAGTGCTCCCTTGTAATAGGGAAACCAGAGGGGGCTCAGAGCAAGTCCAGAATCCAGTGAAGTTCCTTGAGATCGAGATAGGCTATTGATCCCAGATTGCAAGACTCCTTGGAAGGACTGAAGAGCAAGCCACGTCCCTGCTATGGATGGTCCCAAGACTACACAGGAGTGCCACCAACTTTTAATTTCAATGTGAGATATTAATTATAATAACGACAACAGTGGCAAGTGGATTTCTTAATAACTGGAGGTAATAACATCCTGCTTTTGTTATGGACATTTGTAAAGTGGATCAAATCTAGACAGCTTGGAGGCTCTATAGGCACTATAGATATTATTACAATTGAAATCTGTAATTTAAATTTCCAAACACTGATTGATTTATATTGATTGCACTTCAGTCATTAGTTTGTTATTAGTTAGTTAGTTAGTTAGTTATTAAACAAAAATACTATATTGATTGATTGTTTGTTGATTGACCGACTGTTGATTGATTATGGACAAGATAACTACAAGAGCACAGGCACAAAAAATAATAATTCAGCAGTACAAGCACAAAGGCACCCCTCTAAAAATCTAAAAATCCTGATATAAGCCAATTGATACTAGAAAAGATTGATTCTTTAGCTGTGAACTTTACACAGCAGTTGTCAGAATTTAAAAAAGAGGTGAGGCAGGGAATAAGGTCAGATTTGCGAGAACTAAACCAAAAAGTAGACAGACTTCTGACTGAAGTGCAATCAACAACAACAACAAAAAAGGTCGATGTGCTTAAAATTAGAAGTGACATGACAGAAATGCAGGTATCGAAATTAGAAAATAAACAAGAAAATGATTTAGATGAATTTGCTGTGTTAGAACAAAAAATTAGAGAAAGGGCTGTGAAAATTAGAGGCTTGACAGAGGAAAAAGATGAAATTTTATATGGTAAAATAGTGCTTAAAAATTGCTGATTTTTTTTAGGTAAAAATCTAGAATCAATACAGTATGATATAGACAAGTTGTATTGAGTTAATTCAGCTGCTGCTAAACAAAGGGGCTTCCCTAAAGATGTGATTGTTCAGTTTGTGTGTAGGCAAACTAGAGATCACTTATTGACGCAACATAATGAAACTCCTATGATTATCGAGAGACAGGAGCTTAAAATTTTGAAAGATATACCTGCTCATTTATTGAGAAAGAGGCGTAACTATGTTAACTTGACTTCCTTCCTGAGAAAAGAAAAAATACAATATCGTTGGGAATCACCAGAAGGGATAACTTTTTGGTGAATAGGAGAAGAATAAAAATTGAGAGGCAAGAGCAAGGTAACCTATTATTGTGAGAATGTATGGGTAGAAGGAAAAAGGAGACAAAGAAGAAAGACAAAGATAGCTAAAAAAGAGAAGTTGAGAAAGAACAAGATTACAATGTTTTAGGGGATTGTTCTTTACAAGCATCAGGAATCATAAGAGAAAATGTATCTGAAGAGATAGATGAGGTACCTGATGAAGAATCAAAAGATGAACTTAAAGAAAGAGAGAAACACCTTCAGTGGAGGATTGGAAATTAAAACTTTATGAAATTTATGAGATGGAAAAATTGACATATTTATTTAGGGATAGGTCTTTGGCAGAATTTCATAAGACTTGGGCTCCATGGTACCGATATCTGAAAAGGAATGATACCAATAATGAATTAAGTCATGTAGCATTTTTTGGAATAATATATTTATTTTAGGTTAAGATAATGATACATTTTGATATAAAAGATATAACTAAAAAACTATTTAGATACAAACTTTATAGATATGTATGTAGAAACATTGTTTAAAGATATACAGTATAATTTTTTAAGTAATGTAGACACTGTACTTAATGTTGGGTGTTAGTCAGGTACTTGATTGATCTACTTTAGTTATATATATCTTAATGTCAGTGATGTAAGAACAGAATTAACTATGGGAAACAGGTTATTTGAATTTACTTTTTTTATCCTCTTGCCATTTGCAAGGAAATCAATGTTAAGTGTTAATTGTTAGTTGTTAGTTTTAGTTTTTGATTCTATGTATTTTATATATATATATATATATATATATATATATATATATATATATATTATTTTTCTTCTTTTTGTTTTGTTGTTTCTACCATTGTCTTGTCATGTCACAATGTTTGCATGCTGTCTTATTTTTACACATCAATAAAGAATTTTTTATTAAAAAAAAAAATCCTCTTCATCCTGTTCCAACAGTGACAACATCTGTCTTGAAAGGTTACACCATTTTTTTTTTCTGGAAAGGGGTTAGCAAACGTTGAACCCAGTGTGCAGACACCTTAGACATGTGTAGTTTGTCATGAATAATTTTCCACACACCACCATAACTGAGACCAGTTTCATTCATGATCATTTGGATGGTTGCTCATATCTCTTCCAGGATTAAGCACTCCACTTTCTTCACTGTGGCTGCATTGTCCATCATTGATGGTCTTGGTTCGTCTGTGAGGACATGTGACCAGTTTGGAAATCCTTTTCCACCTCACAATTGTTAGAGTATTGATGGGATATATAGTCAATGGTGAAATGTAAAGATGTGTGTGTCTGTATTTTTCCATGAGAACATGCTTCTAGGCCGAACACAACAAATCAGTCCAGGTGTCCAAAAAGACAAAACAAAAGGAAATCACTAGATGGGAAAGAGTTCTTGTTTATACAGTGGAAACAATAATAAAAGTTGTTATAAGAAAGTAGATCACATGGTAAAACATGAACAACAAGAGATTGGGTTAACATACGTCATGTACAGAACAACCAATTAACCTGAGGTTAACACCCAAGAAGTGGAGAAAGGATGGGCTGAGAAAATTGTGTATCAGGCATAGAAGTCAGTCTGTTTTTGAACTTTCATTAGAATTTTCTTTATTTTTGCTGGAGCTATAGCATGTTTAACTTTTATTAGCTTTATTATTAGCTTTATTTATTTAGCGCCGTAGATGTACACAGCGCTGTACAAAACCAAATAAAATCCAGAATATATAAAAAGCCTGCCTGTGGCATACAATCTAAAAGTAAAACAACAAATTAAAAGTAAAAGTAAAAAAAAACAAATTAAAATTAAAATTAACTTTTTCACAATGTAGCATTAAGGATTTATAGTTTTGTTCCTGTTATCCACATCGGCCTGATGTGATGTTCTATTGGACTTTATAGTTTTTACTCTGAATATGTTTTTTCTAACATAAAGCCTACTGCTAGAAGCTTGGAATGCTCTGCATGTTGTTTCTCTGCTGCAAGATAAACTCTGCTGGATTCACAAAAAACCCTGCTCCTCCAACACCGAACAAACAATAGTGTCATAAGATGGGCAAATGTTTCCATAAACTACTATAATGAATTTGCTGGGTACTAGTACCCTTCAAATGCAGGAACTATATCATGCTGCAAGCCTCAATCTTCTCCATCTTACACTTTAGGGGCTTTGCAGATGACGCAAAGTGCCATCCCTGAGCCAAGAAAGGGGAGGGGCAGCCAGACGATGGGTGCCCCAACCCCTTTCTGAGGATGTCATTGGAGTGCCCACCATTGCACACAGTCAGAGCTCTGATGATGTCCTTCCGTCGCAGTGTCCAGACATGCTGTGACAGAAGAGATGTGGAAGAGGCGCACTCCACCTCTTCCAGGGTCCTTTCCACGCCTTGAGGAAGGAGCATTATTTTAGCTCCCTTTCCAGGGCTACCCAAAGAGTGGATTGGGGCCGAGGAGTGGGGCAGCCTTGGCCCCAATCCTTGGCTTCTCAGGGATGCCCATGGCCTCCTGTTTGTAGAGGCCCTTAGTCACTTCTGGCACAACCTGTAACAAAAATATACAACACAAAGAGCTCATTTTCTCAACACCATGCACTTAGGGATCAGTTATGACACTGACAGAATTTCATCAATATATCATAACACCCTCCAGATGATAATTATTACTTTACAATAACTCCTCATAGTAATTCTAAACTGAGAGTTTGATCCATTCTGAAAAGCAGCATAAACTTACAAAATTGGAAGGTATCTTAAGGTCCATCTAGTCCCTTCTAAGTAAGGTGGTAATCCACAGCTAAATATCCCTGAGAGCTGGACAGCCACACTGTTTAAAAAAAAAAACGTCAAAGAAAGAAATATTCTACCATCAGTGTAATTAAAGTTATTGTTGCTGTAGTTGTTGTCAGCTTTCAAGTCATTTCTGACTTATGGTAACTCTAAGGCAAGCCTATCACAGGCTTTTCTGGGGCTGAGATTGTTTGATTCACCCAAGGTCACCCAAAGTGTTTCAGTGGCTATGCAGGGAATCAGGTTCTAGCCCCAGAGGTTTAGCCCAGTGTTCAAATCACTACACCACATGGACAATTAAATACTGGTGTTTTGTTTTTGTGTTTTTTTAAAAAAAATCACAATAAAAATTAAAATATTAAATTAGAGTTTTATAGCAAAATAATATAATAAATTAGAATATAAATAGTAAAATATCAAAATAAGAATGGTTATCACTATGAAATAAAGGTAAAGTTTTCAGTTTTGTGTTGTTTCATATGTGGCTCTTACTAGCATAATGACTTCAGAGCAATTGTACATTCCTATTTAATCTAGTCCAAAACACAGAGGAAAATAAAAGAAATTAAGATATGTACGGTACATATATATGTGGTTTATACAATCAAACCTGTATGCTTGATATATATATAAAAATTAAAACATAGGAAAAGAAAAACCAAGGGCCTAGGGTTGACCTGGCCCTCTTGGAGTCCCAGTCAGGTCCTCTGGACTACCCCAGATATCCACCTCTCCTTGCTGATGAGACCATGCTAGTGATTTCCCAGTTTTGTTAAGGTCCCTTCCCACCTCAGTCTAAAAAGTTGAAGTGACTCTCCTATGAATCTGTCAGTAATAGATTTAAATTAAATTATGTTTGTACTTTTGGTTACACACTTTTCTCTTTCAACCCATTTACCACTGATAAATGGTCCCTGAGGACTGCTATGGAATCCAATTCAGATTTTAAGCCCCCAAAAGTCCTACATTTTGAAGTTAAACAAGAGTTGCCTTAAGAGTGATAATTTTTTTTAGAAAGAATTAACCATCTGGACTATCAAATTTGGGAGTAAAAGGCATGCCAGCATTTCTCTGTTTACTCTCAGTTCCTCCTCTGTCTTTTAGTACAATCCACCCTACATATCTGAGAACCTGCCATCTATGGATTTCAGCATCTGTGGATGGCAAGCCCACATGGAGGGGGGGTGGCAGAGGAGGAGGAAGAGGAGGAGGGAAGAGGAGGAAGGCAGAGGAAGAGGAAGAGGAGGAAAAGGTGGTAGCAGGGGGCAAGAGGAGGAGGAGGAAGAAGAGGAGAAAGGAAGAGGAGGATGGAAGAGGAAGTGGTGGTGGCAGCAGCAGTGGCAGAGGTAGGGTAGAAAGAGGAGGAGGAAGAGGAGGAGGGAGGAAGTAGAGGAGGGAGGAGGAAGAGGAGGAAGAAGGAAGAAGAGGAAGAGTGGTGGTGGTAGGGGGAAGAAGAGGAGTAGGAAGGAAAAGGAGGAGCAAGAGGAGGAAGTGCTGTGGCAGGAGAAATGTCAAGGGGAAGAGGAGGATGAAGAGGAGGAATGTTGGTGGCAAGGAGATGAAAGTTGGAGGAAGAAGAAAGAGGAGGAGGCAAAAGGAAGAAGAGGAAGAGCAGAGGCAGAGGTAGCAGGGGGAAGAGGAGGAGAAAGGAAGAGGAGGAGAGAGAGGAGGAAGAATGGTGGCAGGGGAAACAGGAGGAGGAAGAAGAGAAGGAGGAGGAGAAAGAGACAGTGGCAGCGATGGGAGGATAAGAGGTCAAGGGAGGAAGAGGAAGGAAGAGGAGGAGGAAGAGTGGCAGCAGTGGGTTAAAAGAGAAGGAAGAAGAGGTGGAGGAGCAAGGAAGAGGAGGAGGGAGGACAAAGATGTGTTGGTGCTGGAGGGGGTAAGAGGAGGAGGAGGGTAGAAGAGCCAGAGGATGAGGAAGGGAGGCAGCCTCCAGCTGCAGCAAAGGGTGGGCGGGCATTGAGGAAAATAGGATTTAAACATCCATGGATTTTGATATGCACAGGGGGATCTGAAATGGAGCCCCCTCATATACTGAGGGCCCACTGTATTAGTATTTACCTATCTCATCATGACTAACTTAATATATTAGGATTGTTTATCATATCCTTAGTTCTCCAAAAGGAGTTTTGCTGGAATACTCCTCATACTAACTGAATATATGTGAGTGTTACTCAAGAACAATATTATTATCTATGGAGGAAATCAAGGGGATGAGGAGATACAGCTGGGTACAAACTTAGAGGGCTTCATCTCCTGGATAATTTTAGTCTGGCATGTGGAATTATGACAATCTTTTCCTTTGGAATGTAGATAGAAAATTTTTATATTTAAACATGTCAATATATATTTTTTAAAAATCTATCTGTAACTTATACATAGATAGCTTGTATGTAAAAATCTAACCTAAACAAGTTCACTCTGACATGTTAGCTTTCCAGCAATACAGGATTCATGGTATGAGAAAGTTTTCATTCTGTAGTCCTAAACAGAAGTGCAAGAACAAAAATAGGGATTGTAAATCCCATGGGCTGCTGTGACCTGCCCAGAACCCCAGTGCCAATTAGATTGTCTCTGAGCCCCAGCAATGTATTTCCAGCAATATATCTGGAGAAAAAAGTGGGTGTTGTTTTTCTATGTCTTCAAGTCAATTCCAACTTATGGTGCCCCTAAGACAAACCTACTGCAGGGTTTGATTAGCAAGATTAGTTAAGAGGGGTTTTGTCATTGCCTTCTTCTGAGGCTGAGGGAATTTGACTTACTCAAGGTCATCTAGTGGATTTTCATGGCCAAGTGGTCTCCCAGAGTTCTAGTTCAGCACACAAACCACTACATTATGCTTGCTCTCTGCTCTGTCATATAATGCTAAATTAGAATGGGCAATTTCAGAGACAGATGGAATTGGACTTCTATATTGAGTGTGCTCTTTTAAAAACCACCAGTCAAGGCATCACAATAATCAGGGGAAATAATTTCTCATTCACAAGTATCTCATTTCTCATTCACAAGTATCTTGCAAGTGTTCCCAAGATATTCATCTGTGATGTGTTTCATTGAGAGGATGGTGTGAATTGTGAACTCTGCTTTTGAAAAAGAGTATATGATGGTCTCCAACCACATTTTATCAAATGAAATTTGAACAAAAAGTGCAAATGATTTTCAGTGAAGAGCACATAGCTCTGTGGCATTTTTTTTAAAGACACAGCTATGCAAAATGACTGCTGTAGAAAGTGCAACATTGCTGTCACTCATCAGTGACCTGGGACAGCTAATTGGCTCTGATATATCCAAGGGAGTAGGTTTCAGAACTCTGGATAGTTCCCTGATTCACTGCAGCAATACAGAAGCCAGAAACTGTTGCTGACTAGAGTTTTGGACCATCAGTGATTTGAAACCTACTCAAGATCTTGAAACCATCAAAGTATTAATCAATGTCTCCTTTTCTATCACTTTGGGGTGGGGGGATTGTGCTAGCTACAGCTATTTCTGCATATATCAGATATAATTCACCCTGCTTATGTTTGATTAGTTAAGTGCTCTCAGGTGTCCAAACATCTACAGACCTCTCTTTCTGCATTTTTTTTCATGCTAGTAGATTTAGGGCAGAATTTAATGTGCATAATAATATTCATTCTTTCCACAAGGTGAAATTACCTTTTTACAAGGTAAAATTAAACCACTTATGATCATTTATATATGCAAAAGTGTGTTTTACCTCTCTTTTCTTTTATTGGTATCTCTTGTAACATCATCCATCACTTTGGAAGAATAACACAATATTTTTCACAGCCACATCCAAAATAATAATAATAATAATAATAATAATAATAATAATAATAATAATAATAATAATAATAATAATTCTATAATTTTGAGGACATGAGAACCTTCTTAATCAGCCACACATTCCACTGAGACTATGCAGTCCATTATTGTGAAGATGTTACCTCTTTGTAAGCAGACCAAATCCAATATGAGCATACCCCATAAGAAATTATGCCGGCATCACTATCTGTAGCAATATCATATTTTTTCATTTCTTTGGAATTCTACCAGAGTGCAAATCACTATGTTGTTGTTGTTGCTGTCCTTCTTTAGAATAACTCTTTATAGGGCATGTTACAAAATTCAAAAGCAATAGAAACATCACATAATTAGTAAAAGCAATAGATCCATAACATAATCAAATAATGTAAAATAGCACAGCTACCAAGTATTTTTGTCTGTTTCCTTTCCACATGTCATCCCGCTCATCCCCATGTCTTTTGCATCCTTACTTAAGCTTAACTCAGTACTGGGAGGATTAGCTATTCAAAGGCTGTAGCTGGATTCTTGATGTGTTTACTGCAAGCATTCTGTCATGTTTGCTTGATACATTATTAAATATTCCAACATGAGACTATTAATTCTCCAAATTTAATTAACAAAAAAGGAAATCTGTTTTGCCATGTAAAATGTCACGTTCCATCCCAAAAGATTTGCTGTAGCAGATATAGCATCTCTGAAGATGCCAGACACAGATGCAGGCAAAACATCAGGAATACACTCTTCTAGAACATGGC
>CM034706.1:106850557-106880986 GCA_020142125.1 Phrynosoma platyrhinos
AGGGTCATATCTACATATGTGGAGGCAATGTAAATATGTACAAAAATTTTGGGAAATAGTAACAGAGATAGAAAAGGTTATGAATATTAAGATAGATAGAAAAGCAAATATAGCATTGTTATCAATATATAATGAAGTAGAATGGAAGGAGGAAAAAACCTTGTAACAAATTTGTTTACTGCTGTGAGATTAATTATAGCAAGAAATTGGAAAACAAAAATAAATGTGAAATTGGAGGATTGGTATAAGGAAGTTTGGAAGATAGCAATTATTGATAAATTAACATGTAGATTGAAAGTGAAAAAAGGATTATTGAAAAGAAATGATTTTGATGAAATATGGAAAAAAATTATTGAAAATGTATTAAGAAAGGAAGATGGGAAATTGCCTCCACGGGAGGAGTTAGGATTTTGGATGGAATATAAAGATGGAAATGGCTCCGGGGGTGGGGTGCACGGAGGGGATATTTAGTATATAAAAATGTATAGAAAGTTGATTAACTTGTTTTATACTTGTAAAATTTAAAATTTAATAAAAAACAAAAAAGGAAAGAAAGATAAACAACATTTCCTTGCTAATATGTTTCGCTGCTGATGCTGTTAATATATTATTATTAATTTCTCCTAGTTCAGCTGTGTGCAAGATGAAAAATAAACCAGCAAGCAGATTTACAACATTACTTGACACACCACTCTATTCTTCATGAGAAAAAGAAACTTTTCAAGGAATATGGTACTGAAGGGCAACACATGATTTTTGAAAGTCTGCAGTAAGGCTTAAAGGCTTGATCAGGGCATGGAATTAAGAAGATTTTTGTTTATCTTTTCTGTGACAGTTTAGTAAAGAAAGTGTCTTAGTCAATAAATGGTGAGTATCCACAGGTACCTTCTGTTGAAAAGGGAGTTCTCTGAACCTTTAGGGTTCAGGATTTAAGGGGAAGGTCAGCAGTTTTTGGCTTTCCAAAAACAGATCAGCAGGGGACAAGTTAGATTGACAGGCTTGCCTCTAGAGTCAGGGGTAATGTACCCTTAGCATGCTAGAGAGGAGATAAGATTGCACCTGCTTCAACATATACCACACTAAGTGTGTGTGTGCGTGTGAGAGAGGGGGGGTGATCCTGGCACAAAGGACAATGAAAATGGGTGCAAACAAAAAAAGTATTAGATTTAAGAGATATTATTTTAGAGGGGTTAATTTCCTAAGTCAGACATATTTAATGCTATAGCCAGCATGGATGTCTACCTGAAAACAACAGTAAACAGACCTTTAACTCATAAAAAGAAGGCAGATGAAAGATGGGTGAGTTATTGATTGGGTCTGGGGAGTGTCACACAAGATTATGGTATAGCATATCCAGAGAGGAACTTGATAAATATAATAGATGACTCTTTAAGAGACAGAAATGACTTGTGCCAACTATTATAGGAAATGAAATGCTGCAAATTCCCTATCTAGTCCCATTGGGAATATGAAAGAAGAGAAGAAAGAAAAATCAAAGCACACATACAAACACAGGCAGGCAGGAAGACATATTAGTCTTTGGTCTGAATTGTCAGCTCATAGAATGAGTCTATGGCAACACAGGAGCATGAATCAAAAGAAGCTTTCAATTAGTCATGAGATGCCTGATAGAACTTGGAGGTTAATAGATTTGTTTAAATCTCGGCATGGAGCTACCATGTTTGATAATAACAGATTGCTCTTCAAGGTACGTCTAAGGCAGGAGACTCCAACTGAAAACATAATGACCTTAGCTGAGAAAAAGGCAATCAATCTGAGTACAGAAATAGTTTTAATCTTATGGATCAAACCCACTCTGTGCACAAAAGTAAGGCTTGCATGTTCAAATCCAGATGTTAGGAATGTAAAAATGGAAAGACAAAACACATTAGATCTGGAAAGCTTACTTTTTGGACTTCCCAGACTCTCCAAAACATGTTCACAGGAGATTGGTCTTGGGACTGTAAAGAACATCTGGCAAATTTCTTACGTTCTTTAGAAAGAGTGTATCAACATATCCAGCCACCCATTGGGAAAAAAAATGGTAAACACCCATGAGATTTTTCATATTTCAGGATTTGTTTAAAAGAAAATTAATTCTGCTAAACCAAATGAAGCCCACCAGAGGCAATGTTATAGGCATCTGACCTGGGCCTTTACCAAATATTTTAAAATCTTTTCATGCAGTGGGAGAAATTTCAATACACTTGAAGTCAGAAGATATAGACAACCATACTGTCCTGGAAAGCAGGCAGCAGGACTGATAGTCAAAGTGAGGGGAAAGTCCCAAATAAGGTCCCAGTTACCAATCAGAGGGAGTAGCAAGCGAAGAGCCAAACAGAAAGAGTAGGTTGAGGGTTGTAGAGAAGCCGAGAAGCCGAGAAGCAAGGCAGTCTGAGGTCCAGGGATTCAGAGGTCCAAGAGTAGCCAACGGTCCAAAGGTCAAGGATACCGGATAGTCAAGAGTCAAGGGTTCAAGGCAGAAAACAAGGAGAGCCAGAGGAATTCACCAGGAAGCTCAGATAATCTCTGGCATCAAGGAACCATTTCCACACTTGCTTAAATCCCCAAGTTGCTAGAGCTCATCTGGGGCTGATCAACTTGATGACGTGTTTTTCATAAAGCCTCCTTGAGCACTGAATACCCACCCTGTCGGCTCTATGCTGCCTAAAGGTAGGCATGGTCCCTTGATCCTCTTCCATGTCCGACAACTCTGTCATCATAAGGTTTGGCTGCGGAGCCTCTTGAGAAAGCATAGGCTCTGCTGGACGCTCTACGGGATTTGGCATCATAAGTCTGCTAGGACTGGGCTGGGCCTCCTCTGCTGTAGGCTCAGGAAATGGAGGAGGTTCTGGCTTGTCCTCCTCATCCTCTGAGTCCTCATTCAGGTAGGGCATGACATCACTCCTTCTCCTAGCCACCTTCCTCACACCTGAAGGAGGCCAAGGCCAGTCGGGGAAGCAGCGATGGAAGGCCCAGACCAGACGAGGAGCATGGACATCAGCAGCATCTTCCCAGGAACGTTCCTCCGGCTCATACCCGACCCAGTCAATGAGATACTGGAAGTGACCATGACAACAGTGGGAGTCCAAGATCTTCCTATTCTCCATCGATGAGGATTGGGTCAGGTGGAGGGGCCGTACCGGCATTGGATCAGACCCCCATGGCCGGGAGCAACAGGGACCAGTGAAAGATGGGGTGAATCCTCCAATTCTGTGAAAAGTTGGAGCCGGAAAGCCACTGAATTGACCTAGGGTACAATCTTGTAGGGACCAACAAACGGGCACCCAACTTCCTGTTAGGATATGGATGGGATATACAGTCAAAGGTGAAATGTAGAGATGTGTGTGTGGAAATTTCCTCATGAGAATAACATCTAGAGAAACAAAGTGAATCTAACACCAGATGGCCAACACAGACATAAACAATGTATTTTCCCAAAGGTAGTACTCATGGACACAGACTCTGTTATGGGTAACAACAGATATCCAAAAAGGTAAATAATCGTTAGGTTGGGAAAATAGTCACGTGGTGGATGATGAACAACAAGAGGCTGGGTTAACATACATCATACAGGCATTATCCAATAAACATAAGGTTAACACCTAGAAGGTGGAGTATGGGAAGGGCCTAGAGAATCCTTTGTGTAGAACAGGGGTAGGTAACCTTTCCTTTTTAAGGGCCGAGGGACTTCAGCTCCCAGAAGCCTCAGCCATGTTGGCCAATAGTCCCATGTTGGCCAATAGCTCCTGGGATTCTGGGAGCTGAAGTCCCTCGGCCCTTAAAGGGGAAAGGTTGCCTACCCCTGGTCTAGAATGTTTATTGTTCAAGATGCAATTGTGTGGCTGGAAGCAGTGGTTTCAACTGCAACAAGTTGGATACTAAACTTTTGGGATTGTTAAAGATGTAATCGTGCATGGCTGAACTAGACAAGTTCATCACAATGGATTTTACTTAGTTATCTTATTTTACTTTTATATGCATTAATAAACTATGCTTTTGGACTTTACAATGTGTCTTCTTGACTGAGGAAGACAGGATCCTGAAGAAGGGAAGCTGAGCAAGTTGATGGTAAGAGTTACAAAGTGGCTGTGGATCACAGCAGCCAGCTTGTCCTGCAGATTCTGCTGGGTGCCAAAGAGCATCACTGCAACACCCATCATCCGCACACTGACACTTCCAACATGACCTATGAAGTGGAAGCTGCCAGGTCGACAGCCAGACCAGATCCCTCACCTGCAAAGGGGGACCTTCCTAGCACCACTGATCTGCACACTTATATGCCTCCTTGGCCACCTCAAGCTGCTCCTGCAACAGGGACTGCATGGCCTGGAGTTCCTGGAGCCACTGATCCACCACAGGGACTGACAAGACAGGGGCAACAGCAGGGAACCCATGAAGATGAAAGCCCCTGGTGGCAAAGAAGGGAGTCTGCTGGGTCGAGGCATGGACTGAGTTGTTGTATGCAAACTTGGCCAGTGGAAGCAAGTCGGCCCAGTTCTTCTGGTGGTAACTGGGGTAGCACTGTAGGTACTGCTCCAATGTCCCATTAGTGTGCTCTGTGTGTCCATCTGACTGAGGATGATGAACCAAGGACAGATATGGTGCAATGTCCAGGAGACCAACAGACTGGTCCAGAATCGAGTGGTGAACTGCATGCCACGATCTGAAACCACTCCCTCAGGAAAGCCATGGAGCCAGAAGATGTGTTGGACAGACATCTGGGCCATCTGCTTCGCCATAGGGAGGCCAGCATAAGGCATGAAATGGGCCATCTTCAAAAAGAAGTCCACCACCAACCAAATAGTGGTATAGCCAGCAGACATGGGCAGATCCATTATGAAATCCATAGACACTACCAGGGCCCAGAAGGTGTTGGCAAGGGCAACAACAGACCTGAAGGCCATCCTGGATGGTCCTTGACATGGTGACACACTGGACAAGCATCACCATACTTGGCACCTCTGCTCGGATTCAAGGCCACCAAAACTCCTGGGTGAAGAGATGCAGAGTCTTGCAGACTGCTGGCTTGCATTCATGTGCCACTCATGGCACAACTGCAAAACTGCCTCCCAACAAGGACCAGCTGGTATGTAGAGAAAGCCATGGTGATAGAGAAGGCCAACCTGGAGCATAAATATAAATATAAATATAATAATAATAATAATAATAATAATAATAATAATAATAATAATAATACATTTTAATAATAATAATAATAATAATAATAATAATAATAATAATACATTTTATTTCTAACCTGCCCCTCTGCAAAGAAACCAGGGTGGCGTACAACAGATTAAAACAATACAAGAGTAAAACACATCACCAAATACCACCCCCCAACCCTCGCACCCCTTAAAAATAGATTAAACTAGAATAGCATTAAAAAACAGCATGAAACAATAAAATCATTTTAAAAAAAGTACAGCTAGGGGTAAAAGAGCAGATTAACAAGCCAGACCATCTAGAGGAAGAGCCGGGGGATTACTCTGGGAAGGCCTGTCAGAAGAGATCTGTCTTTACTGACTTTTTAAAGGCAGCGAAAGTAGTAATAAGATGGATCTCATCCAGCAGGCCATTCCACAGTTTGGGAGCGGTTGCAGAAAAGGCCCTCTGGAAGGTCTGCAAGAGCCTGGTCTTCATAGGCTGCGGCAGGTTCCTCCCAGAGGACCGAAGTGTGCAGGGGGGGGGCTCATACGGGGAGAGGCAATCCCTAATATAAGATGAACCCAAGCCATGTAGGACTTTAAAGGTCAAAACCAACACCTTGCATTATGCCCAGAAACTAATTGGCAGCCAGTGGAGAGATTTCAACACTGGTGTGATGTGCTCACTCCTTGATACACCAGTGAGCAACCTGGCTGCCATATTTTGAACCAACTGGACTTTCCGGGTTAGGCACAAGTGTATCCCCATGTAGAGCGCATTACGGAAATCCAAATGTGAGGTTACCAGAGCATGTACCACAGTTTCCAGGTCCCTAGCCTCCAGGAAAGGGCGCAGCTGGCATATCAGCAGAAGCTGGTAACAGGCACTCCTGACTGTCACATTCACCTGATTTGTCATGTGAAGCGACGAATCTAGAGGTACCCCCAGACTGCGAACACAGTCTTTTGAGGAGAGTGTGACTCCATCCAGGACTGGAAGGTGTATTCCCAAGCCTGGTTTCAGGCCCATCACTGTTATTAACTCCGTTTTGTCTGGATTCAGTCTCAATCTGTTTTTCCTCATCCAATCCATTACTGCCTTAAGACAATTATTGAGAGGAGAGATGCCATCTGAAGTCTGGGCAGACAATCTGGTCATGGAGAAGTATATCTGGGTGTCGTCAGCATACTGAAGACACTGTGCTCCATGCCTCCGAATGATCTCTCCCAGCGCCTTCATATAAATGTTAAATAGCATCGGGGACAGGATAGTGCCCTGAGGGATACCACAATTAAGCTCTATTCTAGAAGAGCAACTGTCCCTAAGCCTCACCCTCTGAGATCAGCCTGAGAGGAAGGAACGAAACCACTGCAAAGCAGTGCCTCCAATTTCTAACTCTCTCAGGCGATCCAAGAGGATGGAGTGGTCTATTGTATCAAAGGCAACTGAGAGGTCTAAGAGCACCAACAGGGTCACACTACCCCTGTCGATACCCAAGCGGAGGTCATCAGCCAGTGTAACCATGGCAGTCTCAACTCCATACCCTGTCCTAAAGCCAGTTTGAAATGGATCGAGTTAATTGGTTTCATCCAAGACAGCTTGGAGATGGGAAGCAACTGCTCTCTCGATCACCTTGCTTAAGAAGGGTAGCAAGGAGACTGGTCTATACATATTCCTTTCCTGGGGGTCCAGGGAAGGCTTTTTCAGGAGGGCTTTGACCGCCTCCTCCTTTAAACAGGATGGAACAAAGCCCTCCCTGAATGACTCGTTGATGGTATTTCAAAGGAATACCCTCAGAGCATCCCCCCAGATGACCAGCCAAGATGGACAAGGATCAAGAGGGAAGGTCGTCTTCCTCACTCTACCAAGAAGCTTGTTCACGTCATCGGTACTCACAGATAGAAGTTGATCCAGTAAAATACAACCAATGGAGTTGCTGGACACCTCACCCATGGATTCTGTCAAAACACTGGCATCTAGGTCGGCTCTTATTCAAGAGATTTTATCTGCAAATCTTAAAAGCATCGCAGCAGGCTACTGTAGGGTTAAGTAGAGGGTTCTGCGCAGGAGGTACCTGTGTCAGTTCCCCCACCACCCTAAACAGTTCTGCGGGACAAGACTCTGCAGACGCAATGTGTGCAGAGGAGAAAGTTCTCTGTGCTGCACACAATGTCTCCTGATAGGAATCAAGGCATTTCCTATGTTGAGTTCTGTCAGATAAGAGTCAGGTCTTCCGCTATTCAAGCTCTAGTCGTTGTCCAGCTCACTTCATTCTCCTAAGCTCCTTGATATACCAGGGCTTATGATTAGGAGTGGGCTGGAAAGGATGCTTGGGAGTGATTCTGTCAATAGCCTTGGCGAGATCGATGTTGCAGGTATTAACCAAGGCTTCAACAGAATTACCGGCATTACCAACCATTAAACCCTCTAAGGGTTTCTGGAAGCCTTTTGGTTCCATTAGCCTTCGAGGGTGGACCATTCTAATGGGTCCACCACCCCCGGGGGGGCAGACAGTGGTTCTTAGTTCCATCTTGACCAGGAAATGATCCATCCATGACAATACGGAGGTTGCGATAACCTCCGCCCATGGATGTCCCTGTTCCGTACTGAAGACTGCATTGAGGGTATGACCCGCACAATGTGTGGGCCCAACAACCAATTGGGATAGGCCCATGCTTGTCATGGTTTCCATGAACTCCCGAGTTGTGCCAGTTAGATTTGACAAACTGGTCTCGAGTGGGATGTTGAAGTCGCCCAGAACCAAAAGTCTGGGCGACTCCAACAGCAACTCTGAGACCAGCTGCATCAGCTTGGTCAGGGAGTCTGTTAAGCAGTGGGGTGGCTGGTATACCAACAGAATCCCCAAACTATCTCTAGTTCTCAGGCTTAGGTACATACACTCGATGTACGTCATTTTCCGGATAGGCTTCCTGGTTAAGGTTAGGTTGTTTCCATGAACCAAGGCCACACTGCCCCCCTGCCCCCTTTCCCTTATCTGCTCCACCTGACTGAGTACCCAGCTAGGAGGGCCTGCGCCCACGTTGCTGTGCTAGCATTTCCCAGCCAGGTCTCATTAAAGCATGCCAGGTCGCCCGCCTCATCCAATATGAGGTCATGGATGATATGTGTTTTATTTTTTACTGACCTGGCATTGCAGAGAAGCAGAGTAAGGGTCTGTGGAATGGATGGTACATTCTCCAAGTTATCCTGGGAAACAGAGTGAAATGAAGAAGGGATAGGTATTAAGCATCGATCCCTTCTTCTTTTGTAACATTTGTTCACTCTGTTGCCACCATACCTTCCCTTCCCCCACACAACCTCAATCCCCGCTCCTTAATCATTCCCAGCTACATTACATGATGGCAAGTTATGCTCCTGTTCCACAGTAAATATAAAAACAGAGCCAAGACAGGGCTCCGCCACCGTGTCCTCTGCCCTGTTCTGGGCCGGTGAGGGGGGGCTGCAGTGGCTTCCCGCAGAGCGTCCAAGCCATGCTGCTGCTGGGATCTCAGAGGCTCCCAAAGAGCCAAGGCAGGGCTCCACCGCCGTGTCCTTCGCCCTGTTGCCACTGGTGTTCTGGGCCAGTGAGGGGGGGCTAAAATAGCCTCCCGCAGAGCATCAGGGCCACACCACTGCCAAGGTCTCTCAGGCTTTTAAAGAGCCAAGGCAGGGCTCTGCTGCCACGCCCTCTTCTCCCATTGCTGAGGTATTCTGGACCGGTGAGGGGGGGCTGCAGTGGCGTCCCACAGACCGTACAGGCCATGCCACCACAGAGATCTCAGAGACTCCCAAAGAGCCAAGACAGGGCTCTGCTGCTGTGTCCTCCGCCCCATTGCTGCTGGTGTTTTGGGCCAGTGAGGGGAGGCTAAAATAGCCTCCCACAAAGCGTCAGGGCCATGTCGCCATCAAGGTATCTCAGGCCCTTAAAGAGCCAAGGCAGGGCTCTGCCGCCACATCCTCCTCTCCTGTTGCCAAGGTGTTCTGGGCTAGTGAGGGGGGGCTGCAGTGGCATCCCACAGAATGTCCAGGCCATGCCACCGCCGAGATCTCAGAGGCTCCCAAAGAGCCAAGACAGGGCTCCGCCACCACATCCTCCACCCCGTTGCCAATGGACAATGTCCCCCACTGTGGCATGCCAGGCTACCAGCAGGTCCTGGTTCTGGAGGTTACAGATCTGGTCCAACAAAGAGTTTTCCTTCGGGGCAGCAGTGACAAAGTTCTCCAGGTGCAGAAAGGTGGACTGGAGCTCTCCCTCCAGGTCTATGGCATACTCCAGTTTCCAGGAAAGGGCATCCACCTGCCAGTTCTAGACCCAGGGCACATACTGGAGGCAGAATTTGAAGTGGGCAAAGAACATGGACCATCACTTCTGCCTCTGAGAGAGCTTCCACACCATTTTCAAGTGCTCCAGGTACGATGGTCTGTATGCACTTGCACCAAGTGAGCTGCTCCCTCGAGAAGCTGCCACCAGGTCTCGAAAGCTGCTTTGATCACCAATAGCTCTTTCTCCCAGATGGTGTAATTTCTCTCTGGGAGGAGTAAGCTGCTGGAAGTAAAAAGTGCAAGGCAAGAGGTGCGCCTGAGGCCCCATCGGCTGGAGTAACACAGCCCCAATGGTGACATCTGAGGCGTCCACCTCTATGACAAAGGCTGTCTGTGAGTCTGGGTGCTGTAGGATCAGAGATGATGTGAAGCATGCTTTCAAGGTCTCAAAGAACAGCTGGGTGGCCAACGTCCACTGGAAATGCACCTTTCTTTGCAACAATTGGGAGATGGGTCACATAGTCCTCAATGAACTTCCGGTAAAAATTTGCAAACCCTAGGAACCGCTGGACATCCTTCCTGCTGTGAAGAAGCTCCACGACAGCACCGCCTCTACCTTGGATTTGTCCATGGCCAAAACCTGAGATGAGATCCAATAGCCCAAGAAGTTCACCTCATGAAGGTCAAAGACACACTTCTCGAGCTTGGCATAGAGCCGGTGCTCCCAGAGTCTCTGGAGAACAGCACAGACATGGGCATCATGGGCTGCCTGGTTAGGAGAATAAATGAGGAAATCATCTAAATAAGTGATAACAAAATGGTCTAAGTAGTCCCTGAAGGCGTCATTAACAAAGTGTTGGAAGATGGCTGGAGCATTGCACAGACCAAAGGGCATGGCTGTATATTCGTAATGCCCATACCGCATCTGGAACGTCATTGTCCATTCGTCTCCAACCCTGATCCTCACCAAGTTGTAGTCCCCCCCCAGAGGTCTAGCTTGGTGAAGATCTTGGCATGGTGGAGTCGCTCCAGCAGCTCTGGGATCGAGGGCAATGGATACCGGTTCCAGATGGTGATCTGGTTGAGTGCACGGTAGTCATTGCAGAGGTGCACCTCCCTGCATTTCCTGCACAAAAACAAGATGGGTGCATCTGTAGAGGACTTAGAGGGACAGATGAACCCTTTCTGGAAGTTCTTTTTCAAAAAATCCTGCAGAGCCACTAGTTCAGGCTCTGAGAGAGAGTAGAGGCACCCTGCCAGAATAGGGGTCCCCGGCACTAGGTCAATGGTGCAGTCATATGGGTGGTGCAGCGGGAGACGGTCTGCCTCCTTCTTGTTAAATACGCTGTTGAAGTCCCGATATTGCACCAGCAGCATGATCAGACAGTTCTGTATCTCTACTGCTACTGACACAGGAATCCGCTCTGGCCAACAATGTTCTTGGCAGTACTCAGAGGCAAACAGGACTTCCTGATGGGACCAAAAAATATCTGGGTCATGTCTCAAGAGCCAGACCATTCCCAAGACCAAAGGAAAATGAAGGACGACTGCCAACAGAAACTGGATTTCTTCCACATGACCCTGGATCTCGAGATAGAGCACCACTGTTTGATATGTCACGGGGCCAAGCCAGAGCAGCCGTCCATCGATAGTCTCCACCAGCCTGGGCTCAGCGAGGGCCTGCAAAGGAATCTGATGGTGTTTCCAAACCCCAAATCCATAAAGTTATTTGAGCCCCCCAAGTCCAACATGGCTCCCATGATAAGGAGCTCTGCTGAGGGGAACCTGAGATTGGTGGCCACTAGCAAAGGGTCTTTTCAGGAGCTCAGCTGGAGGAAGTGGATTCAAGAGACTCTCCCAGGTGGTGAACCCACTCTATACCTGGGAGAACCCATGTCCCAGCAGCATGGGCCTTGACAGGACATTCCTGATCAAAATGTCCCTGGAGGCTGCAGTATTGGCAGAGACCCTCCTGCTTCCCTTGCTCCTTCTCAGTGTTGGTGAGCCAAGGCCGAGCCCCTCCCAACTGCATTGGTTCCTCAAAAGACATGGGGGTGACTGTTTTAGAGGGTGCAACTGGAGTCTGGCACGCAAGACTGGAGGATGGCACGAGGGCACTCCAACAGGCCTATTCGTAGGTGGCAAGGTGGCAGTCCATGCACATAGCTTGTGCAATCAGCAATTCCAGGGACACGGGAGGCCCCGAGAGCACCAACTCATCCAAAATCAGGTCCAACAAGCCGTAATGGAATTGGGCTTGCAAGGCACTGTCATTCCACTCCAAATCCTGCACTATCAGGTGGAAGGATGTGGAGTACTCAGCTACAGTCCCTTTGCTTTGGTAGAGAGCTCGAATTTGACTCTCTGCTGTCTCAGCCTTAACAAGATCCCCCTAGGTGGCTCTCATTTCTTCAATAAAGCCCTGCAGGTTATTGAGGAGGGGGCTGTCCTGGTTCAAGTAGGGTGTGGCCCATTTGCTGGCAGGGCCTGACAACAAACTAATGCTAAAGGCCACTTTATGTGAGTAATCCGGAAAGTCATCTCTGTCGAGCTTAAAATGTAACTTGCAGCTGGCGAGAAAGCTGCCCAACATAGTTCTGTCCCCTGAAACTTATTGGGAAGGGGGGCAAAACATTTCCAGCATCACTCAGGAGCTGGAGGGCTAACCTGACCCTGGAGTGTTGCCAGACTCTGAGTTAATTGCTGCACCTGTCCGGAAAGCTGCAAGTTCATCTGCAGCAACTCCTCAAAAGCTCGTGCCCCAGCCATTATGTCGCTATCAGCCTAATTGTGTGGGGCCAGAGATTATTCCATCCTGGAAAGCAGGCAGCAGGGCTGATAGCCAAAGGGAGGGGAAAGTCACATACAAGGTCCTAGTTACCAATCTGAGGGAGCAGCAAGCAAAGAGTCAAACATGGTCCATAGGTTGAGGGTTGTAGAGAAGCCGAGAAGCAAGGCAGTCCAAGGTTCAGGGATTCAGAGGTCCAAGTGTAGTTAACGGTCCGAAGGTCAAGAATACCGGGAGTCCAAGATAGTCAAAAGTCAAGGGTTCAATCAGGGAACAAGGAGAGACAGAGACAGAGGCTTTCACCAGGAAGCTCAGATAATGTCTGGCACTGAGGCAACATTTCCACACTTGCTTAAATCTCTGAGCTGCCAGAGCTCAGCTGGGGCTGATCACCTTGATGACCTTAGCATTCTTCATAAAGCTTCCTCAAGCGCCGGAGACCTGCCCTTTTGGCTCTACACTGTCTAAAGGTAGGCATGGTCCCTTGATCTTCTTCCATGTCCAATGACTCTGTCATTGGAAGGCTTGGCTGCAGAGCGCCTTGAGAAGCTACAGGTTCTGCTGGAGGCTCCAAGGAGTTGGCACCGCAGGGCTGCTAGGACTGGGCTGGAGCTCCTCCACTGGAGGCTCAGGACCTGGAGGAGGTTCTGGCTCATCCTCCTCACCCTCCTTATACTCCAAGTCCTCATTCAGGCAGGGCATGACACATACTAGAAAGAATAAAATAAAACTGGAGGATGTGGCCATGGTTATCACCCACTGAAACTGTGATGGATACCCTTTCCAGATTCCAAACCTGCAGATCTAACCCTTGGACTGTTACTAAATTCCTCCAATAGATCTCAATTCTCAGACAGGCATATATATAGATAAAAAAATGTGCCTTCAAGTATTGAGATCCCAAGCTGTGTAGGGCTTTAAATGTTATTGCCAGCTCCTTGAATGTAGAATGGAAATGCACTGGCAGCCAGTGCAATTCCTTCACAACAGGTGTACAAAACATTTTCTGTGTTTGCCATTAGCAAGTGACAATATATAAACAGGTTTTATAGTCATCCAAAAGTAATGGAACAGGAATTTTAACTGTGCACGCCATTTACCCACATAGCCTTTAAACTCAGGGTTGTTGCATCTTTATCTGTACCTACATCTTTTTTAAAAATCATTTTTATTCAATGGACAAATACAATACCTGTACATAGAAATATTTAATTAATCTTTTCTACCTTTTTAAGGTGAGCCCAGGTCACAGAGCAAAGGAAATCCAAGTTTTTAGAGAAATCTGAATACAACTAATTAGTAACATTTCTTTAACAAAGAGAACAATGGCAGCAGTTAGTATATTCTAGTCTCCAGAATTATGGGCATGGCTTCCTAAATGCAAATATGGTGTTGCTTAAACTAAACAACAGCAGAATACAGATTAAAGCTTACAGTACCAGGTCAGGACTATTTTATGGCCTGAGTTATCATGACCAAGGCCTAAGATTTAGGAATAACTCCCTTGTGATGTCACAATTTGGAGTGTGTCCTACTAATGTTACAAGGAAACAGCCCCTGCAGATGTCATTCATTATGACAGAGTATGTTTCAAACATAGTTGAGCAAAAGAATTGATCCATTTTTTTAAAAAAAAAATTAACTATACACTACACTTTGGAAGCAGACCCAAAGTTAGCAGTTTTACTCAATCTACCACCAATTGTAAAGAAATTTAAAGCATAAAACTTCAAAGGCTACAAAAAGATGCTCTCTTGCAGGACCAGAAGAGGCAGCAACTGTTGATCCCAAGGGAGATTGTCTGGGGTGAGCTGGCTTTCCATTAGTCAATATTTCTTCTTCAAAGGGGCATGCAGAGAGCAACGGGTAAGAACTGTGTTCTTCTGCTGTGCCTTCTCCAGCAAACTTCCCAGGTGGAGAAAGCATATCAGGAAGGAGAGATAGACATCACATCACTTGCTATGTCTTCTGCAGTAAGTGCAGAGGGCACGTCAGGAGGAGAGGTTGCACATCTCCTGTATAGTAATCAGCTATACTAAAAAAGAAAAAGTCCTTTAACAAAACAACCATTGATTTCTCTCTTCTTACAGCCCCCAATAGTAAACAGACTTAAAATGCCACAAGGCTCTTTGCCCTTTCTACTGCAACATGCTTAGCAGACTTAATCCTTTTAACATGGTTAGTGTTATATTTTTGTTCTCTCCCCATCATGCTCCCACTCTTCTTCCTCTCCTCCTGGCTTAACAGGAAAGGTCTGCTGGGAGAGCTACACATTGTGACTGAAACATTTATTATTCAATGTAATGTAAATTGAGACTTAATTTATACAATTTCTTGAGAAATGTTATAAATTTTGTTTTAATATTATTAATAGGTTAATTATGTTTGTTGACTTCTTGCATATTTTTAATTATTTTGTAATCATTTTAATTTGTAAACTGCCTTGAGTCCCAATCTTGCTGAAAAAAGAGGATATAAACAAAGATGATGATGACTATGATGATGATGTCATAAATGGAGGTAATTACACTCACTCACACAGACACACAAAGGAACACTTTTCAAGGAGGCATTCTCTCCCTCAGATTTCTTTGGACTGGAGAAGAGTTTTATAATGTTTTATAATGTAGTGATTTTAAATTGGTTTTAAAACTTTTTGTAAACATTTTTAATTTGTTGTTCTGGAAGCTGCTTTTGGTCCAGTCCTGGGAAAAAAGTGGCATATAAATAAAGTAAGTAAGGGCCTTTACAGATTGCAGAAACAGTGCAGCTTGAGGCCACTTTAACTGTCCTGGCTCAGTGCTAGGGAATCATGGGAATTGTATTTTTTCTGGGGCATTGAGCCTTCTCTCTCAGAGAGCTCTGGTGCCACAATAAACTACAGTTCCCATGATTCCTTAGCCCTGAGCCAGGACAGTTAAAGTGGCTTCAAGTTGCACTATTTCTGGCAGTCTGTAAAGGCCCTCAGTAAGTAAACAAGAGGTGTCACCGTCTTTGATCTAGGAACCCTGTCTCACATGCCATTTCATTGTGCAAAGATAGAGTGGGAGATTTAAACCTCCTCTCCCTATCTGTGCATCCCTCACTTCAAATTCCACTGATTGAAATTGGGAACAGTTGGGCAGTGGGGATAAATGTGTACAACTTAAATAAGAAAGGTGATTTTCGCTGTGCAGGATATATAATGTAAGAGCTTAAAATCTATTTTATATTACAGTTCCCAAACTGGACATGCTGACTGGGGAATTCTGAAACATATAGTTTCCCTAAGTATTTTTCCAGGTTCAAGAACAGGCAATTCCAACAACAGCACCATGATTACAGAAGGCTCTGATAAAATGATATTGATGTTGTCAGTGTCATGAAAGTGAAGATAATGCTGATTCTTGACTGTTTTTAATGATTAATGTATGACACCATGGGTCCTTTCACACTTCACAATTATAGAACTGTAATTCTACTATAATTTTCCATCCTACATAAACCTGGAATTGGCAGTTTATTGAGGGATATCTAGACTTCTCAGCCAGAGAGCATAAGTGCCTCATCACACTACAAATCCCAAGATTCCATAAGCTACATCTATGACAGTGAAAGCAGAATCATTGTGCTATATATGCAGTATGAAAGGGCCCTCCCTATATCTTGCCTTTATAGGGATGAAGCTCATTAGACTGCAGTCCTGTAGCACATACAGTACAGCTACCAAATGAACTTCTTCCCCCACTCCCCATTTTGATACTTTGTGTCAAAATCCACAAATTCAAGACATTTTTTTCCTATTCTTTCCATGGGATCTGCAACCATTTAAGATTAACATTATTGTTTTTCTGTTGTAAATATAACCTTAACAAATGTGAAAATAGTCCTGTAAAAATAGATGAAGATATGTGACATAGAGCAGCACTTTTCCTCCAGTCTGATACTGCATTTCACACATTTAAAATTCCTTTCATAGCTGTTATCCTTAGCTTCACAAGACTGGAATTGTAGAGTGCACTTGGGGTTTCTCTGGACTGCAAAGAGCTATAGAACATGTTTTTATTACGTTATTAAGTCTTTCAGAATTATTCACCCTTAGAAATGCTGGACTCTGATGTGCCCCCTGAAGAAAAATGTGAGACCCTTCAGATGGATTCCTTTCCTTCACTTCCTTTTCCAAAAAAGATGAGAATCTTTTATTAGATATCATTTTACGGTCTCAGTTCATTAAGAAGAAAAGTGACTCCTGGTATGGGTTCACTAGCCTTCCTTTTTCTGTAGGTAAGTACCTAGAATCTCCCTTCTGTTTTGCTGAATAAGAAGTAATAAATCACATGACCTAGCATAAGCAAAGATGACCAAGGTGCATATTCCTTGTCTGAGAAAACCCTATGAAATTTGTGTCCACAGAAGTGGACAGGCAAATTAAAGGCACACATACTCACAAAACGTATGAAGCATGTTTATGAAAAGAAGAGGGAATGAATGGAAGATTTGATGGATGATTGACTTAAATATTATATATGTTTAGATATAGAACAATGCTGAAATTAGATATATTATGTAATATGTGTATATATAAATATGTAAGAGATGTATGTATTATGTTTATACATGTAGATGTTTACGTGTGATATAACAAATATTTTATAAAAATAAATAAAAGTCATATACTCTTGAACACAGCATGTAAATTATAATATCTGGCTGATTAAATATAGCTACAAATGTCATATCAGATTATTTATAGCCAGAGTTACACAACAGGCAAAACTTTACATCTTATTGGCTTCCCTCATTCCATTATAGAAAAAAATATAGCTATCCTTCTTTACCCTCTAGCCTCTTAAACAAGAAGCAATTCACATTTTAATGTGCTATTCAACTGGACTTCTCACAATGTTTCTGACTAGTTACAGTAATTCCCTTTGGACAGTGATCTCATCCTTACTGTTTTGATATCTCACAATGTTAACCATTTTCTCACAATGAATCAGGCTGTAAGATTGCAATACATGGTACATAAATTTGCAATGATGGCCAGTGGCTTCTGCCACTGCCAGAAGCATGAATCTGCTGAGGTTTTTATCTCAGACCTTAAAAGAGCTATCCAAGGTGCTGAAATCATCTCCCTTAAATATCGCAAATATCCTGGGTAGCTCCTTTAAAATCTTGAATAAAACCTGGAGCAGATTTCCTGCAACCCTAACCCAGAAGCCACCAACACCACTGATAGCTTTGTACTGCAAGATCATGACCAGGCAACAAGTTGCTAGCTAACCATTATCAGAAACCAAAGAAGCAGAGGTCTCAAATCTCCCCCAATTTTCTTGTCTCTGTGACTCCTCTAAGAATTGCAGATTTTTCTCAAAATACTGAGTGAAACAAGATTGTTTTCTATCCCTTTTAAAAAGGGAGGGGTGGGAAAGGGGGGTGCATTAACAAAACCCAGTTTACCTATTTGAAATACACCATGTGGTAAGCAAATGTGTAGAAAATTCCACACCAGATAAGGTAGTCTATGTTACAACTCATTGTTTCTCTGGATATCCACTCTACTGCGGTGCTAGTGGATTGTTTATTGTTATATGCCTTCAAGTCATATCTGACTTATGACAACTCTAAGGTGATCCAATCATGAGAAGTTCTGGGGCTGATAATCTGTGACTCATGGTGGATCCTGGAACCAATCCAGTGATTGGTTCTTCCTTCCCAGGACTCACATCAGGTCACATCCCACTTCACATCTCTGGTCTAAAGTTAATTATTCAGCACTAGCAGTTTACATTTACTGAGAACCACAATAAATGAAGAAAAGGGAAAGGAGGAGAAAATCACATGGAAAAATTAGAACAGACTCTTTAAAGTCCTGGGTGCTCCTTTTAACCATGGTTAAAGAATGAGGAAATGCTACATTTGCCCAAGATGACAGTGATATTAATAGAGATATCAATAGACCATTTTCAACCACATCCATGCATTAAACATTGGGAGCTGCTGACTTGGATCCTTTTCAGGTCCACTAAAGTACATGACCATTTTAATTGCTTTAAAACCAATGCTCAGCTTCTGCTGCTAATGGTAGTTGTTTCCCCTTTTTTACTCATGATAAATTAGAGTTGCAATTGAAGTAATTGGTAATTAGAAATGCTTGCCCCAAACAGAATGCACGGGTTTTTCACACCACTAAAAACAACTTAAATATACACTAAGTTAGATCAGTTGGCAGGGAAAAAGGAAAAAAAATGACTTGCAATTAGCAGGGAACTATGCAAGCTGCTATCACACACTTGCTGTCCCTACCAGGAGAAAAGCTAAGGTTTTAAGGACTTGTGAAGGTGGCAATATAGAATCATGAATATTTGATGTGTTGATGTTCATTTTGTGTCTATGGTTATTTCTACTCAAGTAGGCTTTGAAAATTTAAGAAACATTACGATAACATGTAAAGCGAAATTTTAGGTACTTGTGTATTCAGAGCTCCATCACCTCTCATGCATTGGCCTATCAAAGTTATTGGGAAGTCACCCAAATAGCAATGTCAGACTTAATTTTAAAATTCAACAATTTCAGTAGTATTTGGGGATGCTTACACCAGGAGTGACCAATTTCCTAATATGCAGGGACAACCTAGAACTTTAACAACCATTTTGTACATGGTACAGAAATGTGAAAGTTCTGTTTACTACAACTGCTATCAAAATTATTTGACAAATGTGTCAGTCAGGATTGTAATGGAGCCAGGGCACATGGGTCAAAGACTGAAGACTTTTTGATTAGCAGGATCTCTGCCATTTCACTCACAGTTTATCATCTTCACAATGATGGAAATAGATCATCTGTATGATAACAGATTGTTTTGAACTATCATTGTTGTAATTCAAAGTATTTAGGGTTGGGTTGGTCTCAAAGGAACAAAAAATAAATTTATTTATTTATTTATTTATGGGCTATTTATGGCTTGTTCCAGGTGGAGATATACACCAGTGAGAAATTGTGTGATATTAGGGATGGGATGGGAATTCACCAATTTCCCGAATAGGGTTGAAATTGGAGAGAATTGTTAGAAAGAAATGATTGAAAAGTGCTGTTTTGCTTAGGTATGGTAGGATCTAACTGAGTGTTTCAATTGTATTATCTTATGGCTCTTAAAATGTAGTATAAATAGTAATTACATTTGGATAGCTCCTTCAGGTTTTATTTCCCTTCACAGCTATATAAAGGCTTCAGACTCAGAATGCTATTAAAGTGAAAGACCAAAACAAAGACATCCCCCACCCCACTCTGGGATGCACAATTGTGACCAAACTATAGGTTTAAATTTAGGTGGACATTCTCAGTTTTTTGTGCAAACTTTGAATTTACAGGCAAACATTTGCCAAACATTTTTTCTTGTGGAAAATTACTGTTTTTGGACTGTTTTGCACAGAACATGGTGCAAAATATATTTTAAGGAATCTAAGTGCCACCAATCTTTTCCATCATTAAAATCATAAGCAATTTTTTTAACTAGGACAAATGTTAGTGTTTTATACAGCTGAAAACGTTATAACAGCTCTACATGGTAAATCAGCAGTATTACCATCACCACCAACCAATACTGGGCACTGAAGTGGAGATAGAGTGGCTTGCCAAAAATTATCTAATGTTTTCATGACAGTTAGCACCAGCACCTTGGAAAATCAATCAGTCAGTTTGATTAAAGAATCAACAGCACTTTATTGATAGATCCAAAAGTCAGACATGTGCCTCACTAAGCTTCTTAGCTGAGACTGACCACACCCTCCCCCACAGACAAAGAAAAGGAGTAGCCCAAAACCAAGCTCCCCTCCCCAACACAAAAGCCCGCTTGCAAAACCCCTCCTGTTTCCCACAAAACAGAAACTACATTCCAGGCTCAAAGAGACAGGCTCTCAAGGCCACCGATAACACACCTGGCTCTGCTATTCACTACATGCCTATTTTTCTATTATAACTAAACCATTATCCCCAACTACTAAACACTATACTATATATCTGATAGAATACTAACAGGATTCTAACAGATTTGGAATGAGAAACAACTTAGTCTGTAGCCTACATTTTTGTTTTCAGTCATACAATATACATGGGCAGTCACTTCTGTAAACAACCATAACATGAAAACTATTTTTTTCTTTTTTTGGTAGCATTCTAATTTTTTTTTTCTCTCTCTAGGACAGCCAAGTGCCATATAGGCTCATACAGTAATTTTGTTGTTGTTTTTGTCATTGTGTGCCCTCAAGTCTTTCCCAACTTACATAAACCTAAGGTAAATCTATCACTGGGTTTTCATGGCAGAATTTTATTCAGACTGGTTTGCCTTTGCCTTCTTTTGAGGCTGAGAGTGTGTGACTTGTTCAAGATCACTGAGTTTCTATGGCTGAGCAAGGATTCAAACCCTGGTTTCCAGAGTCCTAATCTAACATTCAAATCACTACACCACACTGGCTTTCTTTTTGATGTAGTAATTAAGATTACCACAGAATGGCCCCCTGAAAGCAGTGCTATCTATGGAGATTTCAGCATTTTTTTCAGGGAGACAAAATAAAGACAAAATATATGAAGAACTGAATGGATGCAGTGGGCAAAAATGGGCTCTTTGTGGCATCAGTCACACTATGCACACTATGAAAGCATTTGGAAATTATATTATGTTATTTCATTGACTACAAAATTATGCCCAACCAGCAAGTGGGATGCACTCTTCTTTCCTCATATACTGCAGGACTGGCAGCGATGGGCAATATTGTTTCATTAGTCCTCTTTCATCTTCCTTCTGTTCCCTCCTGTCTGGAGGCAAAAGTTTCCTTTTGAAAACTTTCATTTTAGGACTATTAGTGCTGCATTTTGGAGCTGCAAGACCTTACTATCAAAAAGTGCTTCTAAATCTGCCTTAGAAATAACTCTCCAATATAAGAAAAGAAAGCAGCATGAATTAGATGCCCACTAAAATACATAAACCAGGCTCTCTATCTGTAATAACTCATGACATTACATGCTGCCATGAGATTCCCCATGCAAGCACTTACTGGGTCAAAGAGAGGTGATTTGTGGAGTATCAATACCAAGCATTAATATTTTAAAATCTGCCAGACTGCAGGTTATAAACTCAAGGCCATAACAATAACAATGTGATGACTGCCATTGTAACTGTGACTCTACTAACAGATGTTTAAAAAAACCCAGCAAGTTTGGCAGGAAATAGAAAGTTTATTTTAAGTTGTACATTGTTTTATAGCACTTTCTTGGTGCTGATCAAGAGTTAGATTATTAAACAATATTTTAATAAAGATTCACTGAATACTCATGAAATTATCTCTATTTATATAATGAACTCTTATTGTAGGACTCTGCAATTTGTTCTGTTTATGCCTACAGTACTTTAGACTACAGACAGTTTATATAACAGCAAAATTAGTGTTTGTATATATATTTCTTTTTTATTTCTTCATGGGGTTTCTTTTTTACTACTTTTATACAGTATGCCTCCGTTTTTGCTCTTTTTATTGAGTAGTATTTCCTCTTTTATTACAATAATAAAGTAGGCACACTGTATATACAAAACCCATTAGTGCTATATATTAAGCTGACATTCACTTTTATTATTATTAAAATGGCTTAATGGTTATTGCTGTATTTGTGAGATATATAGATTAACCTTCTAATGGTTATTCTGGTATTAATAAGATCTACACAGCAATTGTGCAAACCTTATTGCTAATTTAAGAAGATATACAGGAGATTTTAATAAGACATAAGTATATTCAGTACTCAACTTGTTCACATAACCAGCTGTTACCATTCATAAAGCAACACATGTTGGGGAAAAGCTGCATATGCATAATGCTGAAAGAGATATTTTATGAATGTAACAGTGTTGTGGGTGCTTAAATTAAGTGTATGGTATCCACTTACAGAAGATTTCCTGAAATTGCAGTAAATTAAAGTGATAGCATACTAGATCCCTTCATCCAACCCAGTTTCATGCAGATTGGGACATTTATTATACAACACAAATCATTCAGTAAATGGTAAAAATAAAAATAAATAAATAAAAATGATCACCCAACATGGCCCTTATGATGGAACCACAACATTGTATGGGAACGGAAGGCCAATTTATCCAAAGTTTCACCTGAAAGGAAGAATCAATGCTATGAAATCTAAGACTTCAAAGGGACTGAACAACAGAGAGTGATAATTGCCCATCCAATCAGAAGGGAAAGGCACACTAAGGGCCACTTTATCAACTATTTAACTTGATCTGTTTATCAAATTGATCACTTTATCAACTCTTGCCCATCCAATCAGAAGGGACAGGCACACTAAGGGCCACTTTATCGACTATTTAACTTGATCTGTTTATCAACTTGATCACTTTATCAACTATTTATTAATTTGATCATTTTATCAACTATTTAACTTGATATGCAGCAGGGCTGCATAGTGCTGTATAGGCTGAAGTGGGTGTGTATTTGCTTCCTCTTCTGTATTTCAGTGATGTGCAATCACAGACATTAGAGACAAGATAGTTAACATAACTTCCCCAAGTGAGCCCATTTCCATGATGTTTGAACATGATATTTCCCTCTGCCCCTGAGCTCAAAAAGAGAAGGTCAGGCAAGGTCAATTTGAAAGCTTGTTGCTCGCATCTCTCAGGACTCAATGGGCAAGTCCAGAGAATCCCCTTTCAACATAAATTGAGTGAAACTGTGGGTGCTCACTAATTCCATGCTTTCTGCAAAACCTGGCACAAAAAAGATCAAACCCTGATTTCCCCCACCAGGCCAGTCAATAAGACAAGCCCTACTGTAAATCCTCTAAAAAATAGTGTGTTATCCCTAACAGCTACATGTACACCACCATCCCTCCACATTTCCTCCATTTTATAGAAAATGGAGAAAGGGCCAAAAATGATGCAAACCTGTTTCCATGGCATTATGGATCTTCTTGTTAACTTTATGTTTGTCATTAACTAGGCATCTAGGATCTCCTTCTCCTCTTCATAACTGTGTGGATAATATAGGTGAGCAAATCAGTGGAGTAGAAAGCCAACACCTTTTTATCTCATACAAATCTTCCAATGCCTGCAAGATAAGGGCTTTGTCTTTTAACAGATCCAGATCATTCCCACCCAGATGAAATATCAAAATGTTGGGTGGGGACCAGCTCTTCCATCAAATAATAATGGAAGGAGACATTGACAATAAAAACTTTCCTTACCATTCAATCTATGCTATTTCACTGAGCCCCACACTAGGAACTAGCAGTTGTTGTTTGTGACTAGCAATATTAAGTGACTCCATAATCCAATTTGTTTGAGTGAGTTACTCAAACTCCAATAATGAGATATGGTGAGATGAGAATGATCCTCTTAAGCAAAAGGGATTCCAACTGCAAGACACGTTCTTAAAGCCATTATGATAAAAATTCAGTCTTTGTCCATGGACCCCAATCAATATTTCCATGTTGCTAAATTATACAGTCTTGGAATGTGTCACCTGAATCAGAACATGGCTTCTCACAAAGCTCCCATCCTAAAATTTCAAAGCCATTTTAGAAAAAAGGAAATTTATTTTCCAGACAAAATTAACTCACTTATCAGACATTGACCAAAAAGGACAATATTTCAGAGGAAGAAACTGATAAAAGAAGTTCTTGCCTGTGAAAACCCTATGAAATTCATGGGGCCACCATAAGTTGACAAGAGACTTGAAGGAACACACACACACACACACAGAGAGAGAGAGGGGGAGAGAGAGAGAGAGAGAGAGAGCTGCCTCACAAATATCCATGCGAATTTTAAACTAAATTTTACAGAGGCCAAAGAGCCAGTGTTACATAGTGGTTTGAAAGTTGAGCTATGACTCTGGAGTCCAGGGTTTGATTCTCTGCTTGGACATGAAATCCACTGGGTGACCTTAGGCAAGTCACATGCTGTTAACTTCAGGGAATGGCAATGGCAAACCTTCTCTGAACAAATCTTTCCAAGAAAACCATGTAGGAAACAACGAAAGCACACAGCAGCAGCAGCAGCAGCAGCAGCAGCAACAACAACAACATGTTTCTATGGGACAATTGGCTTTGGATAATGCTTTAAAATATTTTCATCGCTTTATTAAATTTATTTAGTACTTGTTGCACTATATGTTATTTATCTCTAAAGTTGACATTTAATGGTACACAGTCAACACATTTACTTTTGACAGCTTAGTGAGTCGAGCAAACATCACTTTATCTCATAACACTACTGCTAGCTTAGTGTGGAAAGAGTAGAACCTAGGATTGCTGAAAAGGGACCTAAACCCCTACCATCATTTCTCTCTTTCTTAATATTTTTCCTGACAACATACACATCCCATAAAAACAAACAAAAAAACCCACATAAATTTGACATTATATAAAAATGCCTAACACCCCCATACAAAAATGAAAACCAAAAATAAATGCTTTTCAAGATATTTATTCTCTGTACTTCTGGGATATTGCTGTAATAAGTTACTCAACTCAGACAAACTGGGCTAGACACCTATTCCCACAGATTGATTAGAAGCACTTCCCCCCACTTTTTTTTTTAAATCACCATTCTGCTGTTTACTACATCTTCTTTGTTTATCTTTTATACCTACAAAAGAGTGGTGGTTCTTTCCAGAGATGGAACACTCAAGCATATGGAGATTATCACACTGCCATTTTCCATCCTTCCCTCCCAACCTCAGCATGGGATGAAAACTTTTAAGCACTGGTTTTATTGCATGCCTACATATCCAGGTTGGAGGCATCCCAATCATGGCATCCTGTACCCAATCCAAACTTCTCCCATATTTTGCAAACAATGGGAATGTCTTGTTCTTTCAAAAAGTGCCAGAGAAGTCCAGATTGAGTACAGGATGCCATGATCAGGTATGGGATGCATCTGACTTGGGCATGGAGGTGTGCTATAAAATCCGTACTTAAAAGTTTTGATCCTGCGCCAAGGTTGGGATGGAAGGATGCAAAAGGGCAGTGTGATAATATCCTATATTTGCAGAATCTTCAAGAGCACATTGTGAACCGAATGCCAACAAAGTATGAAAGGTTGAGCTGCCTCTCCTGCCTCAGTGTGGGAAGCAGAACCAAATTACATGTGCATCAAATGACCATTGTAGTCTTTTTTCCCATATTAGGCCTTCCCAGCATCCAAATTTGCATCCAGCACTGCAGCTGAGTCTGATTCCAGTGAAAAGCTTGGTTGATAGCAGCACACATATGAAATATGGTGTCATACTTCAACCATACTGGCCCTATAAATAAGCATAGCCATTTTAAATTATATCAAGATACTAAAAGCGAGAAAAGGCACACCTAAGTTGAGCCTCAATAATACATCAACAAAAATGACATAACCAAGTAACCAGTAAACTAAGAAAATGTAGAGAAAACATCAACATGCTTCAAATGCCATATCTTACCTCTAGTAGCAAAAAGAAAATGATCACCTAAAGGTTGAATTTGCTCCCTGTGGAGACCTGGGTTCCACAAGAATCCTCTCCTGTCCTATGCTAAACAGATTGAGAATTTCTTCCCTCAGAACTATTTCTCTAACCCTTGTTCCTCCCACTTTCTTCAGTTTCACTACTATTAAGTGTTTTTAATATTCTTGGTAGCATGTTTTTGATATTGTTCCTTAATAATAACTCCGACACACTCTTTGGTAAACAAGAAGAAAATAACTTTTATTTACAGAAAAAAATATAATGCTCTCTCTTTTCATAGTTTGTTTTCAGAATTTGTGGGTACAATGTGTACATCACTTAACTTTTTACAAATTGACTTTGCTCCATTTCATTCAATAACTTCAATTACACTTCGGGCCTCGGCAGACAGCTAATAGAGCCATCTTCTGGGCCCAGAAGAGGAGGAGCCACCGCATGAGCGGTGCACCTCCCTCTTCCTGAGGTCGCCCTGGAAACTGCCGGCCCTCCGCACAGCCGGCGCTTCCGGGGCAACCTCCCTCCGCAGCAACCGGACGCGCTGCGGAGGATAAGGCAGGGAAAGTGCACCTGCCGCTTTTAGGGTGCACTTTCCCTGTCTTGAGGAAGGAGCGCTGATTTAGCGCTCCTTCCAGAGCCGCCGCAGGAGCGCCGGGATGCGGAGGCTGCATCCCCGTTGCGCTCCGTCTGGCAGTGGCTCCAGGGCCTCCGTGTGCTGAGGCACACTAACTGTTTTTTAGTTCTTTACACAACCTTCCACTAATGTTCATTCATTAGGAGTATAAATCCTATGAAACTCTAGCTTTATTCATAAGTTGCAATGCTACAGAATAATGGGGATCTGAGCCTTCCCTTTACTGGCTCTCTACTGTTCAAGGAACTTTTCACTTTAAACTGATTTCATATGATTACTTTTGTCCGTCTAAAATCTTTCCTCCTTATATGGGAATCTGAATCCCTTTTAAGGCTAAATAAATCTATTTCCAACTGCACTCTTGGAAGTTCTAAGACACACTCCACTATGTCACTGAACTTCCCTTTCTCCATTTTAAATCCCATTAAGGTACATATCTACTTCTAACTGCACTACTGGTCGTTCTATCTGCTCTCCTAACAGTTCCTGACACATACTCCTTCTTAATACCTCCTCTTCCCTTTTATAGCCACTCATCAGGCAGGCCCCCACCTTTTGGCCAGCCTGACTCTGATTGGCTGAACAATCAATTCTGCCAGTGTCTCTCCACACTTCCCATAAGGATTCATACATATTCATATAGCTTCTCTCCATGTACAGGATACACCCCATGTAGTTCAACTTCCCATTACATCCATTTGTGATGGACAACCCTGGAAAGATGTTCACTGTCCAAGATTAGATGGTTGTTGAGGACTCCATCCACCAATGTGTAATCCTGTTGAATTAGGTGATGAAAATGTTAACATTGGAGTAGCAGGATTATGCCAGGGTCTCCATGACTAAAGAGATTCATTAAATTGTGTATTTGTTGATTGCTATACTCACTCTTATGATAATTGTCAGGTAACTGGAGTACAGAAATATTCTCCCCTTGAGGTTCAGTGACTAAGGTCCAAAGCAGATGGGCCAAAATTGCCAGCTTTGGGCCACATTGGGAATATGGTGATTACATGATGCATGCCCTGAACAGGGCTGGAAGCCATGCCGAGCCCACCCGAACCAAGAAGAGCTGGCATAAAAAGGAGTAGTGAGGACTGCAGCACTGGCTCAGATCAGGACCAGGTGCATGCATACTGCTCTTTTGGGCCCATCTGCATGACCCCTAGGAGACCAAAATATATAGCAGACAGCTTTGTCTAAGGCAGGGGTAGGCAACCTTTCCCCTTTAAGGGCCAAGGGACTTCAGCTCCCAGAATCCTAGGAGCTATTGGACAACATGGGACTATTGGACAACATGGCTGAGGCTTCTGGGGGCTGAAGTCCCTCGGCCCTTAAAGGGGAAAGGTTGCCTACTCCTGGTCTAAGGGATCATGTAGATGGAACAAAAGGTGCTCCTGCCCCAAACAGTGTGGGACTGTGGCAACCACATGAGCCCAATCCAGGTTGGTGCCATAATCCCAAATGGGATGCTAGCAAAGAGTGAACTTTCTCCTTTTCTGGCTGGTTTTCTAGCCAGACAAACTCTCACGCAGCTTCCAGCCACTCTGGAGCCAAGTATAATCTAAACACCATGCCCCTAGAGTGGTTGGAAACCACACTTTCCTGTCCATCCGTTTTGGGCCTTCAAGTCTGATTTGTTAGACCCATCACCTCTTTGCTCTCAAACAGACAAGTAAAACAAAATGTCAACAATAATATACTAATTATCAAGTATTTTAAATGCATTACTGTCCTTACATTTCTTTAGAAGAACTTGGTCTAACATAATCTTCTTTTCTAAAGCCTGTAACATAGATAAGATTTTGTTGTTGTTGTTGTATGCCTTCAAGTTGTTTTTTACTTATGGTTACCCTAAGAGGGTCCTATCATAGAGTTTTACTGGTAAGATTTGTTCAGAGGAGGTTTGCCATTGCCTCCCCGTGAGGGTGAGAAAATTTGACTTGCCTAAGGTCACCCAGTGGGTTTCATGGCCAAGCTGGGATTCAAACCCTAGTCTCCAGAGTCATAAGTGTCCTAAGTATATTCCTAAATTACTATTTTTATGAGACAGTGCAGGAAGGTCTTTTGCACTAATTGGCCTAGCAGGCTGCTTGACAATATTTTTCCCTTGCCCCTTCTTTGGTCTGTTTTGAAAATGAACCTAATCCTAGACTACTCAAATTTCATAACAAATTAAATAGTAAATTGCATATGTACACGTGTGATTGAGTGTGTATATTTGCAAATGTGTTATAAAATACTTCAAACAGAAATTAATAATCTAATTGAATTTTTACCTGTACTTATTAACATTGCTGTTATTAAGTCAACTCCTTTAATTACACTTCTCTTCAATTAAAATTCATTAATTTATCAAATCAAGTCCATCTCTTTAAGAAAGTAATTATTATAATTATATTAATCAGCCAATTAATCAATTTGCATTACTAAACAAATTAATAATTGATTTGACTTATCAAATATTTCCAATCACATATTTTCATATAAATATAAAATAAATAATGAATAAATATTAAATAAATGTTAAATATTAAATATTATAAATATGATTACATTGTTGTTGTTGTTGTTTGTTGTTGTTGTTGTTGTTGTTGTTGTTGTTGTTGTTGTGTCTTCAAGTTCTTTCCAACATATAGTGACCCTAAGGCAAACAGGTCATGGAGTTTTCCTGGCAAGATTTGTTCAGAGGAAGTTTGACATTGTTTTTCTTGGAGATTGAGAACAAGTGACTTACCCAAGCTCACCTAGTGTGTTTCATGGCCAAGTGGGGAATTGAACCCTGGTCTCTTGCGTCATAATCCAACATTGAAACCACTATGCTACACTGGCTCTCCCATGACTACATGTAAATAATTAAATAAATATGACTGAATAAATTAAAAAACAACTAAGCAAATGTGTCTGAAACAGTTCTGTATAACTCAGTTGATGAAATTGTACTTTGCCACTTCAAATGTCAACCATAATCTGAAAATGGTGGACACACTCAGTAATGACCTAACTGCAATTTTAAAACAGTAAGTTTCCAAACTAAAATGGCATCAGCAATTTAAAAAAAGCAAAAAATGAACTGTTTACAAAGTTCAGTCTAGTAATAGCCTGAAATTCATGGTAAAAAATCCCCCAGCAATGCCAGGATTGGTGACAGATGCACCTCCATGTCTTGTGCTGGGTGCCACTATTAGCTGTAGGCACAGAATACCACCTCTAATGAGAACACATACCTTGCCAATCTGAAAAGAAAAATAACACTACACTGCTCATGAAATGCACTGCAGATAGGACATTTCTCTTCCACTGATAAAAATAACAGCACTGGGGGTGGGAGGAATGGAACTCCAAAGACCAGGCTTCAAAATAAGCCTAAAATGCCCTCTTAGCTTGGCATCTGTTACAGTAGAGGGGTGAAACTGGGTTTTTATATCCTCTCACTCCTTCCACACCCACAATCATGAGTTCTGACCCACGGTGTCACTATACTTGTAGTCTCCCTTCCTTTATTCAGGGAAGAAAAAAAGTATTCCCCACTCCACAGTTGCCACTGTTGGCAACAAAAAGATAAGCTAACAAAATCCTAGAGAAACCACATCAAATCTTTTTTTTTTTGTTATTGTTTTGTTTTTTGCAGCTATACCATTACTGCAGTATTACTTACAATATTAGACTTTTCCTCACAGTTTTTGTACTAGAATTTAATTTTCCTTAGCATTATGGACAGTAATGCATGTATATGGCTGAGATCCTGTTAGGATGCTGCTGGGCCATAACTCTGTAAATCTACTTCTTGTCACTGCTGGGTCTGTGAGACTATTGTCAGGTGCAAAACACAGTTCTCTATCACCAGAATATTTCATCCATTCATCCATTCACACCATTCATGTATCTCCTCTTGATCCACTAGTATCTCTCAGGTGAGGTACAAGGGGTAAAAACAATTTTTAAAATACATAAAAATAAAAATAAAAATAGACTTTAAAACAGATTGCAAAAACTCCTTAAAAATAATTTAAACCCCAGCAATGAAAAGAGCCAGAGCAATTTCAAGGATCAGTGGCTTCGCAAAATGGCAAAAAACTTTGAGGTGTGACCCTAGACCACAAGGAAAATTTTCAAAG
>CM034706.1:106887438-106904497 GCA_020142125.1 Phrynosoma platyrhinos
ATTGCCACTGATCCAGTAAAACTACATCGGTGGAGTCGGTGGATACCTTGCCTATAACTCTTATATTATATTATAACTCTATTATAACTATATAATTTTAACTCCTTTTCCTTATTTCTTAAATTTCCTCTTTCTTTCGCTTTTTTCTCTTTCTTCTCTTCCCTTCCCCCACTCCTTCTAGATTTTTCTTATTATTTACAAATTCATTTTTATTCCTATGTTATTCTATTTCCCCTTGAATTCTTCTTCTTCCTTGTTGTCTTCATCAACATCTCTGCTTAGTCTTTTCTCTGGCCCTTGTTTTCTGTTTCTTCTTCTTCCTCCTGTTCTCTTTCTAAGGTCACATTTAAGTTTCCTTCAGGACTCTCAGTGTATATATATCTGGTTTTTCTATTTCTTCTTTCTATATCACTTTTGTATTTGCTCAATAGTTCTTTAATTTTTTTTAATTGAATCAATCTTAAACCATCTTTTGTTCCATCTCAGTGAGAAACCTTCCAATTTTTCCCAACTATAAGATATTCTATTTTTGGTCAACTGATTCATTAAGAATTTATAGTCTCTCCTTTTCTTGAGAATTCTCATTGAGATATCTCTGTATATTTTCACCAAGCTCTTGTCAATTTTCAGTTCCTTTTCAAAATCTCATTATAAAATCATATCCCATACTTTCCTCCTCCCAAACCAGAGTACTACATCTCTTGGCATTTTCCTTTCTGTTGCCCATGGAGTTAATTCTGAAGATCCTATCAATCTCTCATTCAATCAAATCTCTACTTAGACCTGTAATTTGTGCCAGAAAAGGTACTATTTTTCCATATAGATCTTTATTTTGTTCTTCTTTGAGACTTCTTAACTTCAAAGAGCTTTCTCTCATTTTTAAATCAAACAAGTCTCTCTCATTCTGTGCTCTTTCTTTCTCTGTAACTACTTTCTCTGTTTTTCCTTCTATCTCATTGACCTTATCTTCCAGCTTCCCCACTTTAACATCAATTTTTTTAATTCATTTGAAATTTGTTCCATTGTTTTTTTAACATCATTAAGTTCTACTTTCATTTCTGATTTTAAATCTTTCATCTTTTTTTCCATATCAATGTCATTCTTTTTAATTCTTCCATTAAGAAAGATTATTCTAAACCTTTGTTTGGTGGATCTATGGATGGCCTTCTTTGTGCTTGTATTTGTGTCTGTGCTTCTAGCTTTAATCTTACAACCATTGTTGACATTTTGTTATTTTTTCCTTTGTTTCCTCTCTCTCTTTTATTTATTTTTCCCTTTTATTCTAAATTTCTTCCCTTATTTTAACTATTCACATGTTTATTTTTCCTTTTGTTGTGTTTTGTTTATAGTAATGTAATCCCCCTTTTCCCTTCACTATCTTATCTTAGTTTATTTTCACTATATTCCCCTTTTTACACTCTATTTCACTCTATGTCAATAATTCATTATTTCCACTATATATTAAAAAATCTCAATTCCAATAAATTCCAATATATTGCTTCTATTTCCTATTATTCTTTTCAATCCCTTGAATGATTTTAATAATTACTCCCACTAAAACTTAATTTACACCAATATACTAGTCAACTAATAAACTAATAATATACTAATCAACAATAAACTATTAAATTGATACTTCATCTTAGCTTAACAATTGCAAAACTTACTTAATACAAATGTATTCAAAATAGAGATGGGAGACAGAGAAAGGGAAAAAATTAAATAATATTCAATTTTTATAGAGAGAGATAAATTGTAAAAGAAAGGGAGGAGATAAAAAGTGATTTTTTAAAATTTGTTTTCCACCACAAGCATACATTTCAGCTTTTTAAGGTTTCATCAATCCTTTTCCTCCTCTGCTTCTCCCTTTAGTGTCCTTGAACAAACTGTCAACCATATATCACTATTTTCTTCCTGACTTATAGTGTCCTTTAATATAATGATTTATCTTCACAAAGTCTTCCCTAAATGTCTTTATCTCTTACAAAGTTCACCAACCAGATTTTAGTTCTGGATATAATTCATCAAATATAAATCATTAAATGAAGTTTCCATGGTTTTTCAGTCCCAGTCCTTATTTACTTCTGTTCTTCAAAAGGGAATTTTTATGAGCTTGCAATTATTTAGTATCTCTTTCTGTTTTGTTCTTCCATTCTGCAGTGCATTTTGGACCACTGTAATCAGTAGATGTTTTCAGTTTTGACTAACAATTGCTTTTAGACCATTCAGCTGGGTAAGAAGTAGTAAACTTCTTACTGCAAAAAACTTCTCCCCTCTCATATATCCTCATTAAGTGATCTCTTGGATCAATCTCCCTCATAATGTTGACATGAGCCCCCTTGAGTTCATGGGTTGGGGAAGAGGAGAAGTATATAAATAAAATTAAATAAATCTGGTCCTCCTGATCTCCTTTTTGACATCCAGCTCAACAAGAAAAGCCAATTCTGAAAGCCCTTGAATTTGGAACACCTTTTGTTTATTTGGTGATTTTCTTTCTTTCTTTTTCTTTCCTTCTTTCTTTCTTTCCTTGCATTTCCCTCCTTTGTGTGTGTGTGTGTATGTGTGAAGAGAGAGGAAGAAACATGCTCCAACCCCTCCCCCCAATTGTCCACAGAGAAGCTTATGCTGCACTGGAGTCCTTGGCCAAAATTTAATTTTTAGTCCCATCTATAATAGACTCTTTGAATCTATGAGATAAAATAGTTGTTGATTTAACATTCAAAATGTGATTTTTTGGCTCTCCTCTATGACTTTCAACCGAATTTAGTACCCTTCTCTTAATTCTGTGCAACATTTCTATTTTTTATATGACATTTCTGGCCCTTCAAATACAATTTCACAATTACCATTTACCCCATAAAAATATAAAATATGAATCACTTATGTTTAAGAAGTGCTTCACAATTAGTGTGTAAATGTTTGTGAATTGCACTGAAGTAGCTGGAATTGTAAATGTTTGATCTTTTTACCAAACAAATATAAAACTTGTGGTAATTGCTGAAGAGTGATGAGGATACAATGATCAACCTAAAAGACAAACAAATGGGTCACAGAACAGATAAAGCTGAAACTCTTCCTGGAATCCAAGATGACAAAGCTAAAGCTGTTATACTTTGGCCACATCATGAGATGGTATGACTCGTTAGAAAAGACACACACACCAGATTAGCAAAGTTTGTATTAGCATGGAAGAATATTTAGCTGTGGCACAAACTAGTCTATGATCTGAACAAGGCATTGCCACTACTATCTTCAGCATCTTGTTTCTATCATTAAGTGACAAGAGACCCAATATAGACAATTTCCTAGGGCAGCTTGCCTACAGTGCTATGATTTCGGGGTCCTTCTGAGCTAGAATTTGCATCTGACCAACCTGAGAGAGCAAAGCTGTCTGAGGCTGCATCTGTGTAGCTAAGATCAAATGACTAAAGGGACAGTTAATTGGGCCTTTTTTTTACTTTTTCTGGGTTCCATTACTCTAATTTCTTGGAAGCAGAGAAGGAATCACTTCTGAGCAATTTTTGGACAATTTTTAGACTATTTTACTTTGAGATGTCCCTCCCTGAACACAGCTCCAAAACAATAATTTTGGGGCCAAAACTTGATTTTAAATATGTGTTTGGGTGTGCACATGTGTTCATACATCTGTATGTATATATGAGGATTATATATTATAGGATTATTACTACATATTGAGTCTCCCTTATCTCTTTTGCAAAATCTATTGAAAGAACTGTCAAATGTAATCTCAGAGCCAGTGGCAATAATCTTTGAGAACTCCAGGAGAACAGGAGAAGTCGCAGAAGACTGGAGGAGGGCAAACATTGTCCCCATCTTCAAAAAGGGGAAAAAAGGATCCCAACAACTATTGTCCAGTTAGTCTGACATCAGTACCAGAAAAGATTCTAGAGCAGATCATTAAACAGAGAGTCTGTGAACATTTAGAACGGAATGCCATAATCACAAAAAGTCAACATGGGTTCTCAAAAACGAGTTATGCCAGACTAATTTGATCTCTTTTCTTGATAAAATTACCAGTTTGATAGATGAAGGGAATGCAGTAGACATAGCATATCTTGATTTCAGTTAGGCTTTTGACTGTTAGGTGAATTAGTAATTGGTTGACTGACTGCTCAGCAATGGCTCCTCTTGATCCTGGAGAGAGGTGACCAGTGGGGTGCCGCAGAGTTATGTCCTGGGCCAGTGCTATTCAACATCTTTATCAATGACTTGGATGAAAGAATAGGGGGCATGCTTATCAAATTTGCAGATGACACCAAATTAAGAGGAATAGCTAATACCCCAGAAAACAGGATGAAAATTCAAAATGACCTTAAGAAATTAGAAAACTAGGCTGAAGCTAATAAAATGAATTTCAGCACAGAGAAATGCAAGGTACTGCACATAGGGCAAAAAAAAATACATAGATATAAGATGGGGGGACATCTGGCTTAATGAGACTATGGGGGGAAGCAGACGAGGGCGTCCAGGACGCCCTGGGCCGGCGCGCCGCGGGGCCGCAGCCTCCGCACCTCGGCGCACCGGCGGCGACCCTGGAAGGAGCGCTAAATCAGCGTTCCTTCCTCAAGACAGCGAAAGTACGCACTAACAGCGGCGGGCGCACTTTCGCTGTCTTTTCCGCCGCGGCGCGTTCGGCTGCCGCGGCGTGAGGTCTTCCCCGGAGCGCCGGCCGTGCGGAGGGCCGGCGACTCCGAGGGCGACCTCAGGGAGAGGAAGGGGCGCCGAACGTGCGGCTGCCCCTCCTCTTCTGGGCCCGGAAGACGACTCTATTAGTCGTCTGCCGAGGCCCTATGTATGAAAGGGATCTAGGAGTCCTAGTAGACCACAAGTTGAAATGAGTCAACCGTGTGATGTGGCAGCTAAAAAGGCCAATGCGATTTTAGACTGCATCAATAGAAGTATAGTATCTAGATCAAGGGAAGTAACAGTGCCTTTGGTGAGGCCCCACCTGGAATACTGTGTTCAGTTCTGGGCACCACAATTCAAAAAGGATATTGAGATACTGGAGCGTGTTCAGAGGAGGGCGACTAAAATGCTGAAGCGTCTTGGAAACCATGCCCTCTGAGAAATGACTTAGGGAACTGGGTATATTTAGCTTGGAAAAGAGATGGTTAAAAGGTGATATGATAGCCCTGTTTAAATATTTGAAGGGATGTCATATTGAGGAGGGAGCTAGCTTGTTTTCTGCTGCTCCTGAGAATAAGACCCGGAACAACAGATGCAAGCTAAAGGAAAAGAGATTCCACCTGAACATTAGGAGGAACCTCCTGACAGTGAGAGCTGTTTGAATACACTCCCTTGGAGTATGGTGCAGTCTCCTTCTTTAGAGGTCTTTAAACAGAGGCTGGATGGTCATCTGTCAGGGATGCTTTGATTCTGAGTTCCTGCATGGCAGGGGGTTGGACTGGATGTCCCTTGTGGTATTTTCCAACTCTATGATTCTATGAGCAAGGTGTTGGAAAAGTTAGGGGGGTTGCAGACTGCCAGAAATAGTGCAAATTGAATCCACTTTTAGGGTTAGGGTTAGAGTTAGGGAATCATGGGGACTGTAGTTTATTGTGACACCAGAGCTCTCTGACAGAGAAGGCTCAATGTCTCAGAAAAAAAACAATGCCCATGATTCCCTAGCACTAACCCTAACCCTAAAAGTGGACTCAATTTGCACTATTTCTGGCAGTCTGCAACCCCCCTTAGTCCCCTTCCTCGTGGGCTGCATAATTCCCACACTAGTATATGATTTCCCTGTGGAGTGGAGATTACATGATTTGCCAACTCAAGCACTCTACTACCTAAGGCAGGCATGTCCCTCTGCTTAATAATGAAGACCAGCCTGAGCATATTTTAGGAATGGAGAGCTCACACCCAAAAATGAAGAACTTTATAAGTTTGTTCCACATTGGGGAAGATTATAAAGGTTTTTGCATATTTTTGACAATCTTTCATAATTTTAAAAGTTGTGTTGCACACATTTTGTTTGGGTAGGAACATTGGTATTGTGCAGAATGTTATCTTGTGTGTGTGCATGTTGTTTTTTACACAAAATTTTCAGAAGATACTGAAAAGGTAAAGAAAAATATCAGTTGATTAATCACTTTTCCTTGTTTTTTACTCATCCTTTTTTCTTTGAAGACAAATGCTAGACCAGGGGTAGGCAACCTTTCCCCTTTAAAGGCCAAGGGACTTCAGCTCCCAGAATCCCAGGAGCTATTGGCCAACATGGCTGAGGCTTCTGGGAGCTGAAGTCCCTCAGCCCTTAAAGGGGAAAGGTTGCCTACCCCTGTGCTAGACAGTTAGTCTTTACATTCTCTCTGCATATTGTTATAACTTCATTTATTTTTTTTACCTGGTTACTTTTTTCATTTCATTGTCTTGCCAGTCTAGATTCTGACTAGTAATCCTTAAAAAGGGAGACATCTATTTTCTTATATTAATCTCATAAAAGGAGAAGCAAACATTTGGTTTGTATTTTTAAGGTAACTAACCTAAGATACACTTCCCTGAGTACATAGGGCCTCGGCAGACAACTAATAAAGTCATCTCCGAGGCAGGGAAGAGGAGGGGCAGTCGCACACGCAGCGCCCCTTCCTCCTCCCGAGGTTGCCCTCGGAGCTGCCGGCCCTCCGCACGGCTGGCGCTCTGGGGGCAACCTCCCGCTGCAGCGTCCGCACACGCTGTGGCAGAAAAGTCAGGGAAAGTGCACCCTACGCATTTAGGGCGCACTTTCCCTGACTTCTGAAAGGAGCGCCAATTTAGCACTCCTTTCAGGGACGCCACCGGTGCTCTGCGGTGAGGCTGCCTCGCTCCAGCGACGCACCGTCCTGCGGTGTCCCCAACGCCGTCGCCTGCTTCCCCCCTTAGTTTTGTCTACATAATTGTAAAATAGCTTATGTCCCAAGGTGAGATATCAATAATGGTCAGTATCCTCAGGAATCAATGCCCAAATCCCAATTTAAATTCCAAAAATGTGCAACAAATGATGGACGTCTGTGGCACAGTCATTTGGGATGCTTCACAATGATGTGCCCTGCCCTCTCCAGGACCTAAGGCTTGGGATAGGAGGGGACTGGATGTATCATCCTGTGGGGACATGACTGTTACACAGACCTCCATCATTGAAAATGTCTCCATGGTGGTTAAAATAGAATTCAGGGGGCATGTAGGTTTATGACACTACAGATTGAGTCTCCCTTATCTGTTTTGCAAAATCTAAAAATTCGTAATAGTCTATATGGGTGGCACCTTTGCATTCTGATAGTGGCATCTTTGTATTCTGGTGGTTCCATGTACACAAACTCTGTTACATGCACAAAATTACTAAAAATATTGTGTATGATTTACCTTCAAGCTCTATGTATAAGGTGTATTCAAAACATAAATGCATTTAATGTTTAGATCTGAATCCTATCTTCAAGATATCTCATTTTGTATGTACATGCAAATATTCCAAAATATGAAAAAAAATCTGAAATCCAAAACAGTACTTCTGGTTCAAAGCATTTCAGATAAGAGAGACACAACGTGTAGTGCTACAATTGTAAATATGCAGCATAGCTGAATGCAGAAGACTTATGGATTCATATTTCTAACTGCAATTCCGAATGCCAGCCAACCTAACTAAATAAATAAATTGTTCAGATTGTAGACTTCCAAATGTTGCTAGGTTGTTTCTTGGTTCTAATACTGCATTTGAGGGCAAATCGTTTTCAAAAATGTATGCAAATTTCAAGAGTCTAAAGAAAATGCAGATTATTTCTATGTTTACTAGCTTGATTTATATAACAAAAATCTTTTTAAAAAGAAAATGTAATGACTTCTGGTGGTGGAGCCAAAATGACCAGTTGCTGAAGACAACAGCTGGTCTCAGCGACTGCCATCTGAGGTTACATAGTGGAGGAAACTCTGCAATTCCTCTCCCAGTAAGGAGAAGAAAAGTCAGGGCTTGTAGAGGATCAAATTTGTCCTCATCAAATTGGCGGATTGCAGAGATAGTCTGCAGATCTGAGGAGGACCCTGGTTGAAAAGCAGCTGAAGCCTCATCATGGCCATCTTGTGGGATTTGAGTCTTGCTGGCAACACACATCAAAGACACTAAGGCAGGGGTAGGCAACCTTTTTGAGCCGGGGGCCGGGTTGTTGTCCCTCAGACAATTGGGGGGCTGAAGCACCAAAAATAAATAAACAAATAAATATTTTTAAAAATTAAAAAAAATTAAAAAAATATGCATGCATACTCTCTCAGCCCCAGAAAAGCCATGGCAAACCCCCTGTGGAGATTTTGCCTAGAAAACCCCAAGATCAAGGTAATAACAACAATAATCAATATCATTATGGCAGGTGGTGGCAGCGGTGGCAGGACTGACCTGGGGCCAGTCCAAAGGCCTCAGGGGGCCACATCGAGCCCCTGGGCCTTAGGTTGCCTACCCCTGCACTAAGGGATTGAACAGACTGCCAGAAATAATCCAACTTGAGACCACTTTAACTGTCCTGGCTGAATGCTAGGTATTCATGGGAATTGTAGTTTTTTTTCTGAGACATTAAGCCTTCTCAGTCAGAGAGCTTTGGTGCCACAATAAACTATAGTTCCCATGATTCCCTAGCACTGAGCCAAGGCTGTTAAAGTGGTTTCCAGCTGGGTTATTTCTGGCAGTCTGTTCAGGCCCTAAGCTTCTAACATCAATAACTCCAGTTTGGTGAGACTACTTTTTCTTCAAAAATTTTTCCTGGCAACATATGATTAGAAAACAAACTGAACTATAATTAGAAACTTTTAAGGATGGATCAAGATCAGGAGAGCAATCAATTTAAATGCATGTAGGGATAAACTCTTCACTTGTGGTGGATTTACAAACTAAATGTTAAAATGGACTAAATTTGCAGCTCCCAGTTAGTTTAAAAAGGACAGGGAGACAATCTTGAGATATTTACCTTATTTTAAAAACTGGATTTGTCAAATTTTGTGGATAAAAGTCAATTAGACAATTATCTCTGTAAAAATGGAAGCGGACATAGACATGCAGACAGTGATGACGTGGACAGAGAGAAGGAGGAGATGAGTGAGGAGAAATAATGGTGGTGGAACCTTTTGAGAGGATGAGACAGGAGAGTCAAAGCAGTGCCAGATGAGTGCTTGAGAGAGCTAAGGCGGTTGGAATTGTCAGTGTGTGGATGATGGGTGTTGTATTGATGCTCCTTGGCACCCAGCAGACTTTGCAGGACAAGCTGGCTGCTATGATCCACAACCACTTTGTAACTCTTACCATCAACTGGCTCAGCTTCACTTCTTCAGGAACTTGTCTTCCTCAGTCAAGAAGACACACTGTAAAGACCAAAAGCATAGTTTTATTAATGTATATAAAAGAAAAATAAGATAAATAAGTAAAATCCATTGTGATGAACTAATCCAGTTCAGTCATGAAAGATTACATCTTTAACAATCCTAAAAGCATAGGATCTTAACTTGTTGCAGTTGAAACCACTTCTGGCAGGCAGGCTCACACACACACACTCACATCTTGAATAAAAAAACATAACTAGACTAAGGCTTCTCTAGGCCCTTCCCATACTCCACCAAATTAATAGATAACTGACAATTAATGAATTGATGAATTGAAATTTTGACTTGAAATTAATTGTGGTGTGAGGTAAACTTGAATAAATTGAATTGATGATTTGATTTAAACTGATGAAATTGAAATTGATTTTGAACTGAATTGAATCATTTGAATTACTTGAATTATTGATGTTGTTTGAGGGAATCAAAATTAGAATTAATTAAAGTTTTTGAATTATTAAATTATATATTATCTAAATATAATCAAAGAATATTGAATATTACCATAAGAGTTTGAGTAAAAGGGAATTGATTATCAAGAGATAAATATGGCATCTGCTAAAAAGACCTATACTCAGACTCATATACAAATTGTGACTCAAAGAAGAGGGTCAATAGATTAACCAAACCAAGCAGAATCCACTATGGAATTTTTGCTGGAAGAAATCAGAAGTCTTAAGACTGAGATAAGACAGGAATCTAAGGACATGAGACATGAAATTCAGGAAGAAATGAGGAAGGAATTGGAAACTCTAGGAAAGAAGTGGGATAAGATGACCAAACAGGTTGAGACTGTATAACTTGATGTGGAAAATCTAAAAGTGACACAAGACTTTAAAATGACATCAAGACAGATGATTGACACACAAAGGAAAGACGAGAGTATGATCTCATAGCAAGAAATCCATTACAATATTTAAATTTTAGAGGACTACCTGAAGAAGCTACAGAAAATATTTGCAGAAGACTTATACTGATACTGGCAGATTATATAGGATTGACACACTCAGAAAGGGACCAAGCAACAGATAATATATTTAGAATTAATTTGGTCATTGCAAGGGAAAGGAAACTGACCCAAGACATGGTCATTTGCTTTATAAGAACAAGAATCAAAGATCTAATCATACAAAAAAAGCTATGAAAATGATTTATTGATAGAAGGGTGAAAAATAAACATTTTCAAAGATATTCCTCTATCAATACTGGAAAAAAGTCAGGAATATACATTTCTAATGCAATTGTTACATAAGCATGGAATTAAATATGCATGGGAGAAAATTGAAGGTGTCACATTCACATATCAACAAAGGAGATTCAAAATAAATTAACAACAAAAGGCTAAGGAGTTCTGTAAGAGATTTCAAACAGAAATAGAAATGAGAATGGAAAAGGAGAAGGAAACTTCAAAAGATCATCAAATAAAAGCCAGAAACATGATGGAAAATCGAAGCAAAAACCAAAATAAGAATAGTGACTGATGAAGGCCAAGAGAGTGAAACTTTTTTAGATGAAGACAAAACACCAGAATGGAAAGTGATGAAGGAGAAGGAGAAGAGATAGAGGAGGAGGAGAAGGAGGAAGAAGAAATCTAATTAATAAAATAAATATAAATATAAATAAAAGGAGAAAGTACAAAAGCAATAAATATAAGAAAACTATTTGTTTAGAATGTTGACACAGATCTGTTCCTGGAAGATCTAAATTCAAAGTATAAATGCAGCAAAATATTTCACTATTTTAAGAAGAAAAATCAGGATTTCATTTGCCTCAAGAAACCAAGATTAAACAAACAAACAGATATCAGATTTTTTAGAAATCCTAAATTAGGTCAAATATTCATATTGGTTAATGAAAAGAAAAAGAAAGGAGTGGTGGTCTACATTAAAAATAAATATAATGCTAAAGAAGTCTTTGTATCTTAAGAAGGACATTTCTTGGCAATAGAGGTAATTTGGCAACAGATGAAAAATTTGTTATTGGAATTTATGCCCCACAATAAAAATTTGACATACAGAAAGGTACTAAACAAACATATCCATTATCTCCACTTTTATTTATTATGGTTTTGGAAACTTTAAATAATAGAATCAGGGATGATATGGACATCAAGGGAATATGAATAAAAGGACAGCATTATAAGCTGAAGGCCTTTGCCAATGACATAGTTTTCTTTTTAGAAGTACCACTGACTTCTATTGGAAAACTACAAACAATTTTACTAGATTTTGAAAGAGCTTCGGGAATAAAAGTAAACAAGGAAAAGATGGTGATACTTGTTAAAAACATGACAAAGAAAGAAGAAGAAATATTACATAACACATCAGGATATAAAATTGAGAAGAAAATAAGATATTTAGGCATTTGGATAACTAAAAGAAATGCAGGTTTATATGAAATTACTATGAGAAGAAATGGAAATAAAATAAAAGAGGAACTAAATAAATGGACAAAGATAAATTTACCACTATTAGGAAAAATAGAGGCAATTAAAATGACAGTTCTCCCTAAAATGAACTTTCTGTTCCAAAACATACCAATAATTGTGAATGAAAAAGCATTTCAAACTTGGAAGAAAGACTTGATGAAATTTATATAGTCAGGAAGGAAATCAAGAATAAAATAGAAGACTTTAATTAATAAGAAAGAGAACGGCGGATGTAACTTACCGGATCTGAGGATTTACTACCAGGTAAATGCTCTAATGTAGATTATGGAATGGATAAACTTGGACAAGGAAAGAACGTTGACCTTGGAAGGTTTTAATCTGAGATATGGATGGCATGCCTACATGTGGTACAGGAAAGCTAACATAGAGTTCAAAAATCATTTTATTAGAAGATCACTACTTAGAATTTGGATACAGAAAAAAGAAGAAAACTATAGAAAATTGTCACTGTGGGTGTCAACACAGGAAATATTTTTGGAAGATGGTGTGCTGTATCAGAGTGGTTGAGATACCAAGACATTTTGAACAAACAAAGTAGAGGACAATACGAAATGAAACCTATAGAAGATCTGAAAGAGTTAGATCCAAATATCCATTGGTTCCCATATAAACAATTGGTAGATAGATTTAAACTAGATTTTAAGGAAGAAGAATATGAAGAAAATGAAAATGAGTTGAATAAAATGATAAGATGTATCACATTACAAGATGTAATGGTCCAAAACTGATGTCAAAATTCTATAAAGTATTGTTGAAAAGAGATTAAGTGGGCAATGGACATCAGAAGAGATATTGATCTAGAAAGTTGGTAATGAACAAGAAGAAGAATGCAAAAGTTTACCAGATGCCAAGATTTAAAAGAAAATTATTTTAAAATGGAACATCATTGGCAGCTGACATTTATAAAATTGGCAAAAATTTACAAAACAAGCAGTAACAGGTGTTGGAAATGCAACCATGCCATTGGAGGGTGGTTCCACATGTGGAAGAATTGTACCATAATTAGGTCCTATTGGGAAAATATCCATGCAGCAATTTGCAAGATTCTCAAAATAAATTATAACCTGCTACATGAAATATAATTATTAAATATGCTAAACAAAACATCAAAAGAGATAGAAAAGAACTGTGGTAAACTATTATTATATATTATAATGGTTGTGAGACTAGTATTAGCAAAAAAAAAAAAAAAAAATGGAAATCAGCAGAGATACCCTCAATTAAAGAATGGTTCTGGAAAGTACCAGATATGAGTATGGACATATTAACTGCTAGATTAAAAAAAACCAAAATATACAAAAACTAGAACAAGGCTGGGCCCCAACACTGTTATACCGTAAGAAGGAAAGTTTAAATTTATAAGGATTTTTTTTTAAGTTTAGATATTATGATAAAAAAAATAATAGAATTTGTTGGTATAACATACAGAGGAACTGGAATAAATATTGTACTTGAAGTGAAGACAATAAAATTTAAATGATAAAAGTTTTATACAAACTGGATGAATATGGAAGTCAATTGTAAATATATATATATATATATATATTTGAAATTTTATGACTATTTGATATTGTTTACTATATTTAATGTATTATATATTTTAAAAAATAAAATATTTGAACAATTAAAAAAGAAAAAATGCAGTGTGTGTGTATATGCGCACACATGTATACACACACACATGGATATATTGCAACTGCCCTGGCAGTGAAGTTTCACACCTGAAAACTACTGCAATTGTAAGTGCCAGTAAAAAGGGATGCCTTAACCACATTTGGAGATGCAGCAGCTACAGGTCGGAGGCAATGTAATGCAATAAGTATTGCCAAAGGTTTTTTTTATTTTATTTTTTTCTGGGTCTAACCACTATTTCAAAAGCTGCATGTAGGAATTTCTCAAACTACTCTGCTGACACAATGATATGACAGTGCACTTGTGAATCTACCTATAATTCACTATAAAACAGGGATGAGTAAGTGCAATGGTCAACAGCCTTGATCCTGTGCATAGGTCACAAAGCCACACTTTGCAAAACTTTGGCATAAAATAAAATTTTGAAGCTTCATTGTCAAATTCTGACTGTAAAACATGAATAGCTTACAATTTAATTTAGAATGAGGCTTGTTGTTGTTGTTGTGTGCCTTCAAGCCACTTCTGGAATATGGCAACCCTATCACACGACTTTCTTGACCAGATTTGTTCAGAAGGGGTTTGCCTTTGCCTTCCTTTGAGGCTGAGGGAGTGTCACCAGCATATAATAAAATATTGCTTTTGCTTAAAGACTCTAAAATAAAGCAAGCTTAATGTTCTGCTTCAGCTTGGACAAATATATAAAATAAATCTTTTGACTACATACATTATAAGTCTTCTTTTTTAAATACAATCCACTAATTGAAGGCATTCATTTTCCTGAGGTTATTTAGTCTGAAACAGAATGTTCTGAACATGTCTGGATTTTCTCTTTCTTTATTCTCCCCCCCCCATTTTTTTAAATTTTCACTGGTTGTACATCAGATGACTTGCATATTTTGTCATTATTATATATGCTTTCGGGAAAATGGAGGTGAGCCAGATTTATGAAAACACACATCAATCTAAAATGATGAAATATGAAATAGAAAACAGTAGGGAAAGACTGATTTATGGAAAACATTGATTTAAAATAATGAACTGGAAGAAAGTGGGGTGTGAAAAAGGTTCTCAGTTTATCAGGCTGGATTCAGAAATGCATGTTGTTGCCCCCCCCCCCCCCAATTTGCTAGTCCTCTATATATCTAAAATCAAACAATAATGCCCTCGTCTGCATCCCCCTAAAGTTTAATGATCTTCTCTAGAACCTTTCCTGGTATTGATGTCAGACTAACTGGGTGGTAATTGTTGGGATCCTCTTTTTCCCCCCTTTTTTGAAGACTGGGACAACATTTGCCCTCCTCCAGTCTGCTGGAACTTCTCCTGTTCTCCAGGAGTTCACAAGGATTATTGCCAGCCACTCTGTGATTATTTCTGCCAGTTCTTTTAATACATTGGATATTGTTAATTTGGCCCTGCAGACTTGAATTCATTTAGCTTAACCAGGCATTCCTGTACTACTCTTTACCTATTCTGTGCTGCATCATTTGCTCCATTTTCCTCAGGGTGAGCACCCTTTTCCTTTTGTGATAAGACTGAGGAAGGCAAAGGCAAACCCTTTCTGATTAAATCTTGCCAAGGATAACCCATGATAGGATCACCCCAGGGTCACTATAAGTCAGAAATGACTTCAAGGCATTCAGCAACACAATTTAGGGGCAACCAGCAGCCTGTGGCACTCTCCTCTTCCATGGATATAATGTTGGGATGGTCTCCCCCTTGCCTGCTTCCGCTCCCAAGGAAGGAGAAAGCTACTCTTTTCAACTACAACTCCTGGGATCCCCCAGTCAACATGGCAATCCTGGGAGTTATTGTCCAAAAAAGGTACCTCTTTTTTTCTGATAAATAGTGCAAATGTACTATAAATATGCTGTCATAACCAACTTCTCATAAATAATATAGTCAGAAATAAGCAGAAATATTAGGGCAAAAAGAAATATGCCTCTCCCTGATTATCCTCCCAGTTGCTTTTCTGAGTCAAACAACTGTTTTATTCTTTGCAGCTTAATAAACAAGGATCATTGCAAACAAAAGCACTTGACTTAGGTGCCCCTTAGATATTGTAGCAGTAACATGGGAGCCAATTAGTTGTGGGTTCATCCAATTCTGCTGCGATGCTGTTTAAGGGGCCAGAACCACTTTGCTTGGGCCGATCACATAGGTCCTTCCTAATTGTTTGTCACCAAAATAAATGTGTAAGAGATTTCTTTCCAGTTATTCTTATGATGCTGCATTTCAAGTCTTTCTTGTACATCAATGTAAAAACACAAAAAGGAAAGTAATAACAATAAATCAATGATATATTTTTCACAACAGTATAATGTATCTGTTTTCTGGAAAGGACATTTTATAAAAAGAAACTGAAGTAGTTCATAATAATCAGTGTAGTAAAGAATGGTATAAACATCCTTCAAAAAAGGGATCAACTGTAGAGACATAATGGATCATCTACAAGAGGGTATTCCACACACCAACTGCCACCAAGAAGCACAGGAAGTTTGCCAAGAAACACAAACACAACTATAGGCCTAAGCAGACTGCCAGAAATAGTGCACATTAAATTGAGGCACTGCCCTGGCTCAGTGCTAGGGAATCATGGGAACTGTAATTTTTTCTGGGACATTGAGCCTTCTCTGTGAGAGAGCTCTGGTGCCACAATAAATTACAGTTCCCATGATTCCCTAGCACTGAGCCAGGGCAGTGCCTCAATGTAATGTGCACTATTTCTGGCAGTCTGCTTAGGCCCTAAGAATACAGACCAAATTGGTGGTCTTCAGTTGCCATTAAGAAGCATGGACTCACTGAGAAGTCACAAAAGAAGAAGAAGAAGAAGAAGAAGAAGAAGAAGAAGAAGAAGAAGAAGAAGAAGAAGAGGAGTAACAACAGTAATTGGTGTTTCTTCTTTTCCCTACTCCTCTATCCCCTCCTCTGTACAGTTTACACCTCTTGTACTAACAGTTCTGCTATGGAAGCCCATTTAGGAATGGCTATCTTGACTAATTTGCTGGCAGAAACTATGCTACATCATCATTACATAAGCTTTTCAAGAAGACGGCTAACATGATACAAGACATTCTTTCAAATATTAATTTTATTGAATATCAAGATGTGGGATAAACCCATGGAAAGGGGCTCCCATAGTATCACTGTTATTTTTTTTTTTTTTTTTAAAAGTTTATTGATTAAAAACCAAAATCATACATTACAACAATTTCAGGTGTATAAGAACACAACAATAACCAAAAAAAAAATTAACATATATAAAAGAAGATAGACATATAGACAAAAAAAAAAACTACCTAACCAACTTATATATAGTTACTCACATACTTAACTAACATGTGATATACACCATTCTTTTTCAATATAAGAACAACATTTATGAAAATAATAACATAATAACATACAAAACGAAAACGAAGAAAAAAGTAAGTAAATAGAAAAAAGAAAATTGTCAATTTGCTATATAACATATAATAAAACGACTTCCAAGTTTAGTACAGCTTGCCATTCAGCCTAATATATGAGACTTCTATACGCGTTACTATTAACTAAATAGAAAGTAAGATAAGTAAGTAAGAAAGTATCACTGTTAGTGATAGGTACAAACAGACGTTATCACACTGGCCC
>CM034706.1:106904597-106926017 GCA_020142125.1 Phrynosoma platyrhinos
TCTTGCCACTTTCTTGCCGCTTTGAGACCCCAGTGTGATAACGTCCAGTGTGTGTGTGTTTCTTGGCAAACTCCCTGTGGTCTTGATTAATATTTTTACATTTCATGTTTATAGTGTGTGGTGAGACATATATAAGCCAGAAAAACTAAACAAAACATGGTGAGATATTCCAAGCCATTTGTGGTACAAATGCAACCCCTTTTTATTATGAAGAGGATCATCACCACCACCATCATCATCACCGCAACCACTTCATGATTCTATTAAGTATCAAATTAGTCATGCTGCATATGCACACGTATATGCACAGTGAAACCTGCATTTACTCCCCAGATGTTACAAGGACATTACTTTCCTTATAAATTGTTTGAACAAAATTTCTGAAGGATTTCACTGCCTGAATTTTTTTTGTTGCTTGTCTGCTTTCATTTACCATCAACGGTATAATCACTTCATCATTCACATGGCTAGCATATGGTTTTGTAGTTTGATACTGAGACTCTTGGACTGTAAGTTCATAGGTCCAGTCCCAAAAAGCAAACTGCATTCAACCTTGTCATAATCTAAAACATTAATTATTTGATAGGCTTAGTGCTTGTCATTTCAACCATCACTGTTCATGGCTGCTGCATATGACAACAGTACCCTCTGCCTGCTTGCTGTTAACTTCCAGGACCCAAGAGAATATAACTAATGAATTGCTTAATTATCACTACAAAACATCCATATTGTCAAAGGCAAAATATAGAAATACACCCCACAGAATGGTCACACAGCATCTAATAGTATTTAATATATGCAGAATTAATGTCATTTGATGGCCCCAAAAGTTCTCTTTCTCTCTCTCTCAAGCACATAATTTACATTTTTAAAAAGCACACTGATCACTTATTTCTCTGTTTTAAAAATGTGGATATGGATATAAATTTATAAATTATTAGTTTGTGTGTCTGGTGTATAATCATAGGGCTCACATTTTTGATTATATGGTCTTAATCACTTGCAAGCCTGTTTGGTATATCAAATATAATTTTCTAATAGTGTCAAGAAAATTAACAATTCATCTTTATACATTCTAGGCATGATTCTAATATTTCTATACACAGAATGAGTGAAAATCTGCCTGAACAATTTTCTGTTGATATATCCTCCTCTCACTGGCTCGCAGCCTCGGCAGACGACTAATAGAGTCGTCTCCGAGCCCTGGAAGAAGAGGGGCAGCCGCACGCGCAGTGCCCCTTCCTCTTCCAGAGGTTGCCCTTGGAGCTGCTGGCCCTCCTCACGGCCGGCGCCCCGAGGGCAACCTCCCGCCACAGCGACTGCATGCGCTGCGGTGGAAAAGGCAGGGAAAGTGTGCCCTACGCGTTTAGGGCACACTTTCCCTGTCTTCTAAAAGGAGCACCAATTTGGAGCTCCTTTTAGGGACGCCGCAGGAGCGCCGCGGTGTGGAGGCTGCGGTCCCGCGGCGCTCCATCCGGCGGCGTCTGGGAAGCTCTCGTGTGCTTCCCCCCTCTGTGGGTTCATATTCCTGTAGTATCATACATATGCAGCATGCCTGTCTATGGGGGCAATAACATAAAGGTTATATTTTCCTCACTTCTTGTTTGTGGGCTTCCCCAAAAGCAACTAGATGGCCACTCTTGGAACAGAATGCTGGGCTAGATAGGCTTTTGAACTGATCCACCACAAATTTGGGTGTCCTAAGTCACCTGCCAATATATGGTAACCCCATGCGTTTCAAAAGTTTTTCTCAGGCAAGGAAGACTCAGAGGTAGTTTTTCCAGTTCTTTCCTCTGAAATAGTCTACAGCACCTGATATTCATTGGTGGTAACTGGGGGAGGGGTGTTTTTCACATTTGCCTGAACTCTCTCCCAAAAGCCAACATGACTAAGCTGAGACTCATCGTTTTGACATATCATGAGAAGACATGACTCACTAGAAAAGACAATAAAGCTTGGCAAGGTAGAAATGAGCAGGGAAAAAGAAAGACTACACTACAGATGGAGAGATTAAATCAACAAAGCCACAGCCTTAAGTTTTCAAGATGTGAGGAGGGCTGTTGGTAACAGGATGACTTAGGGCCTAAGCAGATGGCTTATTGGGCCTTCTTTGGCACAGGGAAGGTGAGGGGCAGCCGCACACTCGGTGCCCCAACCCCCTCCCGAGGTCATCCTCATAGCAGCCAGCCCTCCGCATGGCTGGCGCTCCGAGGAGGACCTCCTGCTGCAGCGTTCGGACACGCTGCTGCGGAAGAGTCACTGAAAGTGCACCGCAGCCTTTTGTGGCGCACTTTCAGCGACATATGAAAGGAGCGCTATTTTAGCGCTCCTTCCCAGGGGCGACGACAGGGCGCCACAGGATCAAGGCATGGGGATGCCTTGGTCCCGCAGCGCACCTTCCCAGGGCGGCCCACGGCTGCCCATCTGCTTAGGCTCTTAGAGGTCTCTCATTCTTTGGGTCACCATAAGTTGAAGTCAACTTAAAGACAGTTACCATCAAATGACCCTGATTCCCAAAGGGATCTGGATGCCACATCCTATCATTATCTGTCCATTTTGTACCTGCTCCCTAGGATCCTGTATGACTGTCTATCTCAGTTTTAAAACACACTTAATGTTCACACAGAGTAATGATGTCAGCCTGTTACCAAATTCCCACATTAATTGAATGCAACATTTCTTCAAGGATGCACTGTGTTAGACAGGGGTCCCATAAGATGTGTATAGGATCACATGCTCAATGACCATGTTAATATAGAATTATATTTGCTGAATAGAACTATGGCAGTGATCCTATAACATATTTGGCCTGTAGAAGCTCTATTTATTTCAATTTCAGTACTGTGGTTTGGGTGTTGGACTAGGACTCTGGAGATCAGGGTTTGATTCCCCATTAAGCCATAAAAACCCACTGGGTGACTTTAGGCAAGTCACATGCTCTCAGCCTCAGGGAAAGGCAGTAACAAACTTCCTCTGAACAAATCTTGTCAAGAAAACCCAATGACAGGTTCAACTTAGGATTGTCATAAGTTAAAAATGACTCAAAGGCACATAACAACAACAACAAACGCCCAGGTGCTGTAGGCTGTATTTTAAAGAGAGGGACTGGCAAAACCACCTCTGAGTATTCATTGCCTAAGAAAATCATATTAAATTCAGGTAACTCAAAGGCATGTTCATGTATGTGAGCACATAAACATATACAAGTCATTTGATTATTATTTCCACTCATGTTTTGGAAAGGTAAATGTTAATTAATGCTGTGGAGATTATTTGATTTTCTAGGACTACACCCCTTTTGTCCTTTTGTTCTATAGCTATGGCTTAAAATCATTGTTCTTGATAACTTGATATTATCTAAAGTTGACGTTTAATATCATAATGACCTGCTAAATGCCAGTGGCTTTATTTTCTACTTGAAGAGTTGGGTTAATTAAAGAAAGAGTTCCATTTTGTATCTGTTCTTTTCACACTATCCAAATGTTCCTGTCTTACTGAGACTTCAGAACTGGAAAGAGATGGATAATAGACTGATATAGGTTGTAAATCAACCTGTTGCAATGTGAATGCTTTATAGAAGGCATTTGCAAACTAAATAAGCCTGATATTTATACAGTAATACATGCATAATTTGCTTCTTATATGTCACATCCTTGAGATAAAAAGTAATTTTAAATACAAGGTCAGGGAAACATGTTAGTGTCTCCACAGTGAGAGGAAGAAAGGTACTAAGTAAAATAATAACAATAAAATTACAGAGATTAATCTGACTTTTTCTAGCAAGAAAAAAGCACTATATGATCTCCATGTTTTAAAGGGGGGAGTAGTTTTCATTAAATAAGACAATCAAGTGGAGCAGCTGATGGATCTGCTGTGGGGGAGGGGGGTAGACCCACTTTTGATCACCATTTCTCCCACAACTGCTCTGTGTCATAATGGAACTCTAGTACTGACCTTCTGATGGGAGGTTCAGCCCCTCTTCTCCTGTCTGCTGGCAAGGGGAAGGAACTTCAGGGTGAAATAACTGCATTGAAAAGTCTGTGTGCATATATCTTACTCATTTGTTATATATGGTGGGTTGTTTTTTTTATTTGAATGGTGTTGTCATCCAGGACAGGCATACGTTAAACAACTTAGGGAACGACTTAGGGAGCTGGGGATGTTTAGCCTGGAGAAGAGAAGGTTAAGAGCTGATATGATATCCTTGTTTAAATATTTGAAGGGATGTCATATTGAGGAGGGAACAAGCCTGTTTTCTGCTGCTCCAGAGACTAGGGCCCGGAACAATGGGTGCAAGCTCCAGGAAAAGAGATTCCACCTCAGCATTAGGAGGAACTTCCTGACATGACAGTAAGGGCTGTTCGACAGTGGAACACACTCCCTAGGAGTGTGGTGGAGTCTCCTTCCTTGGAGGTCTTTAAGCAGAGGCTGATGGCCATCTGTTGGGGATGCTTTAATTGGGAGTTCCTGCATGGCAGGGGGGTTGGACTGGCTGGCCCTTGTGGTCTCTTCCAACTCTATAATTCTATGAGTCTATGATTCTGTTGATGAAACTTATCGTTTCATGCTAATGTCATTATCAGGGTCCTCTCTGGTAACATTAGTTTTATAAGATCACCATAATATGCCTGCTACAACATCAAACATACATCTCAGGTTTTGGCCCTGAAATCTCATGACATGAAATAATCCTGATTTGGCAACTCTAGATAGGATCCAGCATCTATATAACTTGGATCAACTGCATGGTGATCTGGATAAACTGTTGCATAAGCAGTAAAATCAAGATTTGTCAGTTGCAGTTCCAATGGTCTCCTGGAAACAAGGGGCATAAATGACTTCATGATTGTTGCATGTTCATTGCCTGCTTGAGTTTTACACTTATTATTCAGGAGTTGCAACATCTCTAATAATTCCTGTGGCCACAATCTCACAGTCTCATCAGCAAAGATGCTGAACAAACTGTCAGCATGATTTACATACAACTTGTCAACAGCATCTGGGTTGCTGTGTAGAAGAATGATAGGTGGCAGATGTTCTAGGAAATGTTGCCATCTGCCCTTGCTGGAAGTAACATCCCTGTAAAAAATAATGTGTTTGAATGGCTACAACAGAGATAACTCTGCTGTAAAGACCACAGCCCTATCCCAGCTTACACTATTACTTTAAGCCAGGGGTAGGCAACCTTTTTGAGCCGGGGGCCGGGTTGCTGTCCCTCAGACAATTGACGGGCCGAAGCACCAAAAATAAATAAATAAATAAATAAATAAATAAATAAAAATTAAAAAAGAATTTAAATTTTTTTGTAAAAATGCATGCACACTCTCTCAGCCCCAGAAAAGCCATGGCAAAACCCCTGTGAAGATTTTGCCAAGAAAACCCCAAGAACAAGTAATAACAACAATAATCAATATCATCATGGGGGGGCGGCGGCGGTTTGGGGGGGCGGCGGCGGCAGGACCGGTTTGGGGCTGGTCCAAAGGCCTTGCTGGACCGTATCCGGCCCCCGGGCCTTAGGTTGCCTACCCCTGCTTTAAGCTAACAACCTTTTGAAAGCATAATGGAATGCAGCAAGGAGTAGCCATGAATTACTAAAAGGGATTTAGAGCCATTATTGACTAACCTTAAGAGAGGTGCATATATTACCTCAAGAGCATACTTCCATTTGATTTCTTTCTTCCTAAGCATTTCAGGTAACATCTAGAGGTAACATCCCTGGACTCTGGACAATTCATGGGCCAGGCATACTTGGCTAGCCTAGGAGTTGTTTTTCTTGGCCTCTTGTAAGAGACCAGTTAAATTATACAGGGTGGTATGTTTGTGTCGCACTGACAAAAGGGTTGGGGGTGGAGCGAAGCCTTTATATGGCTGGCACCCCTGCCCTTCTTCCTCTTTTGGTTTTGTTGCTCAAGCTGGTTGGTGGCTTGAGCTTCAGCTGCTTTCTGTGTCACATGGTCTCCTGGCTATGTAGTCTCTCTGATGACAGATGCAGCTTGGCTTTCAATTACTTTGGTATTGGGGATACCTGGGGGTGCTTGGGTACTTGTTGTTTTTTATTTCCTTTTATTGCTTCATTCTACATTTTGAGCACTATTTTCCCTCCACTAGGCTCCTCAACCCCTTTCCCCCCCATCTTGTGATTAAGAGATTGTTCTTGTTATCTTTTGCTTTTTGGTTGATAATACTCTATCTTTCTATTATTATTGTTTTTCATTTTGGGGCTCTCCTTTCGGTGGGGGTTGGCTTCTAAAGTCTTACCATGCATAGGGCCTGTGTTTTTTGATACTGAGTGCTAACAGTTCTCCCATCCACTCATTTCTTTGCCTATGCAAAAGCTTTTGTCCTCAGAGATCCAAGCCTGCCTCCCTTTGGGACTTTGGAGACCTTGGTCTATTAAAGCCCTATGTGCCATATTGTTTGTCTGTGTGTGTATGTGTGTTTTATTTAGACCAAATATGGTGGTTTCCTTTCGTACCATTGTTTTGTTTGTATCAATGGGTCACACTCTCTCAGCTTCAGATGAGGTCATGACCAAACTATCATCATAGTAAATTGGTTTGATTTTAATAAGCCCATATTATCCCTCCTTTTCCTGGTTTTCATATATAGGGCCTCGGCAGACGACTAATTGGGTCGTCTTCCGGGCCCGGAAGAGGAGGGGCAGCCGCACGTTCGGTGCCCCTTCCTCTTCCTGAGGTCACCCCGGAAGCTGCCGGCCCTCCGCACGTCCAGCGCTTCCGGGGAAACCTCCCTCCACAGCGACCGGACGCGCTGCGGAGGATAAGACCGCGAAAATGTGCCCGCCGCTTTTAGGGCGCACTTTCGCTGTCTTGAGGAAGAAGCGCTGATTTAGCGCTCCTTCCAGGGACGCCGCCGGTGCACCGAGATGCGGAGGCTGCGGCCCCGCGGCATGCCGGCGCAGGGCGTCCTGGACGCCCTCGTCTGCTTCCCCCCATAGGCCTTAATTTGGGCCTAGTTTTTTAGATGGCCTTTGCAGACTGTCAGAAATAGTGCAAATTGTCACTTTAACTGCCCTGACTCAGTGCTAGGGAATCATGGGAACTGTAGTTTATTGTGGCACCAGAGCTCTCTGATAGAGAAGTCTCAATGTCTCAGAAAAAAATACAATTCCCATGATTCCCTAGCACTGAGCCAGGGCAGTTAAAGTGGACTCAATTTGCACTATTTCTAGCAGTCTGCAAAGGCCATTAGTGTGCCATGTGGCCACTTCTGCCCTTCCAGTTTCACTTTGCTTTAAACCAGTTTTATTCCCTTCCCCCCCCCTTTTTTTTTTTTTGAGATTATCGCACCGCTAATAAAGCTGGTTTACCTGAGCCAGTTTAAAAATTAAAATAGATGGCATCTTGATCTTATCACAAGGATTTAGCCACCAAAATCACCACCTGGGTCCATCCCATGTCCATCCCCACTCCCAGGGCTGCTCTGGCGGCCATTTCCTTAAGCCAGAAAACTCCCAGCTTCAAAAAGAGGCATGTTGAGCACCCCTGTGAGTGGGATTGGACCTGGGAGGCGATTTTGGTGGCTAAATCTTTGTGATATGATCAGGATGCCACCCATTTTAAATTTTAAGCTGGCTCAGGTGAGCCGTTTTTATTAGCACTGCGATAATCTCCATGGATACTATAGGCTATATTTCAAATGAGCTGAAATATTTCCAGCTAAGGGCCTCGGCAGACGACTAATTGGGTCATCTTGGAGGCTTGGAAGAGGAGGGGCAGCCGCACGTTCGGCGCCCCTTCCTCTCCCTGAGGTCGCCCTCGGAGTCGCCGGCCCTCCGCACGGCCGGCGCTCCGGGGAAGACCTCACGCCGCGGCAGCCGAACGCGCCGCGGCGGAAAAGACAGCGAAAGTGCGCCCGACGCTTTTAGTGCGCACTTTCGCTGTCTTGAGGAAGGAGCGCTGATTTAGCGCTCCTTCCAGGGTCGCCGCCGGTGCGCCGAGGTGCGGAGGCTGCGGCCCCGCGGCGCGCCGGCCCAGGGCGTTTGGGAAGCTCTCGTCTGCTTCCCCCCTAACTCCTTTAGTTTTATAATTGGCCTCATACTTGTTAGTCTTTGTGCTTTGCTTGCACCGTGCAATTTTGTGAGTTTTGGGGGCCATTATCCTTATATTTTCTTTTTTTTAATTTTATTATTATTTCTGGCTCAAGTGGACAACAGAGATAAAGCAAAAAGCAAAGCAGCTTCATTTATATACCGCTTCATATCACACAATGGGATGTCTAAGTGGTTTACAACTGTGAGCTGATTTGCCCCTCAACAAGCTGGGTACTCATTTTAGTGACTTCACAAGGATGCAGGCTTGAGTCGAGCCTCAGCCCTGGCTGGTATTGAACTCGTAACCTTGTGGTTTATGAGTGAGTGGCTGCAGTACAGGCATTTAACCACTGCACCACCAGGGCAGAGATACTACCAGATTGGCTGAGCACCTGGATTTTCTTGGTTAAATGTTTATTTCAGTGGTTATTGCTGAAATGTATACTGCTTTTTCTTAGTGCTATTGTATACTGCTTTTTCTTTGGGGGTTTTATCTGTGCTGTTTTGCCAGTTTTGTTTTGGGGTGTGGCTTTACCAGCCCTATACACTTCTGGGTGTTGTTTTGTCTGTGTTTTCTGTTGTTTGGCCAGGTTTGACTATTTTGTTTGGGCTCAGGGTCTCTTTTCATTTAAGTCCCACTTTAAGCACCACCTGGTAACGGTGGCATTCCTGTGGCCGCGGAGGACTGCCCAACATCCTGCAGCCCTCCGGAGAACAGCTGAGTGGCCTGAGTCACCCTGAGCCGCCTCACCTGCGCGGCTGGGTGAGGAACATTGGCGGCAATATAAACCCGCCTCCCACCATCTCCGCCGGCACCACCCAGTAACGGCTGCGTTCCTGTGGCCGCGGAGGACTGCCCAACATCTTGCAGCCCATGGGAAAACTGTTGAGAGAACACCTGTGCGGTTAGGGGAGGAACTTTTCCCAGCAACTATATAATTTTTATTTTATATTGTATATTTTAAGTAACTGTTTTTTAAATTATTTTGTCATTTTGTTTCTGGGGGGTGGGTGCGGGTGGGAAAGAGGGATGGGATTTGTATTGATTTGTATTGATTTTATTTGTATAATGTTTTGAACTCTGTACGCCGCCCCGATTGCCTGGCAGAGGGGCGGGATATAAATAAAAATTATTATTATTATTATTATTATTATTATTATTATTATTATTATTATTATTGTGTTTTCAGAACACCTTTTATTTTAAATACTTTATATATAGCCTGGCATAGGGTTTCTTTCTTTGTTTTTGTTTGATTTTCTGGCTTGGTTCTTAACCCCCCCTCCTTTTTTCAAAGTTGATGGCTTTTCCCTCTGTTTGTTTGCTCCCCATCCCTGTGTATCTTAAGGTGCTCAGTGCTTGAGCCTTTCCTTTCAGGCTTTCTCTTTTGAAAAGTTCTAGTGGATTTACAAAGTTTGGATGTATTTTTGGTGCCCATTCTTATTGATTCCTGGCTTCGTTTTAATCATTGCTGCCCCTTATCTATAGGGTGATCTTGAGAAAGTTACACTCTCTCAGCCTCAGGGTTGGGCTGACCACAAGTTTTTTGGAGGTCCATTTTGCTCCTGATTTGGGTGGTCACCATTTTGTGCCCATGAGGTTTGTTTGTTGTTTCAGCATCTCAAGCCCGTGCTTCCATTGTTGCTTTCATTTTTTTTTCTAATAAATGTATACCCCACCTTTTGCCGTAGTTTTACCCTCCACCAGGCCATATGGGTCAGGTTGAGTTTTGCCTCCTGGCTGTTAAGGGGCCTAGAACCATAAACAGGGCTCATGCTAATGTCCTTTTCCTTTTTAAATATCTGCTTAGTTTATTCAGCATATTTTGACTTTATTGTGTGGGGCCTACAATGATTTTTTGCTGTTTCATGTTTCAGGCCCACTCTGCCAACAATTCCTTTCACTTTCCCTTGCTTCTGCTTTATTATCTTCCCCCATGCCATGTAGTTGGTTTGGACTTGGTCTATTTTGCTGCTTGGGGCCTCTGCAGACGGTACAAAGAGCCATCTCTGAGGCATGGAAGGGGAGGGGCAGCCGCACGGCGGCCGCCTGAACCCCTCCTCGAAGAAGTCGTCAGGGCGTGCGCTGTCACTGCTCTTGATGCACTCCTTCTGCCGGCTCTAGAAGGACCGGCATTTTAGCGCTCCTTCCAGGGCTGGCAGAAGGGAGGATTGGGGCCGAGATGTGGGGCAGCCTTGGCCTCAATCCTCCACCTCCCAGGGCGGCCCATGGCCACCCATCTGCATCCTCTCTATGTTAAACAAGACTCACATAAGGCACTTTCTTTCTTTATATCTACTATCATTCTAAGGTTGAATAGAGCTTTCTGATATATTTAAATGTACTTCTCCCTTTCCTTCCTTCTTCCTCCGCTTCCTTTCTCATTTCCTTCTTTCCCGATTTTCTTTCTGTCTATTAAGTGACCGCGCCCCCCTCCACATACACCCTTTTCTTCTTCCTTCCTTCCTTCCTTCCTTCCTTCCTTCCTTCCTTCCTTCCCCTCCCTCCTTCCTTCTTCCAAGGAAATAGAGAAAGATTTTCTCCTGGTTATATTTTCATGTTTAACTTAATAAAGCTTGACCTTACAAGCTATTTATAGCACACACTTTTCTCTGCAAGTTCAATAATTGGTTTTATTCAGATTATACTGAAAGCCAGTGTGGTACAGTGTTTCAGGTGTTGGGCTGTGACTTTGGAGGGTGGGGTTCATTTCCTGGCTTGACCCTGGGACCCACTAGGTTGTCTATGTGGGTGACACTCTCTCAGCCTCATTTAGAGGTGGGTTGAATCTTTTCTTGAACAGTTCAGTTTCTAATATGAGACAATTTGATAGATTCAGATGTTAAAAGTAAGTTGTATAGAGTAAATCTATACAACTTACTCTGACTTCATAAAATGTTTCTAAATGTTCTAAATATAATAAATGGTTAATAAACTAAACTTTTGTCTTATGCAGGGGAAGGCAACCTTTTTAAGACCTGGGCTGGTCTCCCGTAGCCCAGGTCTCGGCTGGGCCGGGGGGGGGGGGGGGGGGGGGGGGGGGGGGGGGGGGGAATGGCGCCACGCGCGCATGACCCCCCCGCGTATGCGGCCGCCACGGCAGCATGGCGGCCATGTTGTATTAAGTATTAAGTATTAGTAGTAAGTATTAGTATTAAGATAGCAGCCACTTGCAAGCCAAAATGAATGTGTTCCCATCCTAAAACCGTAAGACCAGGGACCGGCAACCTACGGCCCGGGGGCCGGTTAAGGCCCCGGTCCCTGGACCTACTGGCCCAGGCCAAAGGTTTCCGCTGCTGCGCGCTGCCACCACAGTGCATTTTTGCCGCTCTGCGGCTGCGCTTGTCACGGCTGCCATTTTGGAAATCAAAATGGTGGCTGCTACGCGTTTGCACATGTGCAAGAGTACTGCACATGCGCAAATGCATCACGACCGCCATTTTGATTTCCAAAATGGCAGCCGTGACGAGCATGGCCGCAGAGTGGCAAAAATATGCCATGGTGGCAGCGCGCGGCGGCAGCAACCTTCGGTCTGGGCCAGTAAGTCCAGGGACCAGGGCCTTAACCGGCCCCCAGGCCGTAGGTTGCCGGTCCCTGGTCTTACGGTTTTAGGATGGGAACACATTCATTTTGGCTTGCAGGTGGCTGCTGCTATCTTAATACTTATAGGTTTAGAGAGGCTACACTGCAGACCGATCCAGAATAAACGCTACAATATATAGTGGTTCCAACGCCCTCTAAACAACAATGTGCTCACCTTGGCTGGCCAGTGGCTGTTGCTGTTTCAACACCTATAAGTTCTGAGACTATACAGCTTTTTGATCTAAGAGGGTTGTTTCAGCCCCAAATGGTTTGTTGCCTTTTCAATGCAAACATGATAGCCTTGCCTCCCAGTGGCTTGTTCTGTCCCAACACCTCTAAATGCTGCACTTCACCTCACCGGTGACTTCATAGACACATAACTACCCATTGTGTGATAATCTTGCCCTGGGCTTCAAGCAGACTGCCAGAAATAGTGCACATTAAATTGAGGCACTGCCCTGGCTCAGTGCTAGGGAATCATGGGAACTGTAATTTATTGTGGCACCAGAGCTCTCTGACAGAGAAGGCTCAATGTCTCAGAAAAAAATACAATTCCCATGACTCCCTAGCACTGAGCCAGGGCAGTGCCTCAATTTAATGTGCACTATTTCTTGCAGTCTGCTTAGGCCTCAAACTTATTTTATATTTTTATGTGAGGTTTATAGGGGGCTAATTCTTCACACTGTCCATTCTATAGCTTCCTTCTGAGTTAACTCCTTCACCATTGATGACAGAAAAAATAGATATGCCTTTGCTATCAATGATAATTAGCCCAATGAAAATGTGTTAAGGGTTCCCTCTTTACCTTTAAGGGGCTTTCACCTGATTAATTTGTGGGGGGGGGGGAGTTGCAGACTGCCAGAAATAGTGCAAATTGAGTCCACTTTAAGAGTTAGGGTTAGTGCTAGGGAATCATGGGAATTGTTTTTTTCTCTCTGAGACATTGAGCCTTCTCTGTCAGAGAGCTCTGCTGCCACAATAAAATACAGTTCCCATGATTTCCTAACCCTAACCCTTAAAGTGGACTCATTTTGCACTATTTCTGGCAGTCTGCAACCCCCCTTAGTTGGATTAGGTGCTTGCTGTACTTTTATCCTAATCCACAAGCTACCCACAATTCAGGATATTTTTCTTTGGGGTTTCATATATCTCTTTGTGTGGGTTTGTCATCCATCTATCTGGCTACTAATTTGATGTCCAGTTGACATAAACATGAGATATCGGACAAATATCACCAGTAGGTTTCTAAAGTTCTAGTTCTTGGTTACTTTATTGCAACTGAGGAAGTGGACTGAAGTCTATGAAAGCTTATGCTGCCAATTTATTTATTTCAGTTAGGTGCTACAAAATTTCTCTACATATTAGCTGATAATATGATTAAACATTTACTCAATTACAGTTTGTGGCTAGATTAACTACATGTTACGTGAAGTTGGCTTTTCATTTTTTGTCATTTCATCCTACAGATTTAAATTGTTAGGCTTCAGTTTCAGGATATATCTTTTTAATAGACTGAGCCCTTTTTATGGGCTATTTTGTTTTATATATAGGTTTCTAACAAAACATACAACTATTTCACTGTCCATACAATAGTGATAGCCACAGTTTGGGCCTTTTTGAGATATTTCTTGAGATAATTAGAGGAGTGACAAAGCCACCTCATAAGATTTGGCTTATACTTGACATTGTTAAAGATTTATAATCCTGTTCACAAATTTAGTTCTATTTAATAGGGTTTCAATTTGCGGGCTGTGCTTAACATTTTAAATATGCTACATCTAGGCCTCTATCTGCCATTGGTTTTCACAAGTTTAAATTCAATACACACTCATTTTCAATGGGGTGACATCCACAACATTCGTCCTGGGGTTTTCTATCATACACAATTCAACAGTTTGAATGATATAGGTCTCAGGCATACCCCAGATATGTCCACCCTTTATATTATTAAGATTATTTTGTTTTGCTTTTCAGGTGCCCAGTTTGGCCTGTTTCACCACTAAGTTTGATTGGAGGCTATGACATGATCTGCTGGGCTGCTCGTCTAGCCAGAGGTAGCCAGTTTGAGCTCATCTAGACTGCAGTGAGGTGATACTGACTGAATGGATGGCTATACATGGCCCATGTTGTTCAGGGAGTACCATTGGCCTCTGCCAGATGTTTTAGTCATGCACTTGGGTGGGGATTACTTGGGTCTCTTGAGGATTAGCCCATATTCCACAAATTATATACGATCGTGTGTTGGTTTTCAAAGGCCTCAGTGAGGTAACAGTACCTGAATAGATGGCTAATCATGGCCTTCATTGGCATGGTTAATGCCCATGATGTTTGGGGAGCACTGATGCCTCCACCACATGCTTAAATTAACCTGTTTAGTAATGACTTGGGTTTGCTCAAGGATAAAGTCTTTTCTCTACACGTTATACATGATTCAAGTAGATTTTGAAACAGTGGCCTTCCATTTCTATTATTTGTTGGTTATGTTGCCCCACAAGTTTGGAGTTGCAGTGGCAAAACCCATCTAATTAATAGAGCCAAAAGACAGGTCAATGCCAATATCCACAAGGCCATGGATAATGGGTTGGGCCAATACTTGCCACATACTGACATGTTAATGAGGCCTGAGTTATGCAGGTCTGACAGCATTCAATTGAGCAAAACAATAAATGAGATTTTTTTACAGGGGTCTGCAAATGGGTGAAGGCTTTTTAGCCAGCCTCTGCTTAGCCCTATATCTATGGCTGTTTCTGGGAGAGAGATATAGATATTGGTGAATACCTAGGGCACCCTTTTGTAGTGAAGGTTGGGCCTCTGAAACTATCCCTTTAGGTCGTGCAGCTAAATGGGATAGGGAAAGAAACCTTCCTTGGGGCTGAGCTATACACTCTTACTCAAGTCTTGTGAGTTGAGTAAGGAAATCCCAGGTTGGCATTCCTGAGGTGAGCTTTTCAGGGAGCAACCCAAATATGGGTTATTCATGCAGCTCAAGTGTTTCACCCTGTGGAAGCTGAGGAGATGGTCCTGGGAATAGACCACCTGCCACAGCTCCTCCCACACTAGGTTGTTCCTTCAGTTTTCCAGAGCACTCAGAAATTACATAACTAGTTAAAGTTAAATAAAGCAACCCATTTTCTAATCCATTTCTGTGTCTAGATTCATTATTTACAAGTAGGTCAGCAAATAGCATTGTGCTTTCTCATCACCTGACTTTCGGGTAATACAACACTACTGCAGAATAGGACATGACTGATGCCACCTTAATACTGCCTCAATCTAGACATGACCAGCACAATTTATAACTCACACCTAGGGATGCATATTTTTACTTATCTCCTTCTTGCATATAAGAACAAGGCATTTCAAAAGTATTGTCCACCTTGGGCAATGTTACAAGTATTATTGTGCAATAATATTTCATGTTTCAAGATCTTTTTGTTAAAAATTGTTTGCTGAAAAAATACACCTTATTTGCATACTTTTTTCCCCTATGGGAAACATTTTTTAAATAATAATAATAATAAAATGTATTTATACCCCGCCCCTCTGTTAAAACAATTGGGGTGGCTTACAACAATTAAAATTACAGCAAATACAAACCAAACCCCAGGACCTTACCCTCCCCCCATTAAAAGGGGATTAAACTACACATATTAAAAATTAACATAAAATCTCAAGAAAAATAATTAAAACAAACAGACAAATAAAAGCCACCAGCAAGCAAAAGCAGAAAGAGGTAAGGAGACACTGCTCCTGAGGCCGGGATCTAATTAAGAAGTTAATCAGGAAAGGCCTGCTGGAAGAGATCCGTCTTCACAGCTTTTTAAAAGGTGCTTAAATTTGTAATCTGACGGATCTTGTCTGGCAGGCCATTCCATAATCTGGAGGCGGTTACTGAAAATGCCCTCTGGGAGGTTGCCGACAGCCTAGATTTTAATAGCTGGAGCAAATTCCTCCCAGAGGACCAGATTGCGTGGGGAGGATTATATGGGAGGAGGCGGTCCCGAAGATAGGATGGACCCAAGTGATTTAGGGCTTTAAAGGTGATAAACAACACCATATACTGGGCCCAGAAACTAATAGGCGCCAATGGAGAGATTTTAATACCAGAGTTATGTGGTCTCTCCTAGATGTTCCAGAGACCACTCTGGCTGCCATATTTTGTACTAATTGGATTCTGGACCAAGCACAAGGATAGCCCCATGTAGAGCGCATTACAGAAATCCAGACATGAGATTACCAGCACGTGCACTCACTTCCAGGAAAGTAAGCAAGTTAAAATTATTTTTTGCACAAACTTTTTCTTTTACCAGAAAATACCAAATGTGAAAAATCTGGCAGAAGTTGATCATTTTCTCAGTAATGATCTTGTCTTGAAGCATTGATTCATCCTTCCTTGTTGAGGATATGAAAAATATATATATGCAAATTTTTTAGACATACCTACTTGTAACCCACTAAACCAGGTTCATTTTGTTGGCCTGGTATTCCAGCCTCCCAGAAGCTCTATAAAGTACCTCCTCCTCCTCCTCCTTCTCCTCCTTCAGCCTTGCTTATTTGCCAATGGTAGTCCAAATTGACTACTACCTGTTTATAACCCTGTTTTGCTGTATTTTTTTTTTGTCAATTACAAATGTCTGGTATTATCTTACTCAGATTTCAGCCCCCCTCTATTTGTTGTTGTTAACTGACCTCAAGTCGATCTCAATTCATGGCAACCCTATGGATAGAGACATCTCCAAGATCCTCTGTCTTCCACCACTCTGCTTAAATCTTGCAACCCCATATTTGTGACCTCCTTAATAGAGTCCATCCATCTAGCATGTGGCCTTTGGGGGGAAGCAGACCAGGGTGTCCAGGACGCCCTGGGACGGTGCGCCGTGGGACCGTGGCATCCGCACCGTGGCGCACCGGCGGCGTCCCTGAAAGGAGCGCTAAATTGGCGCTCCTTTCAGAAGTCAGGGAAAGTGCGCCCTAAACGTGTAGGGCGCACTTTCCCTGACTTTTCCGCCACAGCATGTGCGGACACTGCGGCGGGAGGTTGCCCCCAGAGCGCCGGCCATGCAGAGGGCCGGCAGTTCTGAGGGCAACCTTGGGAGGAGGAAGTGGCGCCGATCGTGCGGCTGCCCCTCCTCTTCCCTGCCTCAGAGACAACTTTATTAGTCATCTGCCGAGGCCCTTTCTTCTTACTTCCCTCCACCTTCCACAGCATTAATGTTTTTTCCCAAAAAGTCCTCTCTTCTCATGATGTCTCTGAGGTATGACAGCCTCAGTTTGGTCACCTTGGCTTTCAGGGATGTTTCTGGTTTGATCTGCTCAAGGACCTACTTGTTTGTCCTTTTGGCTGTCCATGGGATCCTCAGCAGTCTTTCCAGCACCACATCTGAAATGTGTTGATTTTCTTCCTATCATCTTTCTTAACTGTCCAGCTCTCACATCCATACATGATAATAGGGAATACAATGGCTTGTATGATTCTAACCTTTGTGCTGAGTTGTATATCTTTGCATTTTAGAATCTTTTCTACTTCTTTCATAGCCACCCTCCCCATTTTTAGTTGTCTTTTAATTTCCTGACTGCAGTCCCCATTTCTATAGATGCTTGATCCCAGGTATGGGAGTTCTTTTACTATTTCTATTTCTTCATTGTGAAGGTCCTCAGTAATCATTATTTTTGTTTTCTTTATATTCAACTGTAAGCCTGCCTTTGTACTTTCTTCCTTGATCTTTCTTAGTAGTTGTTCCAGGTCTGTAAAGTTTTCTGCTAGTATTATGATATCATATGTATATCTTAGATTGTTGATATTCTTCCTCCTATTTCCACTCCTCCTCCTTCTGTGTCCAAGCCTGCTTTTCTTATAATATGTTCTGCATATAAGTTGAAGAGATAGGGTGAAAGGATGCAGCCTTGTCTGATCCCTTTGCTAACTGGGAACCAATCTGTTTCTGTGTGTTCTGTTCTGACAGTAGCTTATGTCCTGAGTACAAATTCCTTATCAAGACTACCAGATGTGTTGGCACTCCCATGTCTTTAAGCATGTTCCATAGCCTTTCATGGCCTATGTAGTCAAAGGCTTCACTGTAGTCTTGGGGGGAAAACCATGAGGGGAATTTTGGCATAATTCTTTTTTTTATATTTGTTCCAAATCCGTAATAAGGATCTTCTTATACAATGATTGTTAAAATCTTTGTGTACTTTGGTTTTCCCATATCCTAAATAAGAGTGCCATCCAAAATAGAGACATCCCCTTAGTTCTAGTATATCCTCATTTTCTCCCCAAGAAGTGATTCAGAGAAGAGAAATGAAGCAAAGAGCAAATTGGTTAACTTTTGCACTAACAAAAGATGAATTGGTTTAACATAAATTGAAAACACAAGATGAATTACAACAAGAAGGGTTTCTTTTGAATTGGTTTAAATTTAGACAAATTACAGAATGTTATAAGAGAGATCTTAAAACTCAGGGAATTGATTTAAAACTGAACGAGTTTGATAAAATCTGGTTAGGAGAGAATAAAAAGTGGATTGGAAGCTTTTATAAACTCTTATTAAAATGGGAATTAGAGGAAGAGACAATAAAAGAAAACATGATCTAATGGGCAAAGAATTTTGGTTATCCATTGGAGTTGGGAAAATTGGAGTTATGTATGGATAAGGGAATTAAAACAATGATATCACAGAACTTGAAGGAAAACTACTATAAAAATATCTTCACTGGTATTTAACTCTGGTGAAGATCTCAAAAATATACAAAACTAGAAGCAATCTATGTCGGCAGTGCGGCAAAGAACCAGGTAAATTATATAAATGTCTCTGGACTTGTGAAGTAGTTAAAAATTATTGGAGAAAAGTAAATGAAACTATGAATCACATATTACAGGGAAAAAGTACAAGCTTGTCCAGAAATCTATTTGCTATTTGATAACAAAGTAGGCAAATTAGATTTAGATAAAGAAGTAGGCAAAATGCTTTTTTATTTAATCACCACTGAAGGATAACTTTTGTATGGAAAATGGAAAATGAAAAATGTCCCAAGTACAAAAGATTGGATAGTTAAATTATATGACTCAATGGAAATGGACTTACTCACACAATATGTACAAAATAAAATTATGGAAGAAATAACTAATGAGTGTACACCAATACTAAAATATCTTAAAGAACAGTGGGATAACTCAGCCATTATTAGTTATTTATTACTCTTAGAGAGAAACAAGAAGTACAGAATTAGGTTTAAGGATCAAATATAGCAAAAAATAAAACAAGAAGCTAGAAGAGAAGAGAAGGAAACATCAAGTATTAAAATATAGAGGTATGTACCAGAAAGGAAAGCATATGTATAAATAATGCAAGGAAATAAGGATAGATTACATATACATAGTGTAAGCAGTTAATATCTTGTGAATAAACACAATGAGGGAAAATAATCATAAAAAAGGAGCAACATTTTTTGGTCTACTTGTGTAGATAATGCAAGCCAAAGAAAATAATTAAATATATATTACTAACATTGAATTAATATTAAAAATAGGGTATAAAGAGACATAAAGTAGAGTAAAAGATAGAATAAGAAAAAATAATAGATTAATATTAAATAATTCATAGATTTAAGCAAACGAAAGAAAATTAAAACACAATTGGATCGCATAATTGGAAGAGAAACAACTTATCAATAGCCAAAACCTATAGTAAACAATGTAACAAATAAGGTACTAAAATAACTACATGGGAAGGATAAGAAAGACAATTATTTTAACAGATAAACCAGTTAAGACAAGGAGGAAGTAAGAATGAATGTTAGATGGGAAGAAAGAGTCTGAGAATGAAAGAGTTTGATGGAAAAGGTTTAGGAAAAAAGAAGGTACAAGTAAGGGCCTCGGCAGAAGACTAATAGAGTCGTCTCCGAGGCCTGGAAGAAGAGGGGCAGCCGCATGAGCTGCGCCCCTTCCTCTTCCCGAGGTTGCCCTTGGAGCTGCCGGCGCTCTGCATGGCCGGCGCTCCCAGGGCAACCTCCCGCCTCAGCGACTGCACGCGCTGCGGCGGAAAAGTCAGGGAAAGTGCGCCCTACGTGTTTAGGGTGCACTTTCCCTGACTTCTAAAAGGAGTGCCAATTTGGCGCTCCTTTCAGGGTCGCCGCAGGAGCGCCGCGGTGCAGCTGCCATGGCCCCGCGGCGCTCCGGACCAGGGCGTCCTGGACGCCCTGGTCTGCATCCCCCCTAAGTTGAAGAGGGTGAGAGAATGTAGTAAAATGGAAGGAGTAGTAGAGAAGGAGTCTGAAAAGAGAAATAGGGATGAGGGGAAGAAACAGGAGGAAAGTGGAAGAGGAGGTAAAGAAATTAGGAAAGAATGAAAGGAAAAGAATGTATGGGAAGAGAGGATTTATGGCAGAAAGAATATCAAAGGATACAATGAAATAAAGGAGGCTCTTTCTATTTTTTGTATTGGGTGCAAGAGACGAAAGTATTGCTTAAAGAGTATAATTGAAGTGTAAACAACAAATGTATAATAAGTATAACATACATTTTTTTTAAGGATGGGATGAATGTGTATTTTTAAGTTTGAAACAATATTTTTTAAAAAAAAAGGCTTTGCTGTAGTCTATAAAGCACATGCTGGTTTTCTTTTGGAATTCCCTGGTGCACTCCATTAGCCATTGTATGTTTGCAATGTGGTCCCTAGTGCCTCTTCAGCCTGTACAGACTGCCAGAAATAATCCAGTTTGAGACCACTTTAATTGCTCTGCCTCAATGCTAGGAAATCATGGGAACTGTAGTTTATTGTGGCACCAGAGCTCTCTGACAGAGAAGGCTCAATGTCTCAGGGAAAAAAACACTACAGTTCCCATGATTCTCCAGCATTGAGCCAGGACAGATAAAGTGGTCTCAGGATGGATTATTTCTGGCAGTCTGTAAAGGCCTGAACTTCCTAAACCCTGCTTGGACCCCTGGGAGGATAATTTTGCTTGCATGGGAGATCAGTGCTGTGGTGCTATAGTTGCTGCAGTCTCTTGTATCTCTTTTTGTGGATGGGGATATATATTGATTGCTTCCAATCTGTCGGCCATTGTTTTGTTTTCCATATCCATTGACATATGTTGGTTCACACTAGAATTGACTATGGCCCTAAGCAGACGGGAAAGAAAGTGTGACCTGAATTTGCCCTTTCCCGAAACCGCAGGAACCACATTGCATGCCCTGAAGGTGCACTATTTGGGGACGCAGAAACCGCATTGGAGTCAGTCAATGCAGCTTTTCCGAGGCTCTATTAAAGCCTCAGCCACCGCACTGCCTTGCCCGAGGTTGCCCCAAATAAGAATGTAGCCACCGCACGGGCAGCAGCGGCGACTTTAATATTTTTTTTTTATTTCCCCTCTGGCACATGCGCACGTGTGCAGAGAAAGCAGGGTCCCTTTAACAAAAATGTTGGCAATGCTCAGGACCTGCGCACTATGTGCTGCAGAGGAACAATGGCTGCAGTGAAAGTCCTCTTGTATACTTGGGAGCAAGGGCCGATGTACCTGCGCAGGGATGCCTAGTTCGCCATGAGTGTGCAGTGAAAGTCCTCTTGTATACTCGGGAGCAAGGGCCGATGTACCTGCACAGGGATGCCTAGTTCGCCATGAGTGTGCAGTGAAAGTCCTCTTGTATACTCGGGAGCAAGGGCCGATGTACCTGCGCAGGGATGCCTAGTTCACCATGAGTGTGCATTGAAAGTCCTCCTGTATACTCGGGAGCAAGGGCCAATGAACCAGCGCAGGGATGCCTAGTTTGCCATGGGTGTGCAGTGAA
>CM034706.1:106934011-106955081 GCA_020142125.1 Phrynosoma platyrhinos
TCTGCAATTGTTTCATAGGTAGTACATGGGAATACAAGTCAGCATGGTGTACTGGTTTGAGTGTTGGACTACCACTCTGGAGATCTGCATTTGATTCCCCATTCTGACATGAAACCCACTGGGTGAACTCGGATAAGTCACACACTCTCAGCCTTAGGGGAAGGCAATGGCAAACCTCCTCTGAGGGAATCTTGCCAAGAAAATCCCATGATCACCATAAGTCGGGAACAATAACAAAAACAATTACATTCTTGGAAGTCACACTCTCTCAACCTTGGGGAAAGCAATGGCAAATGCTTTCTGAACAAACTTTGCCAAGGAAACCCCAGGATAGGTTTGCCTTTGAGTTGTCAGAAGTTAGAAATGACTGGAAGGCACACAACAGCCATCACAACGATAGCATTTTTGGAAGTCACACTCTCTCAGCTTCTGGGGAATGCAAATGGTAAATGCTTTCTGAACAAACCTTGCCAAGGAAACCCAGGATAGGTTTGCCTTTGAGTTGCCAGAAGTTAGAAACTACTGGAAGGCACACAACAGCCACAACAATAGCATTTTGGAAGTCACACTCTCTCAGCCTCTGGGGAAAGTAAATGGCAAACACTTTCTGAACAAACCTTGCCAAGGAAACCCAGGATAGGTTTGCCGTTAAGTTGCCAGAAGTTAGAAATGACTGGAAGGCACACAACAGCCACAACCACAACAATAGCATTTTTGGAAGTCACACTCTCTCAGCCTTGGGAAAAGCAATGAAAAATGCTTTCTGAACAAACCTTGCTGCCCTGCAAGGGGGCCTCCCTGCCCCTCTTCACCTCCTCCTCCTCCTCCTCCTCCTCCTCCCATGGGGGGGCTTTTTCTGAGGGGAAGGGAGGGAGGGAGGAATTGAGGAAAGAAAGAAGGGAGGAAGGAAGGAAGGAAGGGGGGAAAGAAGGGAGGAAAGAAGGTGAGACCTTCCCCTGAGGCTGAGGGACTGTGACTTGCCCAAGGTCACCCAGTGGGTTTTTACAGGGCTTTCTCTGCTGAGAGGCAGGGCAAAGGAGGGCAGCTCAGCCCAGCCCAGTGAGGGAGGAAGGGAGAAACACCTCACCTTGTCCTGCTTCCTCCTCCTCTTCTCCAGGCCAAGCCAGCAATGCCTCTGCCTCCTGCTCCTCCCTGATCTTCCTGAGGGTGTGGCCCATCCTGGTGAGTTGAGAGGGAGGAGGGAGACAAAATGGTCATCGCACTGAGGAGGAAGAAAAAATGGCCACTGGGTAAGCAGGATCTTTCTCTTACCGGCATATAAGATGACCCTCGACTTTTGGGAAGATTTTCTGGGGTTAAAAAGTCATCTTATATGCTGGAAAATATGGTAATGTCTCAGGAAATGAGAAGCAAGAAGGATTTTGTCTCAAAAAATATTGTAGTTCATCTGTCTCTAGAAAGCTACTATTTGTACTTCCATCCCCATCCCATTGCCCTTAAATATTCTCTAAATAATAATAATAATAATAATAATAATAATAATAATAATAATAATAATAATTTTCATTTATATCCTGCCCCTCTGCAGAGCAATCGGGGCGGCTTACAACATTACAATTTCCATTAAACAAAACCCGAATCCCACCCATCCTTTAAGAAGTAAGGGTTCTTATTCTAGGCTGGGTGGTGCTGGGCTTAGTGTCTCTCCCCCAGATGACATCGGATGGTAATGGAGGGAGGGCTCTTCTTCTTATTTTAGGCCTGATGGTGCTCAGCCTAGTGTCTCTCCCTCAGATGACATCGGATGGTAATGGAGGGAGGGCTCTTCTTCTTATTTTAGGCCTGATGGTGCTCGGCCTAGTGTCTCTCCCTCAGATGACATCGGATCAAAGGTGGAAGCTTCTATTTGCCCTAAAGAAGCAACACCCATGGCTGACATTTTTAAGGCTTTCTTGGTCACTATGAAAAGTGAAACTGAAGAAGATATTCTCCATATATGACCATGGATCTGGCCTGATTATCATAAGCTGATTAAATTTGTACTAGAACCAGTGTGGTGTAGTAGTTAGAGTGGTGGCTGGGGATTGGGAGATGCAGGTTCAGAACTGGCCCCATTGAGCCATGATACTCAGTATATAACTTGGTCCTGTCTCTCTCTCCAACCTTCCTTATGGAGTAATAATGAGGAGAAAATGAAGAGAAGGCAAAACTAACTTGAATTAATTGGAGGAAAGTCAGCAAGTGTAAAGTCCCAGTCCTGACCAGAATAGACCTATTGAATCAGCTGTTGAATGAAAATCATAGTCAAATAAGTTCTGTTAATTCAGTGTGTCTACTCTGTTGGGACTAATAATTAGATTTAGACTGAGATATGTGGTATATGGTCTCCCATACAAGAAGTGATCAGACCTACCTAGGTTCAAAAATGGATATACATAGTAGGGAATGGTGAAAATTTTGTTTCAGTTGGGTTTTTATCAGAATATACCCAAATTTACAAAATTCTCATGCGGGAGAAAGTGAAGCTGGTAGTTTTGTCTGTTCCTGGTAAAGGATAATCTTCCCCTCTTGATGATTTTGAAAGCATGAGGAAAATGAGTATTTTGTGTGCCTAGATTTGGGACAACTAAAATCAAATCAAATTTCATATTGACCTGAGTGATACAGTAAGTGACCACGTAGATAAGAATCTGAGAGCACTTGGAAACATGAAGGCAAAGAACATGAGCATGAGTTTCTACACTGCTAATCAAAGATCAAAAGATATAGAACATTCAGAAGAAAAGTAGTTCCCACTGATTGGTGTTGACTGATAAACAGACAGATCTTCATTTTAAAACATATGATTCAAAGATGCTACAGATGCTCTGAAAGTCACAGGAAGGTTTGATCTAATATGCCAAGCTCTGCTTCAAAGATGATTTCCTCCTCCTCCTGGCAACTGAACTAGAGTTTCAGGAAGATCCATCTGCCTTAGCAGAATGCATGAATTGGGCTAATTGCTCTCCTTTTCACCTGCTAGAGGGACAGAGATTTTTTTCTTTTCTTTTTAACCTTCCTTCTTTTCTTTCTTTTTCTTACACTTTTCAAAAGTCAGGTTATAAATAGGGGAAATTCTCTATTATGGAAATAAAAAAGAAAACAATGAATGAATGGGTGAAGGAGAGTAAAACCAATAATATAAAAGGCAGAAAGGAAGTGGAAAATAACATGACATTAGATGGAGGGGAGACTAATTACATATAAAACCCCTTTATGCCAATGAAGAAAAAAATGCCATTTAAATGATACAAGTGTTTATCCCTGAATGTTTTATCTGTGCCAAGGAAAGGGGTAAGATTAAATTAGGTGAAATATAACTCTGGGGGGAAATGCAGCATGCACATGAGTTTCCTCATATGTTGGAAGTGATATTTAAGTAATAACCAATCACAGGAAATGGGAAAACACCTGACATGTTCTCTGATTCCAGTGTGCCACTAAGTTCCTGTATGACTGATAATGGCTGGCTTTCAACCAAAGGGTTTGCTTCCATTTTATACCAGTGTGGTTGCACATATTTTCTAAGAAGCTACTTTAGAACAGTGTAATGCACTAATGCATCTGCATTATCTCTTGTTTGTCAATGTTTTAAGGATCTTCTGAGCCTTGGTCATTACTGAAAAAACACATTTCATCTGTATTTGTAAAGACCTATTTGAATTCAAAGATGCTAGATTTTTGGGTCTGCAAGAGTTTTGACTGGTTAATTGAAGTCACCAAAATTATGGCCAGGTTTTTGTCTGGTGCATAGCTTTGTCCTTCTATATCAGGGGTAGGCAACCTAAGGCCCGGGGGCCGGATGCGGCCCAGCAAGGCCTTTGGACCGGCCCCAAACCGGTCCTGCTGCCGCCGCCCCCCCCCACCGCCGCCGCCCCCCCATGATGATATTGATTATTGTTGTTATTACTTGTTCTTGGGGTTTTCTTGGCAAAATCTTCACAGGGGTTTTGCCATGGCTTTTCTGGGGCTGAGAGAGTGTGCATGCATTTTTTTAAATTTTTTAATTCTTTTTTAATTTTAATTTATTTATTTATTTATTTATTTATTTATTTTTGGTGCTTCGGCCCGTCAATTGTCTGAGGGACAGCAACCCGGCCCCCGGCTCAAAAAGGTTGCCTACCCCTGTTCTATATCATACATTTTGTCAGCACTGATAGCAAGTAGCCTGCACTTATGATATGTATGGTACATGTGAGGACTTGAATGTTAAGGTTTCTTATTTTTTGCCTATTGCATATATTCCTATCTGACTTTTTGTTTCTCTAATTACTCTGGTTGTATAGCTTTTGCTATCTTGTAAATGAATAAACGAGTGGTTTCTGGGGCTGCATCTAGTGTGCAAAATTAATGCAGTTTGACACTGCTTTAACTGCCATATATCAGTGCTGTGGAATTCTGGGATTTGTCCTTTTATAAGATATGTTTCACAATCTCCCTTCTTCAGAGAGCTTGAAGCCAGAACCAAATACAAATTTTGGGATTCCATAGGCTGGAGCCATGACAGTTAGTTAAAATAACGTTAAACTGCATTAATTCTGCAATATGGTAGCAGCCTGGGTTGTCTTATAACAAAGAGGTCACTTCTAAATCTAACACTTAGCTCCTTGATGATTGCTATTAAATATCAAATCTCATTTTAGGTGGGGACTCTTGGGAGAACAGGATACAGTGTTTTGTCCCTGGCTGTCAAGAACACCTTAGGACACCCTTTAAGGTCTAGATTTCCTTTGGCTCATGCTGAGTTTGACAAGAGTGGAAAGAAGCAATTCTGCTTCCCATAACTGTTGTTGATCCAGACTATCTTACCCTAGAAAGAGCAAGTAAGTGGCTCTTAGCAATAGTAATAGCATTTACATTTCTATACCACTTTATAGTGAATTCAGCACTCTCTAAGAAGTTTACAATCTGTAAGCAAGTTGCCACCAACAAGCTGGGTACTCATTTTACTGAACTATGGAAGGATAGAAGGCTGAGTCAAGCTTGGACCCCTGGGATCTCACTGTTAGGGGATGGATTATTTATTTATTTACAGTCATAGGCCAATAAAAGACTCATAGAATCATAGAGTTGGAAGAGACCACAAGGGCCATCCAGTCCAACCCCTCTGCTATGCAGGAACTCAAAATTAAAGCATCCCGGACAGATGGCCATGGAGCCTCTGTTTAAAGACCTCCAAAGAAGAAGATTCCATCACACTCTGAGGGAGTGTGTTCCACTCTTGAACAGCTCTCACTGTCAGGAAGTTCCTCCTAATGTTGATGTGGAATCTCGTTTCCTGTAGCTTGCATCCATTGTTCCCGGTCTTGCTATCTGGAGCAGCAGAAAACAAGCTAGCCTCATGGTTTCCAGAACTTTCAGCATTTTAGTCACCCTCCTCTAGACACGCTCCAGTTTTTCAATATCCTTTTTGAATTGTGGTGCCCAGAACTGGACACAGTATTCCAGGTGGGGCCTGACCAAAGCAGAATACAGTAGCACAATTACTTCCCTTGATCTAGATACTATACTTCTATTAATGCAGCCTAAAATAGCATTGGCCTTTTTAGCTTCAGCATCACACTGTTGACTCATGTTCAACTTGTGATCTACTAGGACTCCTAGATCCCTTTCACATGTAGTTTCGGTAAGCCAGGTGTCCCACATCTTATATCTAAGGTGGGAGGGTGGGGGGTGGGTTTTTTTAGATTCTACTGATGTATTTTTAATTGTTGTAAGCCACACCAATTGTTTAAACAGAGGGGCGGGGTATAATTATTATTATTATTATTATTATCATTATCATCTATGCATTTCATTTTTTTTTCCACCTAACACAAGCAAAATTATGCTCAAGTTTCTGCAACATAGACTCCAACCATACGTAGAAAGAGAAATCCCAGAGGTCCAAGTGGGGTTCAAGAAAGGAAGAGGCACAAGAGATCACATTACAAACATATGATGAATAATGCAGCGCACCAAGGAATTCAAAAGGAAAATCAGTATGTCCTTTATAGACAATGACTGCATAGACCATGAAAGGCTATGGAACACCCTTAAAGACATGGGAGTGCCAACACATCTGATAGTTCTGATGAGGAATTTTTACTCAAGACATAAGCTGCTGTCAGAACAGAACACAGAGAAACAGAATGGTTCCCAGATGGCAAAGGAGTCAGACAAGGCTGCATCCTTTCACCCTATCTCTTCAACTTATATGCAGAACATAGTATAAGAAAAGCAGGCTTGGACACAGAAGAAGGAGGAGTGAAAATAGGAGGAAGAATATCAACAATCTAAGGTATGCAGATGACACTATAATACTAGCAGCAAACCTCATAGAAAAACTACTAAGAAAGATCAAGGAAGAAAGTGCAAAGGCAGGCTTACTATTGAATATAAGAAAACAAAAATAATGACCACCCGGGACCTTCACAATTTCAAACTAGACAATGAAGAAATAGAAACAGTAAAAAAAATCCCTATACCTGAAACCAAACATTGATAGAAAGGGGGCTGCAGTCAGGAAATCAGAAAAAGACTAAGAATGGGGAGGGTGGCTATGAAAGAACTAGAAAAGATTCTAAAATGCAAAGATATAGAACTCAGCACATAAGTTAGAATCATACAAGCCATCATATTCCCTATTACCATGTATGGATGTGAGAGCTGGACGGTTAAGAAAGATTATTGGAAGAAAATCAACACATTTCAGATGTGTTGCAGGAAAAGAGTGCTGAGGATCCCATGGACAGCCAAAAGGACAAACAAGTGGGGTCTAGAGCAGATTAAACCAGAAACCTCCCTGGAAGCCAAGATAACCAAACAGACTGTTGTACTTCGAATATATCATGAGAAGAGAGTACTCCTTGGAAAAGAGCCTGTGATGGTGGTGGGAGTGAAGGGAAGCCTTTTCCTGAGGATCTTAGTGTCTTGAAGGTTCAAATAGGAAGATACGGTCTCTCAAATAGTCTGGACCTAAGCCGTATAGAGTTATATACGTGAAGAAGAAAAAAACTCTGAAAATAGATAGACAGGCAGATACTGAACATATAATAATTAATAAATCACTGTACGTAATTAAATAATATGCAAATCACTGCACAATAATAAAAAATACATGTATCAGTACTTGATGATTCACCACTCTTTAGTGTGTTTACAGGGAGAGATACGTGGTTCTACAGTATTACATGTGGAAAAAAACCTTGGGATAAGGTGAACATGAGCCAGCAGTGTGTTACTGCACCAAGGAAGGCAAATGCTATCTTAGTTCCAAAGCACAGTGTAAAAATAACCCAATCTGTGACCATTTTATCTGCCCTGGTTCAGTGCTAAAGAATCCTGGGAACTGCAGTTTATTGTGGCACCAGAGCTCTCTGACAGAGAAGGCTAAATGTCTCACAAAATTCCTAGAGTTCCCAGAATTCACTAGCATTGACCCAAGACAGTTAAAATGGTCTCAAACTGGATCATTTCTGAAGTGTGTTTTAGACCAATGAGTGCATTGACAGAAGCATACTTTCCAAGTTGACGATAGCAATAGCCCATTATATTCTGCACTGGTCAGGCCTCATCTGGAGTAATGCGCCCTTTCTTGGAAGTAAGGGACCTAGAAACTGTAGTACATGCACTGGTAACCTCACAACCCGATTTCTGCAACATACTCTACATGGGGCTACCCTTGTGCCTAGTCTGGAAACTCCAATTAGTACAAAACATGGCAGCCAGATTGGTCACCGGAAAATCTAGGCGTGACCACATCACACCTATTTTGAAATCACTTCACTGGCTGCCTATTAGTTTCCTGGCACAGTACAAGGTGTTGGTTATCACCTTTAAAGGCCTACATGGCTTGGGTCCAACCTATTTTAAGGGATTGCCTACTTCCATATAATCCACCCTGCACTCTCAGGTTCTCTGGGAGAAATCTATTGCAGCCTATGAAGAGCAGATTAACTGCAACTTCCCAGACTGTGGAAAGGCTTGCCAGAGGAGATCCGTCAACTTACCAACTTAGGGGGGTTGCAGACTGCCAGAAATAGTGCAAATTGAGTCCACTTTTAGGGTTATGGTTAGTGCTAAGGAATCATGGGAATTGTTTTTGTTCTGAGACATTGAGCCTTCTCTGTCAGAGAGCTCTGGTGCCACAATAAAATACAGTTCCCATGATTCCCTAACCCTAACCCTAACCCTAAAAGTGGACTCAATTTGCACTATTTCTAGCAGTCTGCAACCCCCCTTAGATAGCTTCAAAAAAGCTGGCAAGATGGATCTCTTCCAGCAGACCTTTCCTGAATAGAATTCCTCAGCTATAAACAAACCCATTTACCCTCGTATTATGTTGCCTTTCTTCCCAATAGATCATTGCTATGAATAGATTTTAATAGATTATATTTTTAAACTTTGCTAAGTTTAATTCTTTTTTAAGGGGGGTATGATATATGATTATGTACTGTTATTATGTATTGTTTTGGTTTGTTTTAACATGTAACCTGCTCTGATTACTATTATAGTAGAAAAGCGGGATACAAATAAAAGTTTTATTTATAAGTTCAGAGAAGGGGAACAAAGATTGTAAGAGGCATGGATATGAAAGCATATGAAGAGAGATTGAAGGAGCTGGGTGAAGAGAAGACTGAAGGATGACACAATCACACTCATTATATATCTCAAGGGCTATAACAGAGAGAAGGGTGCTGGCTTCTTTTCTGCTGCCTCAGAGGATAGAGCTAAGTTTACTGGTTTTACATTACCTGGGAGTTTGCTGACCAACTCGGGAAATAATGAGACAAGTGTTCAGTTGAATTTGGGCCACTATTTTAATTACCCTATTTATTATTTTTTTCTGTAGAACTGCAACTAAGGGAGAAGTAGCATAGTGTGGCAGCAGCAACAGCAGCAACAGCAGCAGCAGCAGGTGGTCTCCCCTAGACCTACTCTGCAGTTTTCCCTGGGAAATAACACTTGTTATTATCACACTTGGACCAATTCCAAAACAATTGTGCTATTGGAAGTGAACAGGAGCATCATGCTATAATGATTGATATTTACACACAATTTTGCAATTGTAAACACCAGAACAAAAATGAAAGAGGAGTCATTCTGCATACTGAAATTGATCTTGTTGCTGTATCATAAATATAAAGTTCTGTGCATGCATTGTTTTACTTTATATCATGACTGTGCATGTCCAAAAAACTAGGTCTATCTCAAGCAGAAGTAAACAAAATTTCAAAGTTTAAGAACATAATTCAAATCCAGTTTAAATAAAAATGTTTCTCTATAGCAAGAAATAAGACAGAAATTGACCCTGAGAATGATGCTACAAGTGGTAAGTGTTGAAAAAAAATGTGTGTTGCATTCTCCTTTCCCTTTGGATTGGCAGGGAACTCCCGCTCTCCTGTCTTTCTTGAAGGGCAGTTTAAAACACATTCCCAACATTCTAAACTGTTTCTTTTCAAGTCTCTGATACAGTAACTGACTCCCCTAAACAAAAATCCATCAGTGATACCTTGATTGGCCAACCAAAAAAGCACAATATACTTGTTGCATGCTTTCAAAGCTGTATGGGTTTTTTCATTGGGCAAGATGTTACAAACCAAACAAGAGAAAAACAATTGGAGATATTAGTCAGATGCCTACATGTTGTTTCAGTCTTTAGTTAAGATAGTATATGGTGGGGAGGATATCTTATGTAGGCAGGCTCCTCCTCCTTTTGGCCCTGTGGCTATAGGGAGGTAGACACCCCCCCAACTCGTCGGGAGGGGTATCTTGTTGCACTGGCCAAATAAGGACAAAGACTCCTCATTGGTTGAGCAGGATGTGCAAAATTACACCACCACTTCTTGGCCAATAGGCTGTTATCAACAATCTCGCATTAGGGTTGTTTTGCAAGATTTTGGATGAGAGTTGCTACAACCACGTGGAGGTAGCCATTTTTATAGTCGAGACGGTGAAAGTACATTGAATCGTTCTCGGCTTTTGGTGTGCTGGGCTTTGCCTGGCTTTTTGGCTCATGCTTTCATGGCTTTTGCCTATTTATTCAACACTTTGTTTTGTCCCTCGGGCTCTGGTTTTGTTAGACTATCCCGTAGGGGTGGGGTGAGTGGCCTTCGGGTCAGCCTTCAAGGCCCACTGCCTTGCATTCCTTTTTGGGGTTCCTTCACTGAGATAAGTGTTGTGGGCTACCTTTTACCAGGTGTGTCTTTTGTCTCTTCAGGCTGAGATGCCCTGGCTACTCGATCTGGTAAGGTCGGGACCCATCGCTTAGGAGGGGGGTTAGAGGCACTTCCTTCCAGCGATGACTGTGTGAAGATTTGGTCTTTGGTGAAGGTTCCGTGTCGGGCCTTCGGGGACACCTTTCCCGGGGTGGTTGCCAGTTTTGCTCCCTGGCTGTGGTGTCTCTGTGAGACTTGAGGGAAAGGGTGGCCTTAAGGTCAGGTTGGAATCACCCATGCGGATGAATGCTAGGGCCCGTGTTACTTGTCATTGAGCTCAGGATGCCATGCAGTAAGGCCCAATCCAAACGTCAGGTGGCTGCGTCTGTTCCTTCTGCCCACCTAGCTCCTAAAAGATCTTCCAAGCCTGCTAGCAGAGATGAGGATTTAATTGCCTGTTTCCCAACTTCGCAAAATGGTGGAGGCTTGTGTTACACTTTGCAACCAGCTAGCACAAAAGGAACTCCAGGCTACTGCCTCTTCCTCAAGCATCAATCCTTTGGGTCTTGACAACGTGGAAGCTTTATCTTCCATGGCCGCACCTGAGTCTCAGTTGGCTGCTGCCACAACGGGCCCACTGGTGGCTGCGGCAGTGGAGCTTGGGCACTCCACAGTTGCCAATGTTTGGGATCTTTTGCAAAGAATCCCGGGTTTGGAGACACAAGGTGTGGATCCCCCTGTATCCAGGCAGCCTACTTTGGCTGATTTGTATAACCTCTTATAGAGGTCGGTTGCTACAAGTGCTACTATGGAGCAAGTTGGTGCTGTGCAAGGGGGCAATCAAGCAGCTGATGCTTCCATTACTTTGGACACTCAAACTGCTGAGGGCTCACAGCTCGGGGGACCTTTGCAGTCAACTGCTGATGCTGTGCAAGCTTCAAGTTCAGGTGTGTCTCTTGGCACTCTGCCTTCTAATTGGCCTACCTCGGTATGGGCTCCAGGTAGCCAGATGGGGTGGGGGACCCTAGCTCTGCAGCTTTAAGCGCGCCCACTCAGGCCCTTGCTGTTTCACAGGTTCCTGATTCACAGGTGCAGAGTGGTAATTCGTCCACTGTTGTTACCTCTGCTCCTGTGGTGCAAATTGCTGGTACACAGTTTTCTGGAGTGGTTGGCAGTGTGGAACCTACTCCTTACACTGGCATGTCTACACCCCTTGGTTCTCACCTTCCTGTTTCCACTAAAGAACGGATTTGGAAGGATGAATATATTTATTTATTTACTTTAACTTTTAGGGATCCTGAACCAAGAATCATGGTTAAGGATGGGGTTGTTTTCAGCTTGCCTAAAGAATTTCAGGCACTCAAACGTCCTAAGTTGGAACACAATTTTGTAAATTGGATCATGAGTTTTACAATTTATAGAGGTGTAATTGAAGAAAAACAGCCTCTCAGATCCTCTGACTTTTCAAAGTATCAGGATATAATGATAAAAGTGTATACTAATTGTTTATATAATTCCAGGGGTGCAGCTTAACTACAGTATGATGAACAGTTTAGAATGCGAGCTGCTCAAGACCCCTCTTTATCTTGGAGACATGTGCAGTCTGAGCTTTGGGCTGATGTTATGGTAGGGGCCTCCCCCTCAAATAGGTGTGACAGTGGCTTCGTGCCAATGGTCACCTTGCCAAGACGGCCAAATGTGAGGCCTAGCACGAGTGATAAAAGACAATTCGGTATTTGCTGGGATTTTAATGCTGGAAAATGCAAAAGACAACCTTGCAGATATGAACACAAGTGTAACACCTGTGGAGGTGAACACTCAAGGAATTCTTGAATTTAGAGGAAAAAGGTCAGGAGGAGGTGCTGTCTCACAGTCGGTGCCTATTGGAACAAAAGGCCCCATCGCCAATTAATCTGGCTAAAATGGAGCCTTGGTTACTAAAATATCCTAATAAGGAGGCAGCTTTACATTTATTTCATGGGTTTTCTGCAGGTTTTCATATCCCTTATTCTGGTCCCAGGGTTTTTCGTTCTGCACCTAATGCTCGTTCTGTGAGGGATTTGCCAGCTATAGTTAGAGCTAAATTAGCTAAAGAAATTGCAGCAGGGATAATTTCCAGACCTTACCATGGCTTGCCTTTTCCTACGCTTCATCTATCCCTGCTAGAAATTGTTCCTAAAAAAGCTCCTGGGGAATTTAGGCTAATTCATAACTTATCTTACCCTAAAGGAGAGTCAGTAAACGATGCCATAGACCCAGGGCTTACCTCAGTCAAGTATACATCATTTGACTCAGCAGTCACGATGATTAGGACTTTGGGTTTGGGTGCCCTGCTGGCAAAATGTGACATCAAGTCCACTTTTATACTTCTCCCTGTACACCTGGATGATTTTGATCTTCTGGGTTTTCAATTTGATGGCGAATTTTATTTTGATAAGGCCATGCCAATGAGATGTTCAATTTCTTGTGCCGCCTTTGAGACATTCAGCACTTTCTTACATTGGTGTGCTGTTAAAAGAACTGGTAATAAGTCTATTGCTCATTACCTCGATGATTTTCTATTGGCAGGCTCTCCTGATTCTTCCCAGTGTCTCAATACTTTGGTCCAATTTCAAGAATTAATGCAAGAATTGGGAGTTCCTTTGGCTGAGGAGAAGACAGAGGGTCCTTGTACCCAACTAACCTTTCTGGGCATTGAGATTGACACTATTGCTGGTATTTCTCATTTGCCCTCTGTGAAATTGGTGGCCGTGAGGTCGCAAGTCTAAAGTATGTTAAACAAAAGAAAGGCTACCCTGCTTGAGTTCCAATCACTTACAGGCTTGTTACATTTTGCCTGTAGGGTAGTGGTTCCAGGACGAGCATTTTGTGCGAGACTTTACAAGGCCACTGCTGGTTTGATAGTTCAGCATCATCACATTAGAATCACAAGGGGCATCCATGAGGACCTTAGGGTCTGGCACTCCTTTTTGGAGAATTATAATGGTGTTTCATTTTGGAGAACTGAAATGTTGCTTCGTGCAGACTTTCAGGTACACTCTGATGCTTCTGGTGCTAATGGCTTTGGAGTTTTTTGGAACAGCCAGTGGGCTGCTGAGGCATGGCCTTGTGCATGGGTGGAATCTGGTATCACCAGGGACCTTACTTTTTTGGAATTGTTTCCAATTGTTGTGGCTGTGTACCTTTGGGAAAGCCACTTTGCTAATAAGACCGTTTGGATTTGGTGTGACAACCAAGCGGTCGTGCATGTAGTGAATTCGCAGTCCTCCAAAAATCCTAGAGTGATGGGTCTGGTGAGGGCAATGGTTTTGCAATGTTTCAAGTTTAATGTTTTGTTCAGAGCTTGCCATGTTCCTAGTTTGTTTAACCCTTTGACGGATGCCCTTTCTCGTTTTCATCTTACCAGGTTCTAGCAATTAGTGTCCCAGGCTACTTTACACCCACTGGAGGTACCAACGTTTCTCTGGAACCTTGGAGATTAGAAGTTCATAGGGCAATGTTCAATGCCATTGCCCCATCAACACGCAAGTCCTATCAATCAGCCCTGAACTCTTTTAGTCAGTTTATATGAGAGATTGGGGAACATTTATCTTGGCCTATTAAAGTAGATTTGATACTTCATTTTATAGTTTCTCTTAGACAATCGGGGTTATCACCTGTCACCATTAGGGGCAGGTTGGCTGCCATTGCCTTTTTCTCTAGAGCAAATGGTCATTTTGACCCTATGGTGGATTTTAGAGTCAAAAAAGTGGTGGGAGGATGGGCCACAGAGTCCATTATATCAAAGGATGTTAGAAGGCCAATTAGTGGCCCTGTTTTGGTTATGTTATGGGAACAACTGGCTCTAGTTTGCTATTCACCCGAGGAATTGATTTTATTTAGAGCAGTTTTTGCTACTGCATTCTTTGCTGCCCTGAGAATTACTGAGATTGTTCCTATTTTCAGAAATGACACTTCCGGCAGGGCACTTTTGATCTCTGATATTAACTTAACTGATCATGCTATTCAGATTTGTATTAGGCGATCTAAGACTGATCAGTTTGGCCCAACAGGGTCAAATTCGTCCAGTAATGGCAATGGATCGTTATTTAAGGATCAGGCCTAAGGTGCCAGGATATCTCTTTTTGCACTTAACAAGCCTGCCTTTAACACAGTTTCAATTCAGGTCAGTTTTAAAAGAAGTGGTTAAAAAAGCAGGACTACCTAAGGATTCCTTTTCTTCGCACTACTTTCGTATAGGAGCTGCAACGGTTGCTGCCACTCATGGTATGAGTGAAAGTGATATTTGCAGAATTGGCAGGTGGCACTCGCACGCTTTTAAGTCTTATGTTAGACAATCGGGCAGTGGGACTCTCGATTAGCACTGCTGACTCTTTTGTTTCATTTCAGTTGGATTCAGCCCAGGCAATATTTGGATCATCAGGCATAGCCTGGTCACTCGGGCAGAGCATTTACTGAAGGAACATCATTCCAACACCTCTTTGGGCCTGTCCAACCTTGGTCGCATGTTGTGGTTCGGCGACAGGGGCATGAAGTGGCCGTTGCTCTTGCCTTACATGAAACAACTGCTTCAGTTGCATGCACAATTTTGACCCCAGGCTGTGGTGGTTCACCTGGGGGAGAATGACTTGGTCCATGTGCCATGCCTACAGCTAGCCAAACAAATTGTGAATGATTTGGATGCACTACAAGCAGTGGTTCCCTGTGCAAAGATAATTTGGACAAAATTTCTGCCTAGACGTTCTTGGGCTGGAGCACAAAAAGATTTGGCCATCAATGATGAATGGCGATGGCTTAACTGTTTTGTTTCAAAACAACTGTCAAAGAGGGACATAGGTGTTATTCAGCGTTCTATTATGCTAGACAAACCACAACTTTTTTGGGATGATGGGATACACCTCTCCAAGGAAGGGCAGTTGTTATATATCAGTGCTCTTTCTGAACAAATTTATGACATTATCTGTGGGGGGTGGGGGTGAGGGGATGCCTAGCTTTGCTGGCACTCCCTCTTGTGGTGGGGAATGACTCCATCCCACAGATAAAATTAATTCGGCTAGTTAAATTGGGAATAGAAATAATTTGGCTCTAAACAAATAAACAGGAAGTGATGTAAATATTTAAAGAATTACATCATAAAAAGTGTGATGTCATATTATGTAATATGACATCATTTCCGGGGAGGGGTTTGATTATTTATTTATTTATTTATTTACTGGAATATTTTGTTTTGCCACGGGCAGTGAAGGACCACCCTTTAGGTGGGTTCACCTTCACTTACACCTGTGACAAAGTCAATTTATTAATGTTTACTTAAAAAAAATTGACCCTGTTTAATTTAATAAAGTTGTGGCCTGTTTTAAACCCAAGAAAGGAGTCTTGGATCCTTTGTGCCAGTGCAATTGCAAAGTCCAATATATTTCCGTTCCAGTGAGGTCACAGGCCTCTTTTTGTCAGAGAAAAATTGGTTAGCCAATAAAGGTATCACTGATAGATTTTTGTTTGAATTTGCTAAATGGCCAACACAGCTACCTCTGAATGTTTTCTGTATTGTCAAATAATGCATTGTAACTGCAACAGGGAAACCAAGAAGAATAGCCTGTGGACTGGGAACTTCAACCAAGGTAAAACATTTTTATTCTTCTTAAATTTGGACAAATTCACATGTTTTACCTCTACATTCACCAAAATACTCCTGATGCAAACACATGGAGACTTCTTGAGGAATCCATTGTTTTCTGTCTGCAAAGAGGCCTGAGATCTCACTGGAATGGAGACACATTGGATTGCAAAAGAAGGGTCCCTGTTGAGATGCAAATGGATTTTAAATTTCCTGGATTTGCAAATCTCCCTATAGCCACAGGGCCAGGAGGAGAAGGATCCTGCCTACAAAAGATATCCTCCCCACCATATACCATATTAACTAAAGACTAAAACAACATGTAGGCATCTGACTAACATCTCCAATTGTTTTTCTCCTGTTTGGTTTGTAACATCTTGCCTGATAAAGAAGCCCATGGAGCTTCAAAAGTGTACAAAAAGTATATTGTGGATTTTGGTTGGCCAATAAAGGTATCACTGATGCATTTTTTCTTTGAATTTGCTAAATGGCTAACACAGTTACCCCTGAATGTTTTCTGCCTAATCTAAGTTTAAGATGGAGTAACAGTCTCTTCCTGCTATATTAACACCAGTTAGGATAAGATTTAGTTTGTTGATTTAGGGGCTGTGCAGACGGGCAGCCATGAGCCATCCTGAAAAGCAGAAGATTGGGGCTGAGGCTGCCCCATACCTTGGCCCCAATCCACCTTTTTGGAGCCTGGGAAAGGAGCACTAAAATAATGCTCCTTCCTCAAGCCCCAGAAAGGGCATTGGAAGAGCCATTGTGCAGCTTTTCTACATCTCTTCCGGCTCAGCCCATGCTGAGGCTGGGCCGGAAGGATGTCATTGGAGTGCTCACTGTGTGTAATGGCAGGCACTCTGATGATATCCTTGGGAAAGGGTGGGGTGTCCGGCAGCTGGCTGCCCCTCTCCTTCCCTGGCTCCAAGACAGTGCTTTGTGCCATCTGCACAGCCCCTGGTTTGTTGTGTAAATATTTATTAAAGTCATTAGTGTTTGTTTTTAAACCACAAACTACATGTTTGACATTTTTTGAGTAGTCTTTATTCTTTAGGAAAGCATATTAAATTATAGTCTGACCCATGTTTTTTGCTGCCCTGCTGATGAAAGCTGAACTCTAACAAGTTTAACTTTCATACCTGCATGTTTTTACTTTACTTTTAAAAGAATTAACATCCTGGGAAACTAAAATTACACACCAGAGCAAGGAACTGCATATACCGGACATGAGTCTGGAAAACAGAAACAACATCAGTTCTTCAGTAACACAAATGCATTGTTATTTGCTTCCATGACTCTACAATAGCACAAATGAAGTAATATCAGCAGATCATTCATGGTGTTTACCCATTAATAAGAAGTTATGAGATGATTACAGGTTCTGACCAGGAGAAGTAGTGAATGAGCACAACATCATGTGAAAATCTTACCAAAACTGCAATATGATGACAGCATTCCATTTTTCTTCCATTTTATAACCCCATATGATAATCTCCTGAGCCTTAAGGATAACTCAAAAGTTGGGTTATTTCCCTGCCAGCCCACATCAGAAAACCAATCAGAAAGTCCCTCTCTCAAATCATGGGACTTAAAGAAAGGGTTTATTGATATTTATAAAAGGAGCCCTGGTAGCTCAGTGGTTAAATGCCAGTACTACAGCCACAACATTGTGAGTTTGATCCCAGGGCTTCATGGTTGACTCAGCTTTCTATCCTTTCATAGGTCAGTAAAATGTGTATCCAGCTTGTTAGGGACATTTGGCAATTCAACTCAGAGTGCTGAATTCACTATTAAGCAGTATAGAAATGTAAATGTTATTACTATTGCAATTCTTCAGACCAGCCTTAAGGTAAGTCCCTTTCTCCATCTCCCTAGTCCCAAGAGCTAAAGAGACAGTTCTAGAGATCCCCTCTTCCACCAAAAGTGGTGACCTAAATGCTCACCAAACTCTAAATCTCTCCCCATTTCTGCCACATGACCACCTATTTAGACATCACCCCACCCATTGATCCATGCACGACTATAATAGAATGAGTTGAGGGAAAGCCCATGGAAAAGAGGGGAAAATTCCTACCTGGTTTCAAATCAATCAAGAAACTTCATACTGTGGCAGTGGTGGGAGTAAGGGGTGTTGATTGAAAAGTTGGTTGACACTAAGTTCAGTGGAAGTGAAAGGGAGGTGTTTTATGGGTGGATGGGTGGTTATTTTCTCCCTCCCTTCCTGCATTTCACTGTATCCTTTTCTCTAGTTTAACAAAGGAGGATCATGCTACACTAAGAAGCCTTCCATCAGTGGAAGGATATCAGATGGATGCATTATTTTCGGTATTGCTGCCATCGTCTCTATTTACAGGAACAAGAAAGGAAGGGAAAAATGTAAGAAGGATATGGGCTTGTTTTTTTGTGGGAGAATGTGGCTTTACTTTGTAATAACAAAAATAGCCATAGGATAAAGGGGTTATTCTAATAGCCTTGTCAAAATGAAAGAACTATAAATAGTTTTGGAGAATCCAAAATGAAGCAAGGATGTTGAAACTGTAAAGCAAGAATGTTTTAAATATAATGGATTGTTTGTCATTGTATGGGATTAAGATTTTAGGGCCAACTTTCTGAAAATCTTTGCCTATAAATGCTAGCCACAGAATGAAATATTTTGTAAATTTTTCTTACACTCAAAATATCAAAGCAGCCCCATGAAAGAATCAGGCTCTGCAGTAGTAAAGTGTAAGTGCAGTTGTAATAAGTGGCTTTACTTTGTGAAGAAAATGCCTAACGTAGCAATGTGGTTCAAACTGCATGTACTTTGAATCCAATGAGGTTTCTCAAAGTCATTTACATACCAATTTAATGAGAGTTTTTGAATGCTTTATGAATAAAATCTATCACCTGAAGTATTCCAGCTCATTCTAGCATTGACTTCATTCTGCACAGAGGGCCAACCAATCTGGAAAGGGGGGAAATGAATGTTATAAGTGGCAAAATCCCCAGTAAGATAAGCAACACATGTTTCCTTACATGAATGTGCTACATTTTATTTAAGAGTATTTTTTCCAGACCATTGACAAATAAAAAATCAAGTCAGATCAAATCTGACTATTAATAAAGTGGTTCTCAAACCTGGGTGTCCAAATGCTATTCAACTGCACCTTCCAGAAAGTGACAGGACTTGTAGAAGTTGTAATGCAACGTCACCTGGGAACTATTGCCAGATGACATTGACCTATACTTTGAACCAACTACTGATTCCTCTGAGGAGGGATGTGTGATCAGCCTCAATTTCCAAAAACAATTTGTGAACATATTTTACTGCCACAAAAGGCACTTTCTTCAGAGCTCTCATGCCTCTAGAATGGCAACTGATAGCTAGGTGGTCTATCAGGATTTCTTAACATCCCACCCATTCAACCTGGGATATTCCAACTCTTTTTCTTTATTCTATGATTATTCTGAAAAGTTGTAACCATTGAGCCTAGCGATGATATGGGAAAAATAATTCAATGTCACATTGTGATCTGAGAAATGTGGGGGGAAAGAAATATTTAGCCTTCCTTCTTTCCTTCCTTCTCTTAGGGCCTTTACAGACTGCCAGAAATAATGCAGCTTGAGGCCATTTTAAGTGTCCTGGCTCAGTGCTAAGGAATCATGGGAACTGTAGTGTATTGTGGTATCAGATCTCTCTGGCAGAGGAGGCTCAATGTCCCAGAAAAAAAATACAATTCCTATTATTCCCTAGCATTGAGCCAGGAAAGCTAAAGTGGCCTCAAGCTGCATTATTTCTGGCAGTCTGTAAAAGCTCACACTTTCTTTTTATAGTTTATACAATATCCATCAGCATGTGGAACGTGTGCTCCCACTGCAAGGGCTGGCCTGAGATCTTCTGCTACTTGAGGTAGAACAGCAAATTGTACTCAATAATGATACACAAGATCAGTGTAGCTATTTTGCCACCTGAGACAGAAAACCACACTTTCTGACATTAAAAATGACAAATATATAAATAAACATTTTAAAATCAACATACTTTAGCCACTCACTCATAGACCACAGAGTTGCGAGTTCAATACTAGCCAGGGCTCAGGCTAGATTCAGGCCTGCATCCTTCCGAGGTTGCTAAAATGAGTACCCAACTGTTGCAGGGCAATGCACTTGCAGTTATAAACATGCTTAGACATCCCATAGTGTGATATGAAGTGGTATATAAATGAAGCTGCTTTGCTTTGCTTTTATAACAACCTAAATCAACAGTTTAAGGCAACTAGTATCAATTTCAGTTATTCTCTCCCTTACTGAAAGTGGAATCTTCTACAGGCAAAATATGTACTCTACAAGTATATATCATCAACAACACCATTTTACAGTCTTGTTTCCATCTAAGCCTATTAAGCATTTCATTACATTTTCCCCATTTTCTTAGTGTATTAGAAACTGTGATAACTTCTGCACAGGTGTGTAGTCTGAATGAAGACAGGAAGACTGCTCCTCAGCTTTCTCATCTTTGACAAGAAATGATGTCTCAAAACATCAAGACACCTCATCAAGGAAATAGTAAACTGCTTTACATGTAAGAACATTCACATGTAAGAACATTTTCATCAAAATTTTCTTTCTGCAAATAATTATTTTTTCCCTTAGAAGATAATAGTTTTAATAGAAAAGTATTGTCTATTCCTGGTGAAAAAAAGTTAATTGTGTAGAAAAGCAAATTTTGTGTCAATTTTTTTTTTTACATAAAAGTTTTATAATAAGAAAAAAAGATAAAAATGTGTAAAACTTTTCACAATCTTGTCCAGTGGGCAGAAAACCTTTGAAATACTTTATTCTTCAATATAAAAATAAAACAAACGAAGATTTACATTCCAAGAGAAGAAAAAAGATTGAATAGCTATAGATGCCAACAAATCTCCTGAAAAAGCTTTTTAATGGACACCAAGGGTTATTCTAGCATGTGAAACCAGATATTTTTGCTAGATATTAAATACCATAGTCAGATTCTTTAAATATTCATCTTATATTGACTAATTTCTATCAATTTAATTTTGACTAACTTTTAGCAGTTTTATCAATCAAACAATCCAATCATTTAGATGCACCAGGAATTAGCAGTGGAACTTGGAAAATTAAAATGACTATCTATGTACCTATGAAATGAAATGAATTTTCATTTTAATCTAAAATCAATTGGCTTGTAATTAAGCTAATAGCATTGACTGATCTTTCCCACTTTGATTATTAGGCCTTTTATTTATTTTTGTTTCCTAATTCAGGCCATAAAAATGCTTATTGCAATTAACTTAGGACCTTATCCCACGGGGCC
>CM034706.1:106983626-107001216 GCA_020142125.1 Phrynosoma platyrhinos
CTCTCTGGATCAAAAGAACAACAGAGAACCTTGGTTCATGACATAATTCCATCTTATGGAATCCTGGGACTGGGACTCTGGTGAGACACTTGAGTGCTCTGGTTGACAATTCTAAATTAGCTAACACGACCAATGGGATGGAATATATAGCTGTATTGTAATGATATACTTTGCTCTATAATTCCTTAATTAGAATAAAGCTTTTCTTTAAAGTACCTTGCCTCTTTCACACTCCTTTTCCACATGCTTTGTCTCTGCTAGTTCTTGTCTAAGTTAGCAAGGGGGAGGAACTCTATAAATCACTTAGCAAAATCCTGGGGTGTTGCTAAGGGAACTAAGGGGGGAAGCAGACGAGCGGCCCTGGGCCGCTCTGGGAAGCTGCGCTGTCGGGCCGAGGTATCTCCACACCTCGGCCCCATGGTGCAGCTTCGCCGCCCCTGGAAGGAGCACTAAAATAGGTGCATTGCAAAAGGCTGCCAGCGCACCTTCAGTGACTCTTCCGCCGCAGCATTTGCGGATGCTGCGGTGGGAAGGCATCGTCAGAGTGCTGGCCATGCGGAGGGGCCAGCACTCCGACGATGCCTTCGGGGAGGGGTTAGGGCACCCACCGTGTGCCTGCCCCTCCCCTTCCTTGCCGTCTGCATCCCCCCTCAGTCTAATTCTTCAGGTGGTGGCAGCTATTGGAAAAAGATGGTCTCAAAGGGTTCCATCTAGCTCAATTATTATCTCTCTGTGCAAAGAGCCAGTGTTGGAGAAAAATGTGACAAGAGACACCATGAACTGAAGGAAAGTAATGCTAGTGGGCTCAACATGAAATAACTTTCCAGAGGTGCTGAGCCCTGAACTGAGCAACTGAGAATCTTTTATAGTGATCTTATAAACATGTCAAGCATATAGGGAAACCGCTCCCCCTTTCCTCTCTAGTTCAGTTAGTTTCACAATATTCAGCACTTCTTGCTAAGCAAACATTGTTTACAGAACATGAGAATCTATGTAAGACTGAGAAAATGTTTACAGTACAGGAAGTCTGTGGTCTTATCAGTACAAACCTTGACTGCAGTACAGAGGATCGTCTGTGCTTAATTAAAAAGGAGCAACCAAGGAAACAGAATCAATTTCAAAGTCTCATCTGGAGTCCCAGTTGATTATCTAGTCTGACCCTGAATAGCAATCATAGGCAATCATAGAGCCTTTACAGACTGCCAGAAATACTGCAGCTTGAAGCCACTTTAACTGTCCTGGTTCAGTGCTATAGAATCATGGGAACTGTAGTTTATTGTGGCACCAGAGCTCTCTGACAGAGAATGTTCAGTACCCCAGAAAAAAATACAATTCCCATGATTCCCCAGCACTGAGCCAAGACAGTTAAAGTGGCCTCAAGCTGCATTATTTCTGGCAGTCTGTAAATACCCATAGACAGTCATTTTAAAAGACAGTTTTTCAACTATAAGCCATTGATTTCTTCACCAGAACAGGGTTGCAGTGTTTGGCTCTGAGCCCACAGAAAATCATAACACGGTATGACTGTATTCTGTATTCTGAATTAGACTGAGTTTCCTTAGCAACACAGCAGGACTTTGCTAAGTGATTTATAGAGTTCCTTCCCCTTGCCAACCTAGGCAAGAACTAGCTGAACCAAGGCACATGAAAAAGGAATGTAAGAGAGACAAGGTACTTTAAAGAAAAGCTTTATTCTAACTAAGGAATTATAGAGCAAAGGATATCTTTCATGCAGGCCCCTTTGTCCTAAAGGTACAGAGAAATATAAGTTGCAGAATACAGTCATTTCAGACAAGCCAATAAAATAAACAAAAAGCCTAACACCACTAGCTAGTACACGTTCCTAAACTACTTACAGTCAAATGGGGTTTGTAGTCCTGGACAGCTGGGAACCTCGATACCATCGTCCATCTTTAACAGCATTTCAAGATTCACCTCCAGAAGGTGTATTCATGGTATGACTGTATTCCTAGTTTCTGTTCACATATATTCTGTTTTTTGAAATGTGTTTTTTTGTTTTTAATTTTAATGGCCTAAGACAATCAATCAATCACTACACACACAATTTTATAAATTCAGAGACATAGCCATGTTAGCTTGGAATATCACTATACAAAGGGACCTTGTAATACTTTTGAAACTAACTGTGCAAAAAATATGTAGCATAAACTTTCATTGACTTGGCATCTGAGAAAGTAGACTGCTTTGCATACAATTTTATTAAGTTTACAATAGATTTTGTATGTTCCTAAAACAAATGAGGTCCCATGAAGAAAATCTACTTCAGTAGAGCTATAAACATTAAGGGACACATATTCAAAAGAGCTGAATGAGACTGAAGACTACTAGAATACAGTGGGCCCTTTCTATCTGGGGGGGGGGGGGGGGGTGTTAGGGATTTGTTCAGGATTTCCCCCCCCCCCCATGGATAGTGAAAAATATGGGATTGTTGGATTGTAATGATGATGAATGTACAGGAAAACAGTCCATGAGACCAGTCACCAACACGCAGGCAGCTTCAGCAAGCCTTCTTCTTTTATTGCAAACAGCTTGAGCAAAAAGTAAAGTAATAACAATAAAGTCCAATAGCATTTTTCACTTTAGCCAGAATGGCTAAACAGGAACAAAACTATAACTGCTACATTTTTGAAAGATTAGTCAAGCTACAGCATCTGCAAAATATTATTAGTTAATCCATTCAGTTTTAAAGGTTGAAAAGAAGTGAGGTGCTTTTCCAGAAACACAATTCCAGCCCACATTTCTCCTCTTCTTTGGGTGTAGCCTTTTCAGGCTGATTGGTTGATCTTGCATGACGTGTGTTAACCCAACCTATCATTGTTCATATTACATCATGTGACTGCTGTTCTCAAAACATACTTTGTTATTGAAAACCCCTTGTGTAAATAAAACTCTTTCTCACAGAATTTTAGCTCGTTAACTAGCTTTTGTTTTGACTAACATACACCTGGCTGGATGTTGTGAATCTAGACTCAAGAAGCAGTTTTTCTCATCAAGGAAAAATACAGTCACACATCTTTACATTTCAACATCTTAACATTGACTATATATCCCATCAAAACCTGACACTTCAAGTCCCATTGTTTCCAATGGGTGTGCACTCCTACACTCACTAGCACATGCATGCACCACCATTTTAATAGCTGGGGCTTGCCATCCACAGAGGCTCAAACCTGCAGATGGCAAGCCTGTGGATGACATGGGTGCACTGTATACTGTTTCTTCATGCTGTTAATCATATCTCCTCTTTCTATCCAGAAACAATGAACAGAGCATCCTTTTGGCCTGAAGAGGAACACAAGTAATCTTTAATAGTCATGAGAACATGGAAATGAAGCTTATTTTAGAGAATAATTTCAGAATAGGTTTTTATTTAATATTAGGGAATATCAATAAAATATGAGAGGAGCATAGCAGTGGGAATGCTACCTCAGTATTTATTTATGAATATCTATAAATCACTTATATCCCAAGATTTACAAATTGGCATGCAACAGTAGTATGCATTATACAACATTCATAAAATGATATTCTAAAATTAATATACAATGTCTACATTATCCATAGTCAAACTCCAACTAGAATACTTCAAAAGTAGTAAAGTATTCAAAATGTACCTAAAAAGAAGAACTGTAAGAAATGTTAAAGATGTGGAGGGGAAAAACATATAGTACCACCAGAAGGGCCTCTGCAGTTGCCCTCAAGGACCAGCTAAATTTATGTGAGGGAAAGTAGCTTCTCAGGCATTGTGTACCTTTCAAGTGGAGTCAAGAGAGTGCATGTGTGTGGGTTGTTCTAGGCTTAGGTTGATGGTAGGGTGAAAGTTGTTAAAATCATAGTGGAACTTCTCAAGTGATTCATTTTCATGAGTTCATATGATAAAGATGTCATCGATATATCCCAGGTCCCTTTTTCTTTTAATGATGACTATAAAGCTTTAGACCAGGGGCCCTTTCATACTACACCATTGAAGTAACAAGGCTGCACTCTAAACTGCCATGGCAACATTGCATAGAATCCTTTTATTTCTAGTTTAGGAAGGGGCATTTAGAGTTCTCAGCCAAAGATCTCAAGTGACTCTGCAAACCCAGGATTCTGCTGGATAATGCTATGGAAGTTAAAGTGGAATCACTAGGCTATGATTGTGTAGTGTGAAAGGAACAGTGCAGATCTTTTGCTATTGCTACCATGCACAGCACAATTCAAAAGCCAAGCCATTCTTCATCAACAGCAGCCTCTGGACCAGCCTTGAGGAAAGCCCCACACAGTCTATGCAAAGGGATCTTATGGCACCTGTCAGACCAATTGAAAGAATAAAATGTGTACCATAAGCTGTCATAGACTGTTTCCACTTAATCGGCTGCAATCTACAACATCCTATGTTACAAACCTATTTCTCTCATTTCTGCCCAAATGTGTTACAAGATCCCTTTATATACTGAGTCAGACTAATATGGCTATATCTTTGTATATGCCAATAGTTCAACATGAAATTTACTAAAGTGTGAATCACTGTATTAAAAAACAAAACAAAACAGTTGAGCTATCAGCCAAAGTTGATAAAGGGCACTCTAAGCCACTGACTTAACTATGGGCCTCTAGAGATGAATTCAGGACTACAATGGTGTCTGCACAGATCAGAATACTCTGGATGCAGTATGGAGCATTATAGCCTCAGAGCAGCCCTGACATCCTCTCATTATCCAAGGACCTCCATTGTGATGCTTGACAGCTGTTCACATGCACATTCCTCTGTTCCACCTAGTGTGGCCACCACCACAGCCAGTCACTTATTCTAAGGTCAGAACAGCATCCAGCATCAATCACATGTTTGGGCACCTCGTCCTGACCTTGGAGCAAGTGACTCACCTAGGCAGCAGCTCCAGTGGGTGGCACAGTGGATGTACATGTGAATAGCCACCTAGCACTGCAACAGAGGGTTCAAGATCTTTCTGAAAGATCTGGAGCAAAGGATGAATAATTTTATTCTATTCTAAGGAGAGACATACCCTGGGCCCAGTACTGAACTGTCCAGACATTGTCTGACTGTTCTTACTAGAACTGGGATTTGGGTTGTGCATTGTCTGAACTTCCTGCTGAGAAGATGGTGAGGAGGACATTTCATTTGGACTGGGCAGACAGGGCCTCGATTACATACATCACTTGTCCAGAGGGTGTTTCTAGTTCAGCAGAAACAAAACTTTGCACAAACTTGACACTCAGCAACATTTCAAAATTTATTTTTTATTTTGAAAACTTGCTTTTGAAATTTAATTGTGAGAGGGTACATTTAATTTTAGATTTGGTTGATGAATTTTACAGGAGTTTATATATAAACCCGTCAAATCCCTTTTTTTTCCTCTTTTCCTCTCCCCTAAGTACCCCATAAATCTAAAAGTAGACATAACTGGGAATTCTGAATAAATTATATGAGAGGATTTTCTTGATAATTTTCCACACTCATCTCCCGGGGCAGAATATGGATAAAATCCAGTGAATATATTTAAGCTCTTTTATTCATTTTTGCACATGATGACATTCCAAGATTTCTCACAGTTTGATGACTCACAGCTAAATGAGTGATAAGACTTTGAAAAGCATTTTGTGTGACATATCTGCTGAGAGAAACATAAAAGTTATTTCTGTGGTCAAAAATAACTGTGGTCAGAAATATTTTTTTTCCAGGAACCACATTTCACATGTGGTGGAAATGTAAAAAATAAAAAATAAAAATAAGAAATACTGGGAAGAAATCCATAAGAAAACATGTGAGGTTACCCAAAAAAATATCCCTCTAAAACCAGAACTCTACTTACTAAATATAATAGATGTAATAGACAGCAAATTAACCCAAGATGAAAAGAGTGTAATATTATATATGGTAACAGCTGCACGATTAATATTGGCAAAATTCTGGAGATCCGAAATAACTCCAACGATAGCTGAATGGCAAATTAAACTTTTTGAGTTAATAACAAAGGACAAACTGTCGTTTATAGCAGGGAGAACTTTTCAACAATATGAAAAAAATGAAAAGGCATACAGCACAAATTAGAAATGAAATAAGGTAATTAAGACAATATAAGCATATTTTTGTTTATTATAATGTAAAAGAATTGATAATATTGATGATGTAAAATAAGGTCACTGATTATTGATATTCTTATAAAAATGTAAGTTGTAAAAAATTTCTGGAAAAAACAAATAAAAATAATAAAATAGAAAAAAATATTTTTTTTCCTACATGAAAGTCTTCAGTGATACAGTATTGATGGGTCTGTGAACTGGGCACTAATTTCTGGGCAGAGAATTAAAATTACGATTTCTTAAAATGTTAGTGCATTCAAAATTCACTTCAGTTTGTATTTTTACCTGCAACATATCCTTTAAATGGTTAGAAGAATGGCAACCAAAACTATCCATACAATTTTCATTCTGTCAGTAGCTCATCATCTCTCTCTCTCTCTCTCTCTCTCTCCACCCTTCTGATCATTTGTCTAAAGCATCTTGCAGTTTATGATATTCTTCTTTGATGTTACCTCAAGTGAGAAAAAGATTAAAGTCGAGCTAGAATTTATTACAGATGACACTTCTGTGACTTTGGGCCATCCATCCTTTATGAAGACTAGATGTCAGAACAAAGTCATCACAAATTATATAATGTCATTCTACCCCAAAAAAGAATGCCAAATGAGGTGATGAAACATACTGTTGTGCAGTCTATATCCCTCTATAGGGCATATGAAAGAAAGTGGTGATTTATTATCTATATTAAGAGGTAGATCAGTTTCAGAAAGCACAAATCTATTTGTTGATTAGCCAGTGCCTAAACATTCATTCATACCATTCAGGAATATGTAATAGACAAGTCCTTGGATACTATAATGCTATTAATACTGTTCATCCTTTCCCCCTCTAGATGTATGAGACTTGTCCTTAAAACATATGTCCACAAAGATTCCAAGAAATGACTGACTGTATATTTTCTGACACAAATATCCAGCTTTGATAACTGAACTACCATCCCCCCCCCATTTTGTTTTTGCTTCTTAGGAAAAGATATAATTAGTAAACAGCTGCATTTTTTTTTTATCTCCATCCACTTTTCCCCCTTATCTTTCCCATCATGCAGCTGTGTAACTTCTATCTTTCATGCTGGGCACAGCTCTAGCCTGCAAAGGCTTCTTTCATTACTATCTAGAGAATGCATTAAACTGCAGAAAGGTCTTCATACCCTCTTCTAAAAATAAAATAAAATAAAATACTCCCTTCCTTGACTGTTTTCCCTCCCCTTTTTTGTTTTTCTTTTTATCATCGACTCTGAGGAATAGTATACTGAGAAATCTGGATGCCTTTGTGGTTTTTAATCTGGAAAGCAAATGCGTTTCCCACACTGCTGTGGATAAAGTATTATTTTCCTGTTGCTACTGAAGAATGGGAAATTAAAAATGGGGGATAGAAGATGGTGAGGAAGCCTCTATGTTGTTCTGGGAATGTATTTTATACCTTTTTAAATTATTCTTATCAGGCTTCAATTTGCTCAGATTTCAAAATTAAAAGAATAGAACATAAGACAGACCACATTGAATCAAATCAAAGGCTTATCTAGTCGATTATTCTATTCTTACCATGACCAGTCCACTTCCTACAGGAAGCAAGTCAAGAGGACATGAATGCAACTGCATCCTTCATTTTATGTTCCTGACAACTGATATACAGAAACACACAGCCTCTGATACTGGAGCTGACATATAGCCATCCTGACTAGTAACCATTGGCTCCATGAATTTGTCCAGCCCCTATTTAAAGCCATTCAATTTGCCAAGTCATCAAGTGAATATCTCATTTCAAAGTACCACCCAAAGATAATATTACCACTGTGAATTACTACAAGGTAGATTAAACACCTCCTTTCCTGTGAATGCCAAGGGAGAAGCAAAATTCCTATCTAGCCCCAAAAAGTAAACCAGCCAAATCCTGCACTAAACTCTAGGGTGGGTGATGGGCCAAGAAATGTGGAAAGGAAGTAGAATTGGGAGGGAATAGTAATTTTTAACTCCTCTTGTTCTGACCTCCCTCCCAACTCATGCCTCAGTGAATGGTGCCCTCTCCCAGGGTTCACCATTCAGACAACAAAATGAAAGGGGCCAGAATATTATGATTGCTCATAATAATTCGCTCTATATATGCAACAACAAACTGAACAGACAATTTTACCCAATTTCTCCAGGTTATGAGCAATTATTTAAGACTTTGCCTGTAGCTGTGGTTTATAGCTTGTTTTCATCTTATCTTCCCACATTTTTTGAGGGGGGGGGGGTGCAGGGGCACCTGACACCATTGTCCATTTACTACAATGTCCCATATATAGTCATTCTGGGAAATGAAAGGAAGGGAATATGTCTACCATAAAAATATGGTGGAGAAAACTCTGAAGAAGAGTTTGTTCTGTTTGTATAGTGGTGAGAAAGAAATTGAAAGGGGAAAATCTGAGAAAGATTGGCTAACAGATTTCTCCAGCTCAATTTAGGACCTTCTTCATAATTTCTCAAAATTAAGTTTCTGACAGGGAATTTCAGATACATGCTGGTGTTTATAAATTATTTCTGCCCTGGAAGCTTGCATAGAAGGAGACAATGTTGTGACCAGCTCTGGATAAGAGGTGGAGCACTTGCTGAGTCACAAACTGTGTTTCAAGTCCCTGAAAGTCCTTTAAACTCATGGGAAAGATTTTTGGTTTTCTCCTTCATTCTTAATGTGCTTCAGAATTAAGCTGAATTTCTTTTGTTGATATTTGACATTACCCTAAAATAAAAAGCTGGTTAAATATTATGTGTGGGTTTTTCTCTCTTCAACCTCAGTATCTTGAAGCAGGTGTGGTTCCCCACCCCTATCTATTAGACTGAAGAATTGAGAGTCCTTCCCATTTATCAGCTTCTCATTTTGTCTGGGGTCACCTCAATCACCTTCTGGACACCTGAGTATTTCATTTGTTATTGTGGTTAAACTAAATAGAGTCACCATCAACACTCCACTTAAGCATTCTTAAGTAAGTACTGGAATTTCAGGATATTTATATCCTGGGCAAGCTTTTTGGTAGTATTTATGCTGTTTATTTTAAGCATAGATATAAGCATTAACATTCTCCTTGGGGATAAATACAGACATGTCAATATATGGGCAGTTAGGTTCATTATATCATTATATTACAATCCACAGTCCACAAAACAGAATTCATCAAATCATATTATATGACCATCATGATATTATACTTTCATAAGAACATTTCATAGGGATTTTATCTCTCTATTCAGCTCTTTAACAGGCCTTGCAATAATTAACACCTGTAAGAACATGACCCTTCCAAAGCATTTAACATAGCCATTTATACATCATCATCATCATCATCATCATCATCCATTCCTGATATAGCCTTATCAATGTCAGCATAAACCAACATTTTAGGACAGCATTTCTGGGCAGTTATCATTCCATATGTTCATTAGGAGCCATTCTCATTGGAGACTTCCTAAATCAATCTAATTTTGAGACTTTATCATAGATCTTTTATTCTCAACTGACACCCACTCAGGGGTGAAACAGACAGGCAAAATAAAGCAGTTTCCATTTTGAAGGAAAGATGTTTAGACAATACATATCTCCAAAGTGGGTAGAAACTGGACCAAAGCCATGCTCAGGGGCTAAAAACTGGAGCAAACAGAACCCAGGATAGTCCTATTCAAGGTGGAAGATGCATAGAATCATAGAATCATAGAACCGCCCTTACTGTCAGGAAGTTCCTCCTATCTCCATGCAGGCATGTCTCCATGCCTGCATATAAATATTCTTATGTGAGTGTGGGGCTGTGGCAAAGGAAAGAAATGAAAGTGTGCCAGCTTCAATGGATATAATTACAATATACTCAAACCAGACAGTCCAACGGGGTGAAGAGGAGTGAAGGGGGCATGTTGGGGAGTCCTCCATAATTGTGCTTCACCAATGTATCACTCAGACATCAATGCTTCACTGGTGTAGGCGAAGCATTGCATGTGTGACTGTAAGGCTGTTCAAAGAGACAAACATCCAATGGGATGACATCTGGACAAACCTGGGAGGTACTTGGGAGTCACATGTGATGAATTTGTATGACGGTGCACATGTATGGTGGGGAGGCAACCAAAAAAAAATACCTGTTGGCACAGCTTGATGCTGCACTATGCAGTCGGGCTATGCAAGCAGCAGAGTTTCGATTTTCTTTGGGGAAAAAGCAGGTTCAAGCTGCTTTTTCCTGTCCATCTATTTTGGGCCTCAGTTGATCAGTTGACCAATCAAAACAAAGGACTCTGTACCTCTGGCTTATCTCTATCCAATTAAAATAGAAATCCTTATGACAGGAGTCATTACAATCTGGCCTGTCAATGTGCAGCCAATGTACCTATCAAAGTTTATCTTTATTTACAAATCTACGGGTGCTTCCACCTCTTGAGTATAGGCACTTTCCTTATCATGCATTCCAAATACTACCTGGCATTTCCCCAGACTGACATTAAAGCTGAAGCTGGTTTTCTGATGAAACACACACACTCCCACAGAGCAAAATGCTTAAATTAAATCTTATGGTGTATCTTACACTCCACAGGTGATATTAGGCTAAATTCTGTAATTTTAAAAGTCTATTTCCAGGCTGAAAAGTTAACAGTAGACAATGTTTGGCTTGTAACAATCTGTCCATGCTTCCTCATTTGGAGGGGGAGAAGCTCATGGGAAAGGAGATATGACCTCTTTTTTTGGGCTATAACTGAAGCTTGGGAACCAGGAGAGGCTTCAAGATGCCAGAAAGTTGATTGTGTAACATATGAGAGAAAGAGTAAAAATTGAGATGTATCCAATGAAACCCACAAGAGAAAAAGGAGACATATCTCAAGCTGACAATGTGTTTGGCACTGTGGGTGCTCTTAACATCTTCTGCAGGGGGCTACTTAGAAAAATTTCAGAGCCAGAAACTCCTAAACTATTTACTGGCTGAATGGATGCCTGAATCAAAAATTTCCTGTAGCTTTGATTTTAAGTAGCCCCTTGAAAAAGATCTTAAAAACACCTACAGACTTAAATATGTTGAGCTTTCTAGCTAATAAAAGATGCTGTTTTCAGCATCCCGAGACATGTCACAATAGAAGACAAGAACATATATACCTCAGCTACATCATATATCAGTTTAGCACAAGAACCCTGAATCCCAGCTATGAGAATTTCTCAAATATTTTCTTCTCCTTTGAATATTTTTCTCAACCAACTTTTTCTATTGAATTGAATGAAAATACATTAAAAAAATACAGAAGTAATATTTTTGGTACAGACCTAATTCAAATACTCCACCATAAATCCACCCTGTGCATAGAATAGCCAATATCGAGGAAAACTAGATAAGCATTTCTCTCCCTGATATATTAGTTCTACACAGGCAACAAGACACTGATGAAAAAGTATTGAAAGTTAACATTCCTCTATGTGCATTCTGGAGTGATACAGCATGCATCACATCATGGATCCCCCCCCCCCAAAAAATGTATTCTCAGTGACTGTCAATGCCAGGGCATAGTTGTCTGACCAGATTTCAAATGCTCCTGCAATAATATGATATTAAATACTTGACTTTGATAACAAGATGTTAATAGGAAAAGATGTCCATGATTCCCACACCAAAACACTCTGAAATTTGTCTTCTAAAACAATAGTTTTGTGTAGGAAAAGGATTTAATATGTAAATGGTGAAAAATAACTCATTTTTATTTTTTAAAAATGTGCTGATAAGAAGCTGCTTAATACTGAACTAAGGGGGGTGTAGACAGGTAGTTGTGGGCTGTCCTGGGAAGTGGAGGATTGGGGCCAAGGCTGCCCCATGCCTCGGCCCCAATCCTCCCTTCTGCTGGTCCTGAAAGAAGTGCTAAAATGCCACTCCATTTGGAGCCGGCAGAAGGGACACATCAAAAGCTACCATGTGGCTCTTCTACATCTCTTCCAGTGCAGTGCATCAAGATGTGCTTGGGGAGGGGTTGGGGTGCCCAGCGTGTGGCTGCCCCTCCCCTTCCCTGCCTCCAAGATGGCACAAAGCACCATCTGTAGAGGCCCAAGATTATTGGTTCATCCAGGTCAATATTGTTTATGTTGAATGGCAAGGTAGACATCTGAATGACTCCTTAGGAGGAAAGAGCTGGTTTGGCTCTAAACACCCACACATTCCATTTATTGAGAAAATCAGACTTTCAGTCATGCTAAAAGTAAAATATTTTAAAAACAAAAATTAGTTTGGGGAATGTGTGCAGGGAAGTTTAAGGGGAGCTATCAGTTTCAATCATGCTACCAGAACTCCATGCAGCTCTTATCTGCCAGCAAATTTTTGGTTTTCCAAACAATTGAGAAATTTCAAGGGAGGAAAGATTCCTCAGCAGGTTTCACATATTCCTCTGCTTCCATGGCTTCCTGACATCAAACTGTTTGCTGTGAAGCACAGTCACCTCCATTAGGACAACTGAGAAATATTTAGGTAGAGCAGGTGAGCTACCCATGCTTTTTTCCCTGAATGTTCAACAGGTATGGGGGTTTTGGTCGTCTCTGTAAATGAAAGACAGGGAGTCTGTGAACATGCCAAACCTAACAGGAAGAATTTTGTAAGTCATTATTCATTGCCTTCCTGTGAAACCAACTACCTATCAAAGCTGCCAAGAAAAAGAAAAACCTTCCAGGGACAGAGGGAGAAATTCTATTTCAAAATGAGCAATCAAATTATCAGTCTCTCTACTGGAAATCTGCAGCGGATGACTAACGGCTGCCTTCTGCTCATTACTTCTGTCAAAAGATGAATGAAGGTTCTTTGTGTTCAGTGATAACTGAAGTTTCCATTTTGCCTATTCTATTTTTAAGAAGTAGTTACTGATCAAGAGAAAATGTTCCACATTAATAGAACTGCATCAGGATACATCCTTACTCAGCTGCCTTTTAGAAGCAGAGGGAAATGACACATATTAACATTGCTGCTTCTTCCATAACATTTCTAAGTGACTCTGCTTCTCATGCAAACTTCTTCATTACTTTGTATTGCATAAAATTTGATCAATGTTGGGCCAAGCATGAAACATCCCACCCTGCAGCTAAATAATTTGCTGCAGAAATAAGTTGATGTGGTATGATAGTATGCATCCATTAGTTTAAACCTGAATAAAGGCCTTGTAAACATATTTCATTTTAGTTATAACTTAATGATTCAGATGTAGTGGATACAATTGCAGCCAGCCAAGTAAACTAGACTCTAGAGAACAAAGCTTTATTATTTTAATTATTAAACCAAATTTGATGGGATCAAGCAATTTATTAAATGGGAAGTGAGGGGAGGAGCTAAAGGTATTTACTCATTTTCTGTCTGGTTACTTTATGAAACCAAAGCTTCATGTAATCTTAACTTCAGTTATCTTTGGATGATAGGATTTATTACTTAAAATTTAAGTATATAGTAACCAGACACTAATTTGTTGTGGCAGTTTTCAACTTTTCTCTTTTGGATGAGAATAATTTGCAATACAAATGGATACTGGTCATTCAGGATTGCTCTACTGCTTCTACTCCACTGTTCAGTCAAGGTTTGAAAACAAAACTTCCAGTTCGATGGAAGTTCCCAGTATATTTCATGAATCACATTTGCTTCTTTTAACCAGTCTTTCTGTTACAGTTCATACATTCAAAATACAAGATCTTTCCCATCCTAAGATAAGGAAAACTCATGCCAGTTACACACATGTTCAATCATAAGTCTCTTCCATTCAATTTTCATATCAATCTGTGAGTTGTTGTAGTAGTAGCAGCTGTGATTGTTACTTTAAAAAAAACCATGCAAACATTCTCGATCTCACTCTCTGACCTTCTCTAACAGACACATTTTCCCCTAAAACTGCACATTTTATGGCAATTTTCTCCAATATATATGTGTGTGTGTGTATATATGCATAGCTTTGTCCAGTATACACATCTCTGTGTGCACCAATTTTGCTATGAACTGCATCACAACATTTGGAGAAGTGTGCAGACTGAAGCATAACAGTATTCTGATACACAGAATTATCTGGTAAATGTGAATGGGTTGTTTCATTTTATAATAAGACCAAACAAATTTGTCAATATCCATGTCAGAAATAATTTGAAATGACAGCACATGGCATGCTAAATGAACAAATTTTGCCCTGCATGTATTGCATATGATATGTATGATTAACCAATTTCTATATTCTAGATAGAATCCCAGAGGACACAATGCCTATTTGGGTGCTCTGTATTCAGGTTCAAGTAAGGACCTAGGCCTGTGTAGAATCATTATAGGTATCAGCCCTGTTTAGGCCCTAGGTCATGTGCTGACCCCATGTAGGCCCAATTATAGGCCTAGACCTGTTCTAGGCCCCTAGTAGGCCTTTATTGTAGACCTATCCCTGTTAGCTTCTTGGCCCATGCAGTCCTCATTATAGACCTTGGCTCTGTTTAGGCCCCATGTCCTGTGTAAGCCCCCTGTCCAGGCCCCAATTATAAGCCTTAGTCCTGTGCAGGACCTAAGTCCTGTGTAGGCTTGAGCACAGGTCCCAGCTTAGTTAGCCCTGAATGTACTTCATCTAGACCTGACTTCATAGTGAGATGTGTGTGCTGTGGGCCAGTTATCTGCTAATAGACTCCACCTAATGGACTTTAGGAAGGTTTGTTTTGATTTTGTTATCCTTGCTCTCATAATTTGGGTAATTGTGAAGTCCCCAATATTTTCTACTATTATTTAGTGTTGGACTAGCTCATAATTATGGCCCTGAATAAAAGTACTTCCCTCCACCTGCAGTCTCTTCCTATCAGAGGAGGAGGAAGGAATTGGTGTCACCAAAGTAGTTTTGTCTAGGATACAGGCTCTAGAGAAGGGCAAGCACCATAGGGAACATAAGAAGGCAGGGGAGAGTACAGAGAAGGTTGTCATTAAGTCTAGCATAGCTAAATAAATTTTCAGTCGTCTTGATGCTCTTGAGCAGGTTAACAAGAAAAAGGCACTCCAGGACCAGATGAACAGTAGGAAGAGGTTAATGTGTCTTCAGCGCTAGTGCTTGAGTTAACATACACTGAAGAGATTGAATGATATGATCCTAGCTTAGGTGAGATTGGTGGTTCTACTGATGGTACTGGAGGGTTCAGCTGGCCAATAGGGCCATGGAATATATCTACTAATCAGGCCCCTGCACAGGCAGTTATAACTAGCATGTCAGGTACTAGCATATGGGCTTTCTTAGACTCATATCTGGCCATGGTCACAATAGTGGGCTCCACTGTATGGCACGCCTCAGGTTAATCCTCAGGTAGGTCATATAGGGAATAGGGCTACACCTGAAGTAGGGCTACAGGGCTCCTGTGCCATCATCACTTATGGGATGGTTTTGTCAGGTGAGCAGATTATCTCCTTGTCCTCATCCACTACAGAGAAGATTCTCAGGGGAAATTACATTGACATTTTCTCTTTTTTATACAGGGAGCTGGATAAGAAAGAGAAAGAAGACCTAGTTGAAAGAGAAAAAGAAAAGTTTAAAAGATGCAGGGTGACTCTATAGCAGGGGTAGGCAACCTTTCCCCTTTAAGGGCCGAGGGACTTCAGTTCCCAGAATTCCAGGAGCTATTGGCCAACATGGGACTATTGACCAACATGGCTGAGGCTTCTGGGAGCTGAAGTCCCTCGGCCCTTAAAGGGGAAAGGTTGTCTACTCCTGCTCTATAGCAACTAGGCTAATCGTCTTTCTGGTTTCCTTATTTATGCTGAAGTGACAGTGAAATCTCAACCACATAGGGCATATTCTATTATTTTTGTTGTTGTTAGCTTGTGTTGGAGATTAGTGCTATGGTCCTATAGTTGCTGCAGTCTTTTGTGTCTCCTTTTTTGTTTCAGTTTTGTTTTTTTATTTGGTTTTATTCAGCATATAAATATCATTTATAGGGTGTATGTCAGCTTCTGAGTACCCATGTGTTTTGAATATGATGAATCTTTTAGAATGCAAGCAACAGAGGATCTTACTACATTATGAAACATAATCCTTTCACAACTTTGGATACAGGTTGTGACCCCTGTGAGACTCTCTCCCAGAGAAAGGTCAGATAGTGGACATCTAATTAACAACAAAAATGAAAGCATGGTGGTATGTTTTCAGGATGCCCAAGGCTTGCAACAATAGCTGCTGTGCTAGGAATTTGGTTTTCAGGGGGCTTCTGCATGCTGCCATTGGAAATACAGACACGAGCGTGCCATTTGTGGAGGGTCTCACTCCTTTCAGAACTGTCTGAAAGACAAGAGTCCCACAGCTGGCAACAGAAATCACCAGAGGGATAGGAGGGGGTTAAGTAGTCACCCCTCATCACAGGAAGAGCCTCAGATCAACTGATATAGATAAACTTATATATTCCAACCAAATAACAACCCACTATTTAAGGGAGGGTTTCCAAGATGGAGTCTAGATTCTGTTTCAGGGACACCACCTTTATGATGCTGAACTTAAAATTTATTGTGGACTTAGAAAATTGACCAAAGGGAAGATGCTTGGATCCTATGTTCCAGCCCCCTTTCCCTAACCTGAGGCTATTTCCATTAGGTGGGGTACTGAAGAGGGCTTATTCACCACTTTTCATACCCCAAAGGTGAATCAGATAATGATGGCATTCTTTTTTATTTGTGTACAATTGAGGAAATGAGTTGACATGGGATTGGAGCCAAGTTGGCGAAATGTGACATTAAGTCATCATTTTGGTTGTTCCCAATCATCCACCTAGATCATTTTGAACTGTTGGAATGCTCATTTGATGGTGTGTTTTATATAGATTGGGCCCTTCCTATGGGGTGCTTGGTGTCATATGCTGCTTTTGAAAAGTATTTGGTGTCTTATGTTGCTTTCTTACAATGGGTTGCCAAGTTTAAGACAGAGTCCAGGGAAGCTGTCAATTATTTTGATGACTTTTACTTTATTGAGAAATTTGGCACATGTCACTGTGCCTTTTTAATGGAGGATTTTATCGTAATATATGGGATCTTGGTGTCTCTTTAACACATGAGAAAATGAAGGACCCTTCCCAGCAACTAATTTGCCTAAGCATTGAAATTATCATGCTAAATCAGTTGTGCTGGATGTGTGTGCAGGAGCTCCAGGACATAAAAAGTAGCACTGACAATTTCCTTGGATGTAGGGATGCTTTTCTCAGGGAGTTTCAGGGGCTGGTTGGCCATTTAAACTTTGCCTGCCAAATAGTAACCTCAGGGAGGGCCTTTCTTCAGTGTCTTTGTGATACCATTTGTTGGATTAGCAGATCAGATCGGATCAGAGTCACTCACAAAGTTAAGCTGAACTTCAGGGTGTGACAGGATTTCCTGACTGAGTTTCTTGGCATCACCATCTGGTGTGAAGTACTGAAGCTAAGGATGTGCTGCAGGTCTCTTATGATGTTGCAGGATCCTTGGGTTTTAGGATTTATTTTAATAATAAATAATAATAATATGATTTATTTATATACCGCCCCTCTG
>CM034706.1:107005094-107023557 GCA_020142125.1 Phrynosoma platyrhinos
GATGAATAGGTACAAATCCCAAACAATTTGCCATACAATGGACTTTTTAAAAATGTGTATAGGTTCCCATACTTCTTTTTAAAGCACAATTTTATTTTTCATAAAATTACACAAGTAAATATATATTTAGAACAATCAAGAAATAATCTTCCAGTATTACTGATGGGTAGATGGGAATATGGAATGAAAAATGTAAGTTTTGATTTAGTGTTATGAGAAAATTGATTTAATGAAGAAAAAATGTTTTAAGTTACTATTATCAACACAGAATAAATGGGAGAAAGTGGGATATAACCAGAGTTAATACTATCACCATACTTATTTATTTGTCTACACAAATATAAATGTCAACTAACTTGTGTGTGTGTGTTTGTTTAGTTTTTGGTTTATATAATTTTTTAAAAGTTGAACTTTGAAAGAAAAATGAAAGTTGCCCTATATGGTTCTATACAGGCTAGTGCTGTAGATTTGTAATTTTGAAATATGGGTTCAAACTGGCAATACCCATAATTTCCTCCTCCACTCCAGTGAGTACATAACTATAAGAAGCTGAATTAATCCACATCAACATATCATTTGAGAAATTTCCATCAACATCAGGAACAAGTGTCTTTCATGCTTCATGATGTTAGCCAGAGCCCCTCAAATTTTATTTTATTTTATTTTGCTTTATTTGGCTTTTAATATTTCAGTGGCCGCATGGTCAGGCAAGACCACATGGCATTTTAAAATTGAGAAATCTTTCTCCCCTTCTATGACCCCCTGCCTGTAGCCCTCCCTTCCTAGAGAATTGCAAATTCCTGAAAGTCCTCTCAGGTGGTTATGACTCACTCCTATGAGACCAGGAACACAATAGACTGGCTAGGGCAAGGGAGTTGCCTGAGGAGGAAAGCTTCAGAAAATCAAATACATTCCCAGATTGGCTTTGTCTAAGACCATCATGGTAAATGGAATACAAATATCCTGCTTTGTCCATACTCCCCACACCTCAGTAGCTCTGAGACCAACCCCTTTGTCCAATCTAGCTAGACAGGAAGACCCACAATAGGTAATCCCATCATGGCCTTTGTGTGATTGTTACAGTATAGCCTAGAGGAGAGATTTTGGGTATATAAGGGACTGTCCCAGGTCCATCCAGGGCTGCCATTTTGGGGTGCATGCTGGAATCACTGTCCTTCTGATGCCCTAAAGTGCGCCCACGTCCCTCATCCCTGCCGGTCGTGCCATTCATCGAGCCCAACCATCACTGCAGATCCAAAGACACAGGAGCGTCGGGCATAGGTAACTTTTCCATCCACCCCCCCTTGAACCCTCTCTCTCTCCCAGCTATCCCCGCTTTTCTCCATTTTTTTTCCTTTAGTGTGCGAGTGTGTGTGTGTTGATGCTAATACTGCTTAATAAATATTTCGGAATTGTAGTTCTACGTCTCAGCACCTTCCTTAACCAATATCCATCCTTCTGTATACATTTGGTGAAGATCCCTGGGCATAAGTTAGGAGTGCCCTCTCGTAATTTGAGCTAATTGTAAATTCCCCTGAAGAGCATTTATCCTAACAATGAGTTTTAGAAGATTATCTCACTACCTTTAAAATGCATTAAAGAGAGACTTAGGGCCTTTGCAGACTGCCAGAAATAGTGCACATTAAATTGAAGCACTGCCCTGGCTCAGTGCTAGGAAATCATGGGAACTGTAATTTATTTTGGCACCAGAGCTCTCTGACAGAGAAGGCTCAATGTCCCAGAAAAAAAATACAATTCCCATGATTCCCTAGCACTGAGCCAGGGCAGTGCCTCAATTTAATGTGCACTATTTCTGGCAGTCTGCAAAGGCCCTTAGAGCCTCTACAGATGGCCCTTTTTGGGTGGCTCTGTGCTGCCCCTGCTAGTGACAGATTGTGGCTGTGGCAACCCCATGCCACAGCCCCGATCCCAAAAGAGTGGCAAAATGCTACTCCTTTTGTGTGGCAGCAAAAGGCCACCACAAGAGCCAGCACCGTGGCTCTTTCATGCCCTTTTGGCACAGCATGTCTAAACACTACACCAGGAGGGTGTCCTTATGCTGTGCACTGTGAAAATGGGCACACAGCATCAGGACAGTATCAGGATGGAGTTGGAGTGGCTGACGTGTGGCTGCCCTGAGCCAACTCTACCTGAAGGCTGGCCCTTTGGGCCGGTCTACAAAGCCCCTTACTTTGCCCAAACTGAAGTAAAATTTGGACTGCATCTGGATGCCATCACACGGATTTCCCCTAAAAAACCACCATCAGCCTGAATTCAGCCTGGCTGACTTAATTCACTTCAGTGGCCATTTTTCTAAGTTGGAATTCCAACTTAGAATAAAGGCCGCTGAAGCGAGTTAAGTCAGCTGGGCTGAATTTGGGCTGCATTCCAATGGTGGTTTTTCAGGGAAAATCCATGTGATGGCATCCAGATGCAGCCTGAATTTAATTTCAGTTTGAGTGAGGTAAGTCTCCCTTTAATGCATTTTAATGGTAGTGTGATAATCTCTAGTCCAATACTTTTTAAGATGAAGTTGTGCCCATACAATTTGCCTTACAACAGAGCTTGTTCATAATAAATTATTACTGCTGGAAAAATCAAGTATTTTTTTGTTCATTTATTATGTAGGTGGCAGGTAAATGTGGAAAAGACCAAGAAAATTTTTGTATGGCAGATGGAAATATCACCATCATTGCTAATTTAGAAGTCCTGCTGCTTTCACCCTTTGAGCCCTGGTTCCATTACACCATTGATGCTTATGTATTTGATGGTAACACAGTAAAAAGATATTTTGGACTGTCAGCAATGCATTGTTATCAATCCACCAAGTCTGTACCATGCACCCATTGGGCAAGTTTTCCACCTAATTGGACATGCCTTTAAATTTTGTGCCACTGGAAATCAAAAGGACCTGAAAATGGCTTATCTTTCAGCAAATCATGGTCAGAGCTGGCAGCAGTTTAAAGTGATAAGCCAACAATAATTAATCACTTGTGTGCAGCATGACCATCAATAAATGAATGCATATGGCATCATTGTAATGTATTTAGCATAAACCAGTTACAGACCCACAGCTCTTTTACGATGGTAGTTTATGAACTCAGTTCTTACTATATGCAATTGAGTCTTTATCTATCATAAGATACAATTATTTCAAGAAGTCCTGGGGAAAATGCTGATTAATTAAGAGCCAAAATCCATGTGTTATTGAGAGTTGTTTCAAAAATCCTATGAATTATTAATGTCCAATGAAAATCAGTGAGAAGAGGAGGTTTTTTCACTCCATAGGAAGATCTCACTACCACAAAATATCCTTCCATGCTGCCTACCTAGTCACTACACTAGATAGGCTATCCAAAGGTGATTAGCACACTAATTTCAAGATACTTCTGGACATTTTATATTGTGGGGGAGCAACAGGCAATTTAGAGAACATGAAATTAGATTCATATTTAATCCCACTTTATTTTATATGGTTTTAATTAAGTGACGCCAACAGCGTTTTCAGTGCCTCAATCTCTTACAGACTGCAAACCCATAATGCTGGTGCTACTGTATGGTCTGGAAAGCACACTGCATTGATTAAAATATGAGTAGACTGTTATATCTGGGGAAAGCTGCAATATAATTATGGTCATTCTATGCCAATGCAAAAGCTGAATCACACAGGCTACTTACAATTTGACAATGCTGTTAATGAGGAAGAATTTCAGTAGCCAAAATTGTGGGGCTGCAATAAAATAAAAATTGGCTGATTTTGAAATCAGACACAAAAACAAAGCCCTCTAGGACAACAGACTCACTCTATTTTATTTTCACCTTATACATATGGAACTCATTTCTGTGCCAGGTCAGCCTATGCAAAACAAAACAAAACAAAACAAAACAAGTAATTGAAATAAATAGAGTACATAGCTATCATTGCTACAATCTTGGCATTAACATCTGTGCAGTCTTTATACTTGCTTATTGATACTGACCTATAAATGAAATTGCTTTATTCTGAATCGGACCATTGGTCCATCTGGCTAAGCACTGCTTAGTCTGATTTGCAGTTGTTCTACAATAACTCAGGCTTATCTTAGCCTTTCTGTTCTCTTATGTGGAGATACAAAGCACTGAAACTGTGGAAGTCTTCATGTAAAGCAAGAAGGACAGCTTTCTTCAGGCTGGGGACCAATATTGTTCTGTTCTCTGATCAGCAACAACAGGATTTACCAGCACATGTTGACAAAACCATATGGGCTGGAAGCTCACTTTCAAATGAGTTATTGTTTTGTTTTTTTTTAAATTATTTTGATGGAAACACAGTACATATGTACTCCACAGTGCCTTCTGAAGGTGAATTATGATTAGTGTAGTTTCAAGTAGGGGATTGCTTCAGGCATTCAGGCATCATTCCCCAAATTTTTGTGGTGGGAAGGAGAAGCTTTAGGGTCTGGAGAAAATGGGTGGCATCACATGCACCTGATGGACATCCTTTGTCTAGCTTTAACATTTCTAAAAGATGGCTGTACTATAGATTTAGAGCCCTCCAAAAAGAAAGCACAATTAGGGCTGATGTAGAGGCCTGTATGGAACAAAATACAATGGTTAATTCATGGGAACATGTCCTCCTTCAGAGTGTCTATGAAGTAAGGGAAAAAAAAGATAAAAGAGTTCATTGTGGGATTTCTGCCACCCTCAAATAAATCAGGAATAAGTGGCTTAGGGATCTGAGGTTCCCATTCTCAACTGCAAGATGTCTATTTGAGAAAATTACCGTATGATAAATTGAGCCAATATAAAATTAAGAAGTTCTTTTGAATACTGCACTAATTCAGTAATTAAAACTGAATATAATGTAACACTTTTTTTCAATCTTTTCCTTTTTATTTTTCTGTACATCACTTTTCAGTTCAGTTTTTTCCCCACTGTCTCTTTTTCTCCAGTCTCAACCACAAAACTGTTATTATCACCTCTCCATGCTAATCCTTTCTCTAGCTGATTAAGATTATCACTTCTTTCTTCAAGGTTTGGCTTTTCACCCTTGGATTCTCTAATTGGCTTTTCAGCCTTCTGATCCTGTATTATTTCTACTCCATAAAATCTCACTCAATTAATGAATACCTCAGCTGTACATTTTCCTCTCTCACTCTATAAACCACTGTAGTCTCATTTTCTGAGAATGTTTTATTTTCCCCATAAGCTTTCAGATTTCATGTTTACTAACAATACCTTAAATGTTCTTAAGCAACTTTTAATCTTCCCACTTCCAAAACATAAAATAATATAGTAACTAGAATAACTAGATATTTTACATTCAAACCTCACACTGGCTCAGAACTAAGAAGGAACTTATTATTTAAAAAGTTACTTCTCAAATACACTAGTGCAATAGGTTGACTCACTGGGGAACTCTTAGGGATGTTTAGTTGTGGATTATTTATTTATTACGTCATCAACAGGGTATTAAACTACATGCTCTTTGGGATCCCTTCTGTGTGCCTATGATCTTATGATGTCCTTATTTGTATGTTAATTTTTAAAAATATGAAGATGTTTTTGAGGCTTGTGTCCTGGTTCTGTGACCCCTCCTTGACCCCATGTCTGCTCACCTTCCCTGTGTTTTTCTACCATTCTGCAAAGCACCAACTCCCTCTGCTCCAAGAGATTCTCTGTAAATAGCTGGTGAATTCTTTTATTTTAATTCTTCTTAGGCTAATAGTTGTTGTGGCTGTGCATTCAAGATTCCTGTATTGAGTTTTACAGCTACAGATGTACATAGGGATCTTGTAGCACCTATGAGACTGTGTAAAAGAGGTTGTTGCATAAGCTTTCCTAAACTAGAGCCTGAAACAGATGGGCCAAAAGATCTGCCATTGGGCCATGTTGAGGACATGGTGTTTAGATGACGTGCATGCCCAAACCACCCAAATGCTGTGTCAGGGCTGTGCTGGGGAGACCTAAGGTGGCTCAAACCCATCTGCAAAAGGAGTGGATTTTATCCACTCCTTGCCATGTCCCATTTGGGATCGCAGCATCTGGTCACTGTAGTCCTGTAGTGATGGGGCCAGAGCACTCCTTTTGCCCTATTTGGTCAAGGCCTTTGTCTACTTCCTTAGACACATGGAATGAACTGGTGCCCAGGAAGAACCTTTATAAACAAACTGTATGACTAGCCATAGAAATGCAAAATTTATGGGTATGTTGATGAGGTGACAAGTTCAGTTTTAACTATGGCAATTGAGGGACAAAACTGAACCTGTCACTGCAGCACCATACCCACATGTTTTACATTTCTATGACTATTCATACAGTCTGGATTATAAAAGTCATCCCATGCAACTGAGGAAAGCTTAGCCTAGGAATGCTTATGCTAAAATTTATTTCCCACAGTTAGTCTCAATGATACTACAAGATCACTTTGCATACTGTTATTCCAAAATTACATGGCTATATCTCTGAATTCTACCCCCAATAAGGAGTTACTACCCACTAAGGAAGTCAAATTCACTTCTATAATTCCTCTTCAGGGCTGCATCCTTACTGCAAAAATAATCCAATTTGGTACCACTTTAGCTGCCATGGCTTCATGCTATGATATTCTGGGAATTGTAGTTCCTCACAATTCCGAGAATTACATAGCATGGAGACATAGCAGTTAAAATGGTGCCAAACTAGATTATTTCTGCAGTGTGGATGCAGCCTAGGTGAAACATCTGTGGAATTTCAAGTGAAGCTAGAAGAATTTTGATAATATAGTAATCCCATTCAGGCATCATTCCCCACTTTTTCTTCAAGGTGGAAGCAATGTAGTGACTAAACTGCTCCCAGCCCCATTGTTGCTTTCTTAACAGGAATAGTAATGCATCACAAGAACAGAGGGCCTCGGCAGACGGCTAATTGCGCCGTCTCCGAGGCCCGGAAGAGGAGGAGCTGCCACACATTCGGCGGCTCTTCCTCTTCCTGAGGGCGCACCCGGAAGTGCCGGCCATCCGCACGGCCGGCGACTCCCGGTTGCCCTCATGCTGCGGCAGCCGAACGCGCCGCGGTGTTTGAGCCGCCGAAAGTGCACCCGCCGCTGTTAGGGCGCACTTTCGGCAGAATCTAAAAGGATCGCCATTTTGGCGGTCCTTTTAGATGCGCCGGGGATGCGCCGCCGTCCGGAGGCTGAACTCTGACGGCGGTCCGGACCAGGGCGGCTCCGACACCCTCGTCTGCATCCCCCCAGAGATTCCTGTTAATGTGAGAGCAAAATCCTTGACTGCCCAGGGTTTTTGCTTATGGGAAGAGCTTCCACACAAACAAGATTGTCTCCTTTTCTGACATGTATATGTAAGAAACATGAAGAAAGTTGTGTGGGGGAAAGTGAGTAGGTGAGCTCCCCTGTCCCCATTTTAAAGAAAGTACGATGAGAAATGTCTGCACAGGGCTTTAGAGTTATGCCTAATTTGGTCTCTAGATGTCTGCAAAAGGCAGTTTTTTGATACCCTATTGTCCAAAATACATAACTTTATTTTTATGTTTCACAAATCCTTCCAATATTTCTTCATGAAATCAATTGGTATTCTGTTAACTTTCACCATTAAATTAATTCTTCAATCCTTCAAAGATGCTAAATAATTACATATTGATCTCTGTTTATCGTGAGATTTCATTTGAAGGATGCCAATGGTATTAAGCACAGAAAGTTACAGGCATTTTTTAATGTCAAGCTGCCAACCTCAATCTGTGCTATTTAAATGGTGTGTGTTCATTTTTTCCTAAAATCAATGGACATTTTCTTTTTTAGTCATGTTGCACCGCACAAGTGAAGGAACAGAAGTTGTCTTCCTGTTATGGGAAATTTTCAGTAGGACAGTAGGCCCTTGCTATCTGTTGGGCCTTGGTTGTAGGACCCACTGTGGATATCAAAATCCATGGATACTGAAGTCCAGTTATATAGAATGGTGCAATAAAAATTGTTTCCTTTATGTAAAATTACAAAATTAAGGTTTGTTTTTGGGAATAATAATAATAGTAGTAGTAGTAAGCGAATAGAATATTTTCAAGCTATCAGTGGTGAAATCCATGGATGCAGAATCTGTGGATAAGATGGGCTGACTGCTGTATAAAGCAATAAATAAATAAATGGATTTAATGTTGTAATGTTTACATGGTATGTTGTTGTTGTTGTTGGTGGTGCTGGTGTATGCTTTCAAGTAATTTCCAAATTAAGACAACAATTTATTTATTGATTGATATTTCAAGGATTTATATCCCACCTTTCTCCTGCAATGAGATTCAAGGTGGGCTAACTGTAAGCTAAACCTATCATGTTTTGTTTGTTTGTTTGGCAAGATTTGTTCAGAGGAGGTTTGTCTTTTCCTTCCTCTGAGGCAGAGAGAATATGATTTGCCCAACATCACAGTGGGTTTCCATGGCCAAGTGGTCTCCAACTACTACATTATGCTAGCTCCCTTCCAAGGTATACAGATTGATAAACAATAACAAGTGATGAACTGGAACTCATTGCTTAAGATGTCCTCTTCCTTCAACTGCCGTTCAGTGTATGGCAATTCTTTTTGGGAGAAGACAATGTTAGACACCCATTTATTTTAATATACAAATGTCTGGCATGCACAAATGTTAGACGGGAACAGTAGAAAGCACAAGCCATGAAGATAAGATGTTGTCCCCAATGATGGCTTCTGTACAGGGCTGCACCACCATTAACAATCAATCACACCTGTCCTCTGAGCCAGCATCAGCATCAGGCAGCAGTAGCAGCATGGCCTCTCACAGCTGTAGGAATTTTTGCCTTATATCAGAATGAAGAGACCAGCACATTTTTTGTCAGTAGCATGAATAGGAAAACCAATGTATTTTGGCCAGACAAGTATTTTGCGCACAGACAGATGAATCACAATAAAAGTCTTCAAATATGAAAACTCTTTAAAAATATTCAAAATACCTTGGAATGTTTTGTAAGAGGATAAAAATATTAAAGATTTATACTGTCCCACAGGAAATAAAAAATAGGTAAAGATTTGCAGACACTGGTATAAGGAGAAATATCAATAACCAAGGTGTAAAAATTCAAGCTTCCTGTTGCATGTTAGTGAATCCATCAATTTATTAATACATTTTTATGATCTCAGGCATGCTTGTGACTGGTGGCAGGAAACTGCCTGTATTAGTGTTGATGGTAGGGATGTGCCAGCACAGCACATGAGTGAACATCAGGGTTTATGCTCTAAATTGAACAGTAATGAGAGCATGACATATTAAGAACAACATGAAGTGAAAAAACACAGTTTGTTTTCATTTTTTCTAAACCACTAAAGCAGAGCCAAGCTACTTGCCTTTCTTCTTTAATATTTACCAAAATTATTTCTGACAAGACAAAAATTGAGTCTCTGCCAAGCTTAATTTATTGGTATATAATTAGATGGATAAGACACATTATTCAACTCCCAAAACAAAATTTAAATATCTAATTCAAAGAACCATCACCTGAGTAACTAGGAGCTCTGTCTGCATAATGAAATTCCCTTGATGCCTTTTAAATATCCAGGAAATGTAATGAGGACATCTTAGAATTAATAAGAAAGCTCTTCTACTATTAGCCATAATAGCTACTGTAGTGCCTTCAGCAAAACAGTTCTACTTAGCAAAACAGAACCCATTTTTTTTTAAAAAAAAAAAACATGACAGCGAACACTAATTTTGGCATAAGCTGGAAGGAAATTGAAATAAGGTGGATTTTGAAATAAATTCATTCAAACTGTATTAGATAAGAACTCTGTCATAAGCTTGGAAAACATGTTGAGTGGCTGTAATAGATAAGAACTGATATGATAAGAAGTGATTATGATAATAGCCAATGGATAAGCTTGAAGAATGAAGAGGACTTGTTTTTATGTCCAGTATTGCTGGGTTAACATTCAAAATGTTACTGGAATTTATGATTTCTTCTAGCAAAGGAGCAGCAACCAATAACAAAGGCAAATAAATGTCACCCAAGAAGTCATACTGACAGAAAACAAATACCAAAAATGATAGTTGAAACCACTGGGATGACGGATTACGATAACATTTTTTCCATAGAAAGTTACTGAAAGTAGCATAAAAATATTTACATGTACTATTCAAACATTAATTAAATTCAGACACTAATTAATTAGCATACGATACAGGTGGGAAAATTACATTTCATCTTTTACATAAATTCAATTCTTCTGCAATGTGTGTCCATTCATCATTCCATTAACTATATTTATGTTTGTTAAATTTGTTAAATTAAAATTGTTAAATTTCCACACTATTAGTCACAAGCATGAGAAACTTTAAAATAATGGATTAATGTGAAACTTGGATTAATTTACACATCATGTATACACAGATTGAGCCTAAATCCAATTATTCTTGACCATAATGTAATTGAATCAATACAATTTACATAAGTGTGGAATTACTATTCAATTTTTGTGTCATTCTCACAGCTTAATATATGAATTTTCTCAATGAAAAACTGTAATTAATAGTATTAGTTGAGATTAAATTGATTTACATTAACCATGAATATTCCATATTCCCCCCACCCACCCAATGCCTGTCCATCTCTGTTTTCATTCTATTGAATGAAACATTTTCATTCTATTGAAATACTAAACAATGAGACCAAAACATGAAATTTGGAATAGATATTCAAGACACAAGTCCAGGTTTCAAGAGGCATAGAAAATATTTATAAATATATTTTTTTTGAAGTTTTGAAAAAAAATCCTGATGAGAAGAATCCTGGAGAATATTTGCAGTTCATGACTTACTCTGTACAAAATCCACATGTGATTGTTTTGTGCAGAAAGCATTTTTTCTGAACAGGAAGCAGGTTTTTCTGCAAATAAAATAAGTGTTGTTTCCTGTGTAGAAAATGTTTTCTGCGCAGCAACATGCAAATGCAAATTTTGTGCAGAACTACTCCCCAATTAAGAATCTGCTTCCAAACCAGTCTGATTTTTTGGGGAAAAAAATAATAGCAGGAAGAAAATTGCAAAAATGTTTCAGGTACAAAAATCAGCTTCATTGAAAAAGAAAAAGCAATACATATAAGTTTCTAATTTTTTTTCTTTAAACAGATCTGCACTTCAACATCAGTTTTCAAGATGCTAAATGTTACATATCTTTCCCTTCTTTCTTTTGATATGCTCAAGGCAGATTTCATATCTAAGCAATGCTGCTACCATTTGATCCTCATATGTTAATTTTCAAGGGGATTAATTAATATATGGTATCAATCCAAAATGAAATTAATTTTTGATTTGAAAATCTGGATACTGTAATTTAAGTTGGTGTGTATACAATATTTTACACATTGGGTATGAATCCTAATTTAATTCCTACTTCCATTTACAAATTAATTAAGGATGAAAAAACCTCAAAATACAAAGACAGACATGTAGTAATGTGACCTAATAAAGTCTGTTCCTATTCAAGGTTCCAGACAGACAGACATGCCCATTTTCAGAACAATGTACATTTCCTCTCAATAATCAATGAACATGCTATACCCATACCTAATTAATCTAGTTTGTTAGTTCCTGTCAAGGTTTTGTGCCTAACAAATGCTTGTACCTATTGGAAAAACTCTGATATGTCCCAAGATAGGTGATAGATGGGTAGACAGATGGGTGCTTAGTGTGTTTTGGTGTTAGGATGGACATCACAATAGTATTTGTTATTGTTATCAAGTCTGCTCTGACTTGTGGTGATATTTTGAATAAGAAACTGCAAGACATCCTGCAATTAAAAGCTTTGCTCAGGTCTTGCAAAGTCAGGGACCAGGGTCATGGCTTTCTTGACTGAGTCTATTTGTAATATGCTTTTCCTCTTTTCCTTCTGCCTCCCACTTTACAAAGCATTATTCTCTCTCCTAATGTCATCTCTTCTAGTGGCAAATAGTCTCATGGTGTGCCCAAAGTATGATAATCTGTGGGGAAAGTTCATACTTACTCTTGGACCACTTTGGGCCTTTACAGACTGCCAGAAATAATGCAGCTTGAGACCACTTTAACTGTCCTGGCTCATTGCTAAGGAATCATGGGAACTGTAGTTTATTGTGGCATCAGAGCTCTCTGGCAGAGAAGGCTCAAAGTCCCAGAAAAAAAATACAATTCCCATGATTCTTTAGCACTGAGCCAGGACAGTTAAAGTGACCTCAAGCTGCATTATTTCTGACAGTCTGTAAAGGCCCTTTATCTACCAAATCATGCATTTCTGAAAACATACCTATTTAGCTAGCTGTTCATCATCTTTCTACCTGCAAAGCAAATCAAAGCAGCCTCATTTATATACCGCTTCATATTGTGCATGGGATGTCTAAGCGGTTTACAACTATGAGCTGATTGCCCCCCATCAATCTGGGTACTCATTTTAGTGACCTCAGAAGGATGCAGGCCTGAGTCGAGGCTCAGCCCTGGCTGGTATTGAACTCGCAACCTTGTGGTCTATGAGTGAGTAGCTGCAGTACAGGCATTTAACCACTGCGCCACCAGGGCTTCCTGCCTTTTTAACATATACAGATCAAAGTGTGCAGCACTGGAAACATAAAACATAACAAGTTAATATATAATTTAACTATCAATAGAATGAATAGTAGTTTACAAACACACCAGTTAAAAAGCAACAAGTATGGAAAATATAGCACATTGTTAAAAGTTCTGTATCTGTAAATAGTAAATTACCAAAAGACTATTGAAACAAACAACTGTTCAACTCTCATTTGACACCATGGAAACTACTGGGTGGGGGTTAATAGCAGGCTTATAGCCCTTCTGTGAAAGGTGAAATGGACAAAATAAAGGCTGGGAAACAAGTTTCAGCCAGCAAATCTCTCTCAGGATAAGGAGAGTAGTGTGAGACTGCCCATGTATTCTCCAGAAAAACTGTTGCCACTGTCTGACAGTGAAGTGATTTTTTTTATTTTATATGACTTTCACACATGCAAATTAGCATTTGTTATTAATTTCTTAGGTAGTAGATAAGTTCCTCTTTTCCTTTCTTTCTTTCTTTGGCCTGCAGTTTACCCAATCAATTTGGCCAGAGACCATGCCTTGGGAATTCTAGAAAGTGTAGTCCAGAAATTAACTTTTCCACATCCTGTTTCAGCTTGAGCCAGTATTGTGCTCAAAACAAGTGTGAAGAGATCCCACACTGACTTTTACCACCATTGTGTGCTAACCCTAAATGCTTGATTGTAATATAGACTACACCCAATGTAAGTTGAAAAATTAGCTGTTTTGTATGTTTTGAGCAAAAACATCTTTATTTTCTACAATAGCTACATGGTTCTACAGTAGCTACATTCAGAAGACATAGGTTGGGGGTAGATGGAGCAGAAAAGCCATCTTATCTCCAAGGTTTCTCAATTTTTGTACAGAACCCACTGCCAACTGCCACAATGTGCAGACAACTGATGCAGTCTGCACCATCGCAGTCTGCTGAGAGGAAGGTCACCATTATTATTTTTCTATTCCTTTGCAAATACATGCATAGAGGCACATGGATGTTCTGCCAGCAGTGGCCAATCAACCCCTATCCCACATAGCCACTGGCCCACTGAATGTGCCACACAATCAACCACTCAATCACATAATTGAGCGACATCCCATATATCACATTGACACAGCATGATGATGGTACATACTTTCTCTCCAACCCCCCATGGCCTCCTATTTGACTGGCAAGTTGGATAATATGTTTATTACATCTGTTAGTGAAAAATAACAGAGCTGAGTGGATTGTTGATGTGCAAGTGAAATTCATTTTAAGACACAGACTGGGAACTTCCATGGGACTAAGTGTTTCAGCTTGGGCAAATGTTCATATGTGTTACACCAAGTAGTAGTGAGTCTGCTTGCACAGTGCAATGAGCCAAAGAATCACACAGGAGGAGAGAACACCACCAGTCTAATCCAACTGCCCAGTTGAGACCAGTCAGGTGAATAGTTTCACAAAGCTGACTGAGGAAAATTAACAGGCATTCAAGTCTTTTTATATATATTTGGTTACAAGCAAGTAAACATTTGCAAAACACTCAACTGGTTAGCTGCTAATCTCCAAATCCCATCTGGTCTCCTCCCAAATTCCTCTGAGCTGAGTGTACATATATCTTTCACTTTGCATGTAACATCTTGTGGCAAACTTCACTAACATATTTAGGGGTTAGGTTTTCATTTTTGTGATGTCCATAGATCAACAAAATTTACTTGAAAATGTGGTTTCATTGCTTCATACTGATGCAGACTACAGGAAAAGACATTCCATCTGAACATTAGGAAAAACTGTCTGACAGTAACAGCTGTTGGGCAGTGGGACCTACTCCCTCTGGATGTGGTGGAATCTCCTTCTCTGGGGTTTTTAAAAGAGGCTGGATGGCTATCTATCTTTGATTGTGTGTTCCTGCATGGCAGGGCATTAGGCTGGATGGCCCTCATGGTCTCTTCTAACTCTGATTCTTTGATTCTATTGTTTTCTTGGTAACCTGATATTTTGCTCTATAGAGTATGCAATGGTTCAGTGGTGCAGCTGACCACTCATGTACTTGTGCAATTGATTTGTGGGCAGGCAACAAAAATATGGTCAGCAACAGAGCCAGTGTCTTGCCCAGCCCCTCTCCCTGTTTCCAAACATTGGTTCAGTAGTTCGCTCTTTCTGGCCTGAATTGGAGCAAATCAGAATTTATTGCTCCAGTGTTAAGCCCTGGAGTGTGGCTTGGGTCTGTTTTCCTTCCATTTCAGCCATACATGTCATCTAAATAGCTGAGTTCCGAAATGGTGTGGGACTGTTTCTTTTAGCCTGTATGGACAGCCCCATAGAAGGAAAACCATTTCTTTCCCCATTGCCCTGGGAGTTCTTTTTGTACCACTGTTTTAGCTATTAACTTTCTCTTCTGAGCTGGTAGGAGCCCTGGTGGCATAGTGCTTAAATACCAGTACTGCAACCAGAACATTTTGAGTTTGATTCTGCAGGGCTCTAGGTTGACTCAGCCTTCCATCCTTTTGTACATTGGTAAAATGAGTACCAAACTTTTTGAAGGCAATTGGCAAACACATTGTAAACCACTTAGAGAGTGCTTAGCCCTATAAAGTGGTATAGAAATGTAAGTGCTATTGCTATTGTTATAGTTCTGTTATTGTCCATCTAGTTGGAAGCTTTAAGGATTGCTCTGTCCCTTATTCTATTAAATATTCTGGCTACAATTCTGGTGACAGATTAGGGCTGACAAAAAAACACACACATAGTTGTTTTGCTTTTGCATTTACAACTGGCACAGAAAAGGTGTTTTTTTGTTATTTTTTTAAATCTAGGTATTCTTGCTGTAGCAAAGTTTGAGGCCTTTCTCATTTAAGTCAATTACCCTTGGTTCAGTTTGTAGTGATTGTCTCTGAATTTCTCTGCAACATGATTAATTTCATACTCTAAGCTGCATGAATTCCCTTTAGCTTTAGTTGCTTCTACCCAAGATCTCATTATCTCCTGGTTTCCAACTGCCTGGATTCATAACATCCTCTCTTCTTGCATGCATATTACACATAAAAATGGAAGTGTGTCTTTTTATTGCTTTGATTTCAAGAAATTTAAAATGTGAGTGTTTTAAAAAGGGATTATCTGAGTGGAGGTGAATGGGCTAGATACTATAGAATATGAACATTAGTATTTATTGAAAAAAGTGTTTTTATGCAAAATCATCCATTATTAATTTTTTTTCAAAGACAGGGTTAATGGCTATGTCATTTTAATGGAATTAAAATTTCCTCATTAAAAATCCCTAGGTAAATGATATTCAAAATACTCTGAGGGCCTGTTCACACTAGCTGACAGCTCCAATGCCATCATGGAGCTATCTGGAAGTGTGCAAGACTGCTACCAGACTAACACTCAGGCAGAGATGCCATTTTGTGGGAAATGTTGGCTCCAAGTGCAGACGAGATGCAATTGTTCCAGTGAAATGGCAGAGAACAAGGCATGCTCCTTGAAGCAAAGGGAAAGGTGGTATCCCATCTCCCACTTGACACAGAAAGCTGATTCAACTGTCAATTGATAACTGGTAACAGCATACCATTTCTACCTCACTTGATAATCTAGTTAGTCCAGAGTCTCACAATATAGCTATGGAGGACTACAAAACCCAGAATCCCCTAGGCACCATGGTATTTGGGAGCTGCTGTCCAGAGAGAGAGATATATATGATAAGCTGAGGGTATGTGTGCGCCCCTACTGTCCTTTACCACCTGGCACCTTAAGAATCCCTTCACTTTGACTAATGGGAGGGATGGCCTGATCCTGACTATAAAGTACATGAGTAGGGGGGCTGAAAGTATGACCATGGAATTGAAAAAAATGAAATGGTACCTCTAGTGAAGCACACAAGTATGCATAAATAAACCCCATAGACATATACAATGGCCTGGGAAAATTGTAATGTCATAGACATTTTCCTAGCAATAAGCCCTATAGAACTGAAGTGACACATATATTGTATTGTTGAGCAGTACACAAGATTGCATTTAATGATGATCAATAAGGATTGCTGTCAATTGTACAATGTTAATATTTAATATTTTAAATTTTAATTGTCATTGTTTAATGCACACTCAAGGTATTATTTGTAGACGTTCAAATTTTGTTTCATTTTAAGTCTACAGTTAAAATTTTGTTTCATTTTAAGTCTACTAGAACACTGACTTCTGGTCAGCCCAGGCTCATTTCCTTTGTGAAGGCTTAAGATCTGAGCAGTACTTACTCTGATTCAACTGAGGTCCTTTTCAGTGCTTTCAGAAAGACACCCCCCAATGAGTCGGGAGGGGTTTCTTGTGCTGACCAAATAAGGGCATGAGAAGCCTGGTTGGTTAAAGCATGTAGGGGAATGAGAACACCTGCACGCTTTGTCCAATTGGGTTGTTTGGTTGCTACTCTAAGTCTCGCGGTGCTACTGGTCTTCCGAGACTTGGGATAAGAGTTTGTTCTTTACAGCTCTATGCTGCCATGTGGAGGCAGCCATTTTTGAGCTTGAACTGAGAGTGTAACATCGCTCTGCTTTCTGCTGTGGCATTGGCTTGGCTTGTGCCTAGCGCTTACTCGTGGCCTTTGGCTGTGTTGTGGTCTTTTACGGATTTCTTCCTTTTACAAGTGGGAGTGTTCAGGTTTCTTCCTGCTGGGGCCTCTGCATCCCCAATTCTTGGGGGGGTTGTACACCTGAGGAGGGCCCTGCAGCAGGCATCGTCACCAGGTGCGTGGACCTGGTACTGGATAAAGTCCCTGCGCTGCCCCAGCGACCCCAGTCTGGTAAGGTCGGACCCCATCGCTGCTTGGGAGGGTTGTTGCACTACTCCCCAGCAGTGAGTGTGTTGGAAGACAGCTGTCTTTGGTTTAGGGCTCCTCAAAGGACCCTTGGTGGACACCTTTCCCACTGATGGGTTGCCAGTGATGCTTCCTGGCTGTTTGTGTCTTTTGTGACACTTGGGAAAAGGCGACCTTTTGGCCTGGTAGTAGTCATCCAAGGTTGGGTGATTTTGCTTTGGCCCATGTTCCATTCACTGAAGGAAGGATGCCACGCAGTAAGCCCCAATCTAAAAGGCATGCCGCTGTGGCTGCACCCAGCTCTGGTCAATCTGCTTCGAAGAGGCCTTCCCAGTCTACCAGCAGAGATGATGAGATTACTACCCAGTTGGCACAACTGGACAAAACAGTTCAGGCTTGTGTTGCTCTTTGCAATCAACTTGCTCAGAAAGGGCTACAGGCTACAGCCACCAGCCCTATTGCCGGCACTTCTGGTACCACCAACACAGAAGTGCTGCTTTCTCCCGTGGCATCTGATGCTCAGGTGATGGATGCTAGACCGGGTCCTTTGGTGGTTTTGGCTGTGGAGGCTGGGCACCCCACTATTGCCAGTGTGTGGGATCTCCTGAAAAGGGTCCCTGGTATGGAGGCTCAGGGTGCGGCTGCCCCTATGTTCGAGCAGCCTACCATGGCTGATTTATATAACCTCTTACGAGGAGTGGTTCTTCCAGGTGTTGATGCAATGGAGCAGACCCATGAAGTGCAAAGAGGCGATCAAGCTGCTGCTGCCTCTTTTGCACTTGACACCCGAGCTGTTGTGGGGCCACACTTCGGGGGACCATTGCGGTCGGCTGGCGATGCTTCCCAGCAAGCTTCTGTTTCAGGTTTGTCTCCTAATATTGCACATGCTAATTGGCCTGCCTCGGTATGGGCTCCAGGTGGCCAGGTTGGTCAGGGTGTGGCTATGGAACAGCCCAACCCTGCAGTTGTTGTGGCACCTGTGCAGGAACCTACACTTTCACAGGTCCCTGACACTAGGGCGCAGGATGGTCAGCCAATGGCTGTGGCTAGCAACACCTCTGTGGTGTGTCTTTCGAGTGCTCCTTTGTTTTCTGGAGTGGTTGGGCAAGCTGAATCTGCCCCTTACACTGGAATGTCC
>CM034706.1:107041489-107052103 GCA_020142125.1 Phrynosoma platyrhinos
TGCATATTATAGTTGTATATTGCTTGTGTTTTAACTTAATAAAGTTATTAAATAAATAATAATAATAAAAAAGAAATAAGGTACAAAATTAACCACCAGACTGGCCAAAGCCTGGTGGAACATTTATCTTAATTTCCTTTTCCAAATAAGACAACTCTTATCAAACCATGTTCTTCTACCTTTTGTATGACTGTAAGGATAGGAGGCCTCATTTTGAAAGATAGCCACAATTAAAACAATGCCTCGATTGCGCTGCAGAGAGGCAGCATAAAAATTATTATTATTATTATTATTATTATTATTATTATTATTATTATCCATAAATGTCAACAAGGCATTGTCTATTCTAGTGCTAGTAGTTAAAACATTAAACCCATTTAAAATCTGTACATCCTTAAAACTATTGCTAATAATATCTTCCATTTTAGAATCCCAATAAATATGCTTAGTCTCTCATATCTATGGGCTCTTAAATCACTCCTAAAAGATGGAAAAACTGGCTCAGATAGATTGAGGAAAACATATAAAGGCAAATGGTTACTTTCAGTCCTGTGACAAATTTCAAAATCGACAACTAAACTCAACAAATCAGGGCTGATTATCACATAATCAATAGTACTTCTCCCTATGGGTGAGTTATATGTAAACCTGTCAGTTTTTGGGAACCCTTCAGAGCCATTTAATATTAAAAGGGTGTGGCTAATACAAAGATTAATCAGGAATGACCCATTATTATTGACTTTTAAATCCTTTCCAACACAAGGGAGATTTAAGAGAAAGGGTGGTGAACTTGGATCAATCAAAGCAGCTTCATTTATATACCACTTCATATAGGATGTCTAAGTGGTTTACAACTGTAAGCTCATTGCCCCCCAACAGTTGGGTACTCATTTTAGTGACCTTGGAAGGATGCAGGCCTGAGTCTAACCTGAGCCCTGGCTAGTATTGAACTCGCAACCTTGTGGTCTATGAGTAAGTGGCTGCAGTACAGGCATTTAACCACACAAAGAAAATCATTAGATGGTCCAATTCTTGCATTAAAATCACCCATTAAAATGCACTTTGAAGAAACAAACCTATTGGTGATATTTTCAACATAGCTAAACAATTGGTTCCAGTGCATGGCTAAATTAGGCTCATTTGAGGTAGAGAGACTATAGATATTAAACAAAAATATCTTAACATTTGATAATTGCAAAGAAATAACTTGTGCTATTGATGCACATGGTGTCAGCACATTATACTTAAGACCACTAGGAAGTTTTAGAAGAATGGCCAGTCCCCCCTTATATCTACCCCTATTAGAGAATCTACATGCAGGCACACAAATGGATACAAATCCCAGAAGTAGGATATCATATGGGCACCAGGTTTCTTGTAAACATGCAACATCATATTTACCAATATAGTCAATGAAACTCATGTCTGAGTTTTTATTCAGCCAGCCAGCTATATTCCATGAGAGGAGTGACAGAGCTGAACTACTTTTAGTCATTGAACTGTATCTGATGAAATTGCAGAGAAGAGTGCTTCCTCTGTTTGGTCACAACTGTTTGTACTAGAGTGGTCGGGGCCTATAACTGATCAAGAAGTAGATGGATCAATTTCCAACTGGGATTGAATTATCCTATGGAATTTGGATGTTGTATCCTCCAGCTGGGCAGTTACCATTATTTGATTGGCAACTGAAAGATTCTGAAATCCCTGCAAAGCCTGCTCCTCTACAACCTTAAACTCAGGGTCAGCATCAGTGACCTGCAAAGCATCCATTGTTGGTGTTTCCTCTTGCAGGGTGTCAGTCATATGTGGATACACAGAGGTTAGTTCTCTCAATTCCCTAGCCCATGATTTCCCCTGTGCTTGCTCAACAGACACTTGCCCAGTTTCAGATCTCACATCCAGCTCGAAATCAAGAAAAGTGGAGAATCTTCAGCAACAGGTTTTACCTTAGAGATGAAATAAGCACTAGATGGCAAGTGTACTGTACCAGCCTGGGCAGGGTTCATAGGGAGCAATGACATGTCAATATTCAGTACATCCTCCTTTGCTCCTTCATCCTCCATTGGCACAGGTATATGGATTGGACAGTCCAAAAGTTGACCTTTGGTAGCCAAAGCTGGTTTCAAGAGCCTACCAATATTAGCATTTAATTGATTAGATGACTCTACTCCAAAGGAGGTCACTATTAAATGTTGGCTGCTGTTAATCCTTTTAATTGCCTGCTTCAAACCATTCTATTCCTCTATAAGTTGTGTAAGTTCAGCTACATTGTTGGGCTTACTCCAGATTGAAGGACCATGATGATCCAGGCCTACTCCATCAGGTTCTCCTTTCTTATAGGCCACCAAGGTATTAATCATACTGTTCTTAAAGACCCTAAATCAATGAATATCATAATTTTTTGCCAAAAAGTTCTTTTTTACAAATAACAAGTCATGGCCTAAAGAAGAATCAAAGGACAACAAGTCTTTGATAATGGCCTAAATTCAGGAGAAACTGAAAGGATTTAAACATTATCCATCTGTGCTCACATCTCAACAGTTTACTTAAAGAGATCTTGATATTATAAACATTTGACCACTTGCCTTTATTAATAGGGTTATTCCCAACAGCTTTCATCACTTGAGATGCTTGTAAAGTCAGAGCTAAGGATAGTCAATAGGGTTAGGATAAACAAATAATGGAGCGGCCTGAGAAATGTCTTATTATTGGAATGAATAGGAATCTCCTTATTATGAAGCAGTTCTGTTAATGCCTCTAATCTGTTGCCGATAGAGGTACAATTAGTCAGCAGCAATTCAAAAGTCTTAGATATTAGAAATGCTTCCCTTGCCAGAAGATCTTTCCAAGGACATTTAGCTGGCAATTCCATTTACAATTTAGTTTTAATAAGAGAGGAGGCCAGAAAAATGTCGAAACTTGAGGTAAAATCTCAGGTAAATGACAAATATATATATATATATATATATATATATATATATATATATATATATATATACTGGCAAGCTTCAAAGGATAGATTTGGTGATGGGAGAAATTTGAAGCCCTGGCAACAAGGACAAACAAATGAGGCTGAAAGGAAAAGTTTTGGGTCAAGAGAGTGTGACTCTGAGGAAAAAAATAGCGAAAGTCACCCAGATATGAGTTATAAAACATGTTATGAATCTGGTAAACAAGGACATTGAAAATATAATTATCTGAAGTTACATAACAGAGAAAAAAAAAGTCAAGTGTCAAAGCAGCATTTATGTAAAATCAGTTAAACCTACAGAGAAAGACTGTTGCCACAAGGAGAGTTCTAAGCCTACAGGTGCCATGGATACAACAGTTGAGACAGTGACTGACTCTGCAAGTTCACAGTTACCAAGAGTTTGCTTAGTAGTATCAACTGCATCTCAGGAACGTAGCTCGGAGGAGCACAAAGAAGTGATACAAGTAAACTATACTTGCATCTTGGGTTATAGAGACTCGAGAGCAGAATTGTGTATAATTAAATCACACTTAGTAGAGCCCAGGTAAGACTATGGTTTTAAAAGGTTTAGGAGGACCTACATTTTCAGTTCCAGTAGCCCAGTTAAACATCACCTTTAGAAGACATAAGATACAGTGGAAGTTTTCAGTCCATGATGATATTCCAGTACCCTGTCTTATTGGAAATGATTTAGATAAATATATTAAGTATGCCTTAGTTATTACTAGGCAACAAGAAAGAATAAGTTCCTCAGAACAAGCCGATCTACACAATACACAAAGAGGAAAAAGAAAAAAAAATAGTTATGAAGGACAATGTTAATATGACTGATACATATGAAGGAGAAGTGACTGAGGTGATCAATAACAAAGAGATCACAAAATTTAGTCAGGATCAAAAGGATGATAAAAGTTTAAAACCTTTGTTTGATCTAGATGAGGAAGACTTACAGTTAAGTGAGGAACATCATAACAGATTCAGGATCATACAGCATAAACTATACAGAGAAACATTGAAGTACAAACATAATACTCAGAAGGAGATACATAGACAATTGGTTGTCCCCCTAAAATATACAACTGAGATATTAGAATTGGCCCATGTGATCCCTTTCAGAGGTCATTTAGGAATAGAGAACTACCCAAAGATTATCTCTGAATTTGTATTGGCCAGAGATGGGAAAAGATATCAAACATTTTTGTAAGTCTTGTGACACTTGCCAGAAAATTGGCACAGGTGGACAAAACTAGAGCCAGGCTCTGTCCCATGCCAATGATATTTCAGAGTGTAGGGGTGGACATAATATGACTGTTACCACAAGCGACTCAGAGAGGAAACAGATATGTACTTACTATAGTATATTATGCTACCAGGTATCCATAAGCAGAAGCTTAATGAAACATTTAAACAACTACTGTAGCGAACACTTTAGTAAAGTATTCTGAAAACTTCCACTGTAGCTTATGTCCTCTAAAGGTGATGTTTAACTGGGCTACTGGAACTGAAAACGTAGGTCCTTCTAAATCTTTTAAAACCATCTCTTAGGATTCTCAATTGAAATAGTTTCAGATGAAGGGAGTTCTTTCACTTCCAAGATAATGAAGAAATTTTGGGAAGTCTGTGGAATCAAACCTTTGACTACAACAGCTTATCACCCAGAAAGCAACAGGCTTGTGGAGAGATTTAACAGAAGTTTGGTCAGAATCATCAAGACATATATAGCTTGGGATATATGATTGGGACAGCAAGCTTCAGCATCTGTTCTTTGCTTATCAAGAAGTACCACAAGAAAGCCTTGGTTTTAGTCCATTTGAACTAATTATAGAATCATGCACTCATACAATCATACAATCAAAGAATTGGAAGACACCACAAGGGCAGTCCAGTCCAACCCTCTGCCATGTGGGAAAGTCAAACCATCCCTGACAGATGGACTTTCAGCCTCTGTTTAAAGATCTCCAAAGAAGGAGAGTCCACCACACTCCAAGGGAGTGTGTTCCACTGTCAAACAGCTATCACTGGCAGGAAGTTCCTCCTAATGTGGAGGTGGAATCTCTTTTCCTGTAGCTTGCATCCATTGTTCCAAGTCCTATTCTCTGGAGCAGCAGAAAACAAGCTAGTGCCCTCCTCAATATGACATCCCTTCAAATATTTAAACAGGGCTATCCTATCTCCTCTTAGCCATCTCTTCTCCAGGCTAAATATATCCAGTTCCTTAAGTTGTTCCTCGCAGGGCATGGTTTCCAGACCCTTCACCATTTTAGTTGCCCTCCTCTGGACACACTCCAGTTTTTCAACATCCTTTTTGAATTGTGGTGCCCAGAACTGGACACAGTATTCCAGGTGAGGCCTGACAAAGCAGAATTCAAATCCCACTGGATGACCTTGGGCAAATCCCACTGGTCAACCTTAGAGGAAGGTAAAGGCAAACTCCCTCTGAACAAATCTGGCCATGGAAAACCAGTGATGTATTTGCCTTAGAGTCACCATAAATTGGAAATGACTTGAAAGTACACAACAACACACTTTTGTGTACTGGTAGAGACTACATTTCTTTGAGACCAATGCTCACAGTCATTTGAAGTCTATAACATTAATCCAGCACATCAGAAGATGGCAAAGGAGCCTCACCACAAAAGGCCTGCAAGTGAGGTAAGTCCACAAACAGATTATGTGGTGAAGTAGTGGCCACTCACATTCATTTATATATTTTGGAGCATCTACTTACTCATATTGAATTTCAAAATGCATAGATGAATGTTTACAATATGAGACATTCCTCTCCTCTCTTTCTAACAATGTTCACTCTCACAAAGAGAAGGAAAGTAGAAATCTCACATTTCTCCAAGGAAACAAATATTTAAGATGCTTGCTGCTATTGTTTAGAACAAGCTGGATCGTCCTGTTCTCACCCTATCTTTGGGGGACAGTGTGGAGCAAGCAAGACACATAGCTGCTTTTATCTCCATTAACTAATACACATAAGCTACCTTGTGATCCTCATGTTATTGAGATACACACGTTAGTAGGTTTAGACTACAGGCAGTTATACCTATCTATATTGGATTGTGCATATATATGCAAGATACTTTGTATAACATATTCAGTCTATGCAATCTACTTTGTACAGTATATTTAATAAACATAAACAGGGCAGACCATGACAACTTGTGACAGGTGCGCCCAGCTATCCTACTGTGTACTGAGTTATATGAGGATCTGTGAATAAAACTTTTCATCTTGCCACATTAGTCATTGATGCCTCAGCACAGGTTTAAGGGTCAGGCTATTGTTCGGATCACTGAATACAGGAACAATGTATTTCTGTACTTCCTTGCAATCAAATATATGTTGTAGGCATTCATGCCTACAAAATGTATGAAAATAGATTTTATTCTTTTCTCCAGTCTACATTCTGAAATCATACACTCTGCTCTGGTATTCTGATCCTTAAAAATAATATTTCTCCCATAATTTTTCAGGTGGCTCAGGAATTCTATAACAAGCTAGAAAATACCATAGGATATTTTCCCTCATGTATTGGTTTTTACAAGGGTCCAGTTTGCCACCTGATGCTTGGGATATCTTTGCCAGTTATCCCAATCTCTTGTGGCCTTTTGGGAAACTGCAAATTGCCAAATAATCATATCACCATGTAGATCCTGCCCAGCAAATCTGGTGAAACAGATGGAGTTGTAGTTGAAGTGAAAAGGACAGCTGGTAGAAATGTGCCATGAAGTGCCAACAAGGGCTACAAAATCAGCCATCATAAACTGTTTCTCCAAACTCAGCTGTTAAGCTCTAATAATCTTTTCCCTTCCCTTTCAGGTTTAACCTATTGCTAACCTGTGTCACTACAATTGTTGTTTTCTTCACCTATCACCCTCAGTTGTACTCCTTAAAGCAGGTCTACCCACCCACCCTAAAGTTCTTCTAAGATGTACACAATCAAATCCAAATATGAGACTGTCTTATGACTGCATCTGTCACAAGTTGGATTACAAGAAACAGTTTATGCACACATTCATGCATCAGCATGAAGTATCCTAATCATGTTCTCCATTTCACTCCTCTTTTCAGTTTAGGACAAATATCATTCCTCTTTGTCCTCCCTGTTCTGAATGCTTAAATTAGGGAGATGAGCAGCAAGGACAAAAAGGATTGATATTTGTCCTAGATATCCACTCATTTCATTCTCATATTCAAGAATAAAACAAATACAATTTTTTTCTCTCTATTGAGAGAGACAATCTTTTTTTCAAAGTTTTTGATTAAAAAAAACATTTTGTGACTTCGAGAAAAAAAGTTAAGACTTTTTTAAAACAATGTTTTGTTTAAAGTACATTTTTGAGCCTAAATTATCTTCATAAATCTCCAGCTCATTTTTCCACTCCTCCCACAGTCTTTAAATATACTCAAGGACTACTCTTCCCACATGACACTCATCAAAAGAGGCTGGATGGCCATCTGTCAGGGATGTTTTGATTTTGATTTCCTGCATGGCAGGAGGTTGAACTAGATGGCCCTTGTGGTCTCTTCCAATTCTATGATTCCTGTCCACCCAAGGTGGGTTGAGAGCAGCCCAGCAAGGAGGATTATTGCCTGAGGCTTTGGTGTGATAACTGTCTCAAAGTGATGATATCTGCATCAGTTAAGAGAAGACAGGTGGTGAGTCTCCCCAATACTAGCTTTGCTTCCCATCTTTCCATTGCCAGAGATTCCTGGAAAACTAAAGCTGTCCCAGTCCTTGCCCAACTCACTCACTTCTGATTTCACATGAGATGAGAGTTGGGAAGTGGGAGCCAGTAGAGGATTCTTGAAGGCTGTTGCCTCCAAAATCCCTATGTGGCTCCCCACTCACACTCCCAATACCACACATGCAGGGAAAGTCAAGGAGTCTATAGCCTCCTAGATCCTCACTAGGCTTCCCACCCATTCTCCCAATATTACACAGGGTTAGGTGTGGAGAGCCAAAGGAGGATCACCTTCTGTTATTTTTCCTCAGCACTCCACTCACCTGCCAATCAAAAGGGAGAGGAAGAAGCCATGCAGGGAAGGATCCTTCATCATCTCCCCCACCCATATCATATACAGCCCTTTCACTTTCTTCCATCTTTGAGTCCTCTTGAAAACTTCATATTTTTTAAGACATCTAGCAATCGAAAGAAAATTGATTAAGTTGTCAATTTTCCCTTACAGGAAAAATAATTTAACGCAACTCAGCTATGAAACCTGTTGGTGATCTTAGGTCAACCCCTCTCTCTAAGCCTGACATACCCCACATGACTCTTTGCCACACTGATAAGCACTAGAATTCTGCACCAAACAGTGTCCTGTCCTTTCATTAACCTTCTCATAAATGATTTGCTGTTGATGTTGCTTGGGAATACAGGAGGAAAATCTTACTAAGTACATCTATATCCAATTAGAAATCTGGGGAAATCAGGGATTTGTAAACAATCATATTCTTCCATGTCCAATCAGAAATGTAGAAAAGTATAGAAGTGGTATCATTATCCTTATCATTTGGCAGGATGATAAAGATAATCAATTTGTCTACCTATATATTATCGCTTGACAATTGATTAGCTATATTCATTTTGTGAGAAAGCATGATAAATTTTGTCAAGAATGATGTGAAAGAACTGCCTGAATTTATTAAGCATTATTGCCTTCATTCCTGCCAGGTCTTGGGACATGATGTTTTTAAAGCAATCCTTTGGGTCCTACTTAGTATTATTTTTCACAATAACAAATTACTCATTAACTATTTTTAACCAAAAAATAATAAACTGTTCCAGAACCCAAATTACTCTTGAAAACATTTTAGTAGAACTAATAAATAACTTAGATTTAATGAGTACTCACACGTGTAGTGCCAAGACGTTGAGACAATTCTGCATGAAGAATAATCTTTCTTCTAAATTTCCCAACATAACCACAAGAATATACATATATAGTGGGAAACTGCACAGTAGATACGTCCACAAAACTGCAGATTATGTATCAGAACATGGAAACATCACTGCTTGTGGAGAAAGTTTATGTAAAAAGAATATATCAGCATTGGGGATATTGACACTTTTCTTACAATGTACATTTGGAACCCTGAATAATCAGAAAAAAAAAATGCAGGAAAATGTACTTCATCAAACTATACTTTATTTTTGAAGCCTATTTCCTCCTGATCATTTGTGTCCTGGAAGAAGACAATGGGAAATGGGAAACAGTGGGCAGAAACCTATCAGACATGGTATTCCATTCCTGTCAATCTCTATTGCATACCATCTGCCCTCCCCTGAAAAATAAACAGATTTTAATCTTAAATTTATGGATTTGGTAGACCTCTCTCAAGAGAGGGGGGAGTCAGGAATCATGCCAAGGTGTTGTGGTTTTCTTTCATCTACTACTTCTCCAGGTACAATAATCATCTTCCTTCTTCTTCCTTCTGTCTCAATTTGTGTTTTATGGTAAGTCCCGTTAGGCTCAATAAATACAACTGATCTTATGGATTTAGATTGGTAGACCTGTCTAAAGTGGTGAGGTTTTTTAAAAAACAACAATAACAACACAGAGATCTATTCCAATTGAATTCCAGGGCATTTTCAAATAACAGTAGGGTGCACAAATACATCTTTTTATTAGGTGAAGTTTATTGTCAAGGAGTCCCAAACATTCTCTGTGTTTAACAAACTGAAGTGAATTTCAACACTTTTGAAATTAGGGTTATTATTTTAGTAAGAGAACTACAGAGAATTGCTTTGCTGGTTGGAAATCAGATCAGAGAACAACTGCAAGATGAATCTTGTGTAGAAGCCTGTTCTAGACAAAATATGACAACATGACAATGACAGGAGTAGGAGAAGGTAATGGAAATGGCAGTGGATATTAATTTTTAATTCCTTAATTTATGCATCAGTTAAATGAACAAATGTTAATTAGCTTAACAATCTATACTTAGAAAACTGTATGTGTGAGTGTGCCTGTGTGTGTGTGCCTGTGTGTGAAGAAAGGATTGGGCCTATGGTTTAAAGCCTGTAAAAAGAGTCTCAGTATATACCACCATGTTTCCTTATCTCATTAGTGTAAAGGATTCTACTAATTACTGATGGTGGTATGAAGTTTAAAAATAAAAATGCATTCACTAAACTAACTTCTTTTATTTGATTGCCTAACTACATAAATTTACATAAATTCCAAGAGTGTAAAAAACAAATGAAACACAAGCACCCTATCTTAATTAGATGAAAGCAAAAAGTGTATCAGAGTTTCTATTTTACTGGTTGTTCTGAAAAAGGAACCTTGCAATTTATCAGTTGCAATCCTTTGTTTGTTGAAGTGTTCTTAATAATAAATAATAGACAAATAAGCACTTAGTTGACTAGCTGTATATTCAACATTAAAGAAAAAAATACAACACAGAAGTGATCTTCCACCTATACTCATTCAGCACTCTGTACATCTACAGACCATTATTATTATTATTATTATTATTATTATTATTATTATTATTAAATGTTTATTTCTATCCCAACCTTCTGAGTACAATCGAGGCGGCTAACAACAATTAAAATGTGTACAATGTAAATGCAAAAAGACCTGAGACCCACCCACCCCTTAAAAAAGTATTAAACCAGCAACAA
>CM034706.1:107059591-107070358 GCA_020142125.1 Phrynosoma platyrhinos
AGCTTTTGCTGTGGGCGTGCTGAGCCGAAGGGTGAGCAGTCCCAAGGTCGAGGACTGGACAGCAGTAAAAAAACTTTTGAGATATCTGAAGGGCAGTAAGGAATGGAAACTTGTGTTGCAGGGATCTGAAGCCCAGCTGGAGTGTTATGTAGACAGGTCCTTTGCATTGGAGATGCATGACAGGAAGTCAGTAACTGGATTACTTATCAGGTATGCTGACAGTCCAGTGGTCTGGAGGAGCAGGAAGCAGAGCTGTGTGGCACTGAGCACCTCAGAGTTTGCAGCCTTGTCTGAGATGGCAGGGGTGGTGCAGTGGATCAGGCAGCTTCTGAAAGATCTTAGTGAGGAGTGCACAGGTCCAACAATTGTGCATGATGACTCACAGGCCTGTATTGCCATGGCTGAGGCAGAGAATTTAACTAACAGGACCAAATACATTGGTGTCAGATATCAGAATGTGAGGGAGATGGTCCAAAACAGTCTTCTGTGTCTGTCCTACATTAGTTTGGAGGACAATTTGGCAGACATCCTCACAAATGAAAAGGCATGAGTGGATGGCATCGGAGTTAGGCTTGGCACCAGGAGTGGCAGAGGAAGCTCAAGGCTCTGGAGATTGGTAGGTTCAGCCAAGGCATTGGCAGAGTGGAGAACATCTAAGCCAGAGAGCCAGAAGATCTAGGCTAGAGTGCGGTTGCACTAGAAGAGATGTGCCTGGAGTGGTGAACAGTTTCCATTGTAAGGGTGCATATCAGGAGAGTGCTGCTGGGGAAAAGAATGGGGTTCAGAGGTCTAGAACAGGGTTCTGAGGTCTGGGGTGGGCTAGGTCAGGTTGACAGTGGCACAGACAGGGGACCAGAGCACTGGGAGCCAGCAGGAGGACATCGGTGATGTCAGGCTGGTGGGGTATGGCACACTAAGGAAACTAAGGGTTTCACATGCAAACATTCCATGAAAACAAGCTAATAGATGTGCACACATTGTACATTTTGGAGGGGATTGTTAGGATTGGGTCCCAAGGGAAAATGTACATTGTGGGATAGTGCAGCAGCCATGATGACACAGCATTTGGCCACAGCTCAGTCATGCAGCCTCATGTTGATGTCACAGGACATGACATCATGGGGGTAGTCACCTGGTGCTGGAAAGAACAGAAACTGCTGAAAAACTGCTGTGTCACTCAGGTGAGTGACAGGTGTCCAGAAGGAAGAGGCAGGGCCAGAGAGCCATGTGGAGCACAGGCTATATAAGGCACAAGCCTCTGGACACACATGTGGATGTGGTCAGTGGCTGGGTTGTGGATTGTTGATGGTGGATTGTGGATTGCTGTTGGAGTTGCATTGATGTATGCTGTACATATCTGTATAAAGAGCAACAAAGATTAAAGCCACATTCATGAGACGTCTGGCTGTAGAGTCTCTGTGTTCTATCTGGAAGGGGAGAGGAGTTTCTCCAGCTGACAAGCAGCCTGCTTCATTGGAGAAGTCTGGATCCTGGTACTTCATGTTATGTGGTTTCCTCGGGCTGCGTTACCACGCCTAACAGGACCATATTAATGAGTCCACCACCCCTGGTGGGGCAGACAGTGGCTTTTAGTTCAGTCTTGACTAGGAAATGATCCATCCAGGACAATGTGGTAGTTTTGATAACCTCTGACCATGTATATTCCTGTTCCATCCTAAAGAACGCATCGATGGTATGACCTGCACAATGTGTGGGCCCGATGACCAATTGGGATAGGCCCATGTTTGTCATGGATTCCATTAAGTCCCGAACTGCACCTGTTAGATTTGGTAAGATGGTCTTGAGTGGGATGTTGAAGTCACCCAGAACTAAAAGTCTGGGCGACTCCAACAGGAACTCTGAGACCAGCTGTGTCAGCTCGGTCAGGGAGTCTGCTAGACAACGGGGTGGTCGGTAAACTAGCAGAATCCCCAAACTATCCTTAGTCAGGTGCATACTGACCTTGGTCCAGGCTCAGGTACATACACTCGAAGTGGACCGTGTTCCGGAGAGGTATACTGGTCAGAGTCAGGTTGTTCTTATGAACCAGAGCCACTCCATCCCCTTGCCCACTTCTCCTTACCTGGTCAGTGACAGCATACCCAACTGGGAAGACCTGCGCCCAAGTTACAGAGCTATCTTCTCCCAGAGAGGTCTCTGTAAAGCAAGCCAGGTCAGCATCCTCATCCAGAAGAAGATTGTAAATAATGTGGGTCTTGTTTTTAACCAACCTGGCATTGCACAGGAGCAAGGTAAGGTTCTGTGGAATGGTTAGTGCGCACTCCAATCCATTCTGGGAAACAGAGTGAACTGAAGGTGGGATAGCTTTCAAACAGTGATCACACCTTCTTTTGTAACATCTATTCACTCTGTTCCCACCACACCTCCCTGTCCCCCACACAACTCGAATTTCTGCCCCCAGACCATACCTGGCTTCTACTGATGAAGAGCACAATAAGACCATATAAACTTCCCAACCACGCTTCTATTACAGCTGTTCCAAGTTGGTAAAAGACAGAGTGGTTGTGAAGACAACCCACCCAGCTCGGCTATCAGCCTCGCCACCGCTGCTGTTAGAGATAGAGTGATGTAGGAGGGTTAAAATAACTCCCCCAGGTCAATTTCTGACCAAGCAGCCACTGCTGTGGTGTCCCAGATGGTGTGAAAAGGGAGTGGGGAGGGCTAGATGGAAAAGTACCGCTCAGCCCTGATGGTAGCCTCATTGCAGCTGCTTCCTCCTTTTTTGCTGGTACACTGTTCGTCAGCTGTTGGGAGGGAGGGACTTGGTGGAACTGCCCCCATCTGACTCCTAAAGCTGGTATCACAGCTCCCGCTGGCTCCCAGTGCTTCCTCTCCCTCAGCTTCTGCTGATGTTGCTGCCGCTGCTACTGAAAGGCTTGAGGTGGTGCCAGAGGGGATTTTAAGTCTTCTGATGCTCCTGCTGGCTCCCAGGGCTTCCTCTCCCTCATAATGCTGTAATTCCTGTACACCATTAAAATGGGATTATGATGAAGGAGGAAAGATATATGTTAATATCTTTTGATAACATTCAGTGCACTTTTTATGCAATGAGTGTGTGACTGCCAAATTTTCTGAGGCTTCTGATTTTTTCACTTAGCACACACATTGGACACATTTAGACAGCATGGCCAATTCTGTGGTTCCTTGTGGCAAAAAGAGGGTGCCTCTTCTTGACTTCCAGTACTGTCCTCCCTACAACTCCTGTGGCAAGAAAGACATAGAGGAATTAGGAAATTTCTGCTTCTTTTTTAAATTAACCTCTGCCTATAATGTGGTTGAAAGCTAACTTAGGGCCTTTATAGACTGCCAGAAATAATGCAGCTTGAGGCCACTTTAACTGGCCTGGATCAGTGCTAGAAAATCATGGGAATTGTATTTTTTTTTTCTGCGATATAGAGCCTTCTTTGTCAGAGAGCTCTCGTGCCACAATAAACTACAGTTCCCATGATTCCTTAGCACTAAACCAGGACAGTTAAAGTGGCCTCAAGCTGCATTATTTCTGGCAGTCTGTAAAGGCCCTTACTTTGCCTAGTTATAACTATGGTTTATTTGGAACAAGCCACCATCACTAATTATCAGAGACATCAATTTAGTCACCAAGGTTTGGCATTCAACAGTCTTTATAAATATCCTGTATGCACAGTTCATTGGGAAAATTTCATACAGTATTTTCCCTAAATTTTCCTTCAGGTGAACACAGAACACTAACATCGTCCACCACAGGACATTCTCAAGGACCTTTGAAAGATCCCTGAGGTTGCCTTTCTCTATGCATCTAGCTAAAGGTGTTACGATTAGCTGAACGTCTTCCATTTTGATGTGGTGAGGATCACCCCTTTCATGACTCTAAATGCACCCTCCATGAGATCTTAAGTGTGAGATCATGTAGGCATCCACTATGAGATCTTAAGCGAGACATCATGTATGCAGTTTAGAAGTTCCTAAAGAAGGGCTGATTCCCACATACATCTCAGGAAGGCTAAGCAATTAAGCACAGAATGTTTGTCACCTAAATATTTACAACCCCAATTCCCACTTCAAAGATGTCCATTGCAAGTGACCCTTTGATGTAGGACACCTGGTCTTTGCCTCAGGCTAGTTTTGCCTTATAAAAGATCCCAAATTTCCTTTGTTACTTGGGGGCTTGTTGGTTTGCAGGCTGACTCCACGTCACACTGACTTTGCTAGTCCCAGCTCACCATTGCCCCCCCCCCCCAGCACTCTGGAGCAGCTTGAGTCCCACATCCCAGCCCTCAAACTGCATCTATTGGAGCAACCTTGCTGTTGGCAATTACAACCTCTTGTGATGCCTCTTTTCTGATCCTTAGTCCTTGTTTCATGTATATATTTGAGAATGTGAATTCTAGGTTTGCTTGAGTTTAATTCTTTTTATAAAATAACTAATAAAGAACTCTGTCTTTGCAATCCTTTATCTTAGCACTTCAGTATACTATTGAGACAGTATCCCTGGGCTGCTTGTAACCCAGCCCTATATTGAGCTAATATTGAACATTCCCCAGACCCCTTGGTTACAAAGGAAAATAGCTATAAACATCGATACAGCTTGCCCTGCTGTCCACCGACATGGAAACAGAAATGAGGCAGTTGCTGCTCTTCTGAAATGGGTAGTGGGCTGCACTGGAAGATATATTATAGCAGGGGTAGGCAACCTTTCCCCTTTAAGGGCCGAGGGACTTCAGCTCCCAGAATCCCAGGAGCTATTGGCCAACATGGGACTATTGGCCAACATGGCTGAGGCTTCTGGGAGCTGAAGTCCCTTGGCCCTTAAAGGGGAAAGGTTGCCTACCCCTGTATTATAGCTACACATGAGTGACACCGCTCTCTCCATGCCGGATCTTGGATTTTGTTTTGAAAAAAAAAATTCAGGCATCCTGTTGAGCAATTATTAGATTATAAACTGTATTGATACTGTCATAACTGCTGGAGATGAGTTTTTACCATCATGAGCAATCAAACATGATCCTTCTCAACTCACTCCCACAACTCCTCTCCACTGTTAAAGTCTGCCAGTTCCTCAGTTGAAGTTATTCTGAGGTGATAGTGACTGAGGCACTGGGAAATCACATCTGAAGCACTTTCCTAATCATGTGTCCCTTTTGGACAACCAGTTGTGGCATGACCTTGTGGGGCCACTCCAGCTGCCTTTTCCCAATGCACCCATTGATCATGGGAACACTGCAGATGTAATTTCCCAGCACCTGCTCTCCAGTACCTTGGAACTTCTGCAGTTAGGTTTTTGACAGGCACCAAACTGGTTTTTTTTGGGGGGGGAATGTTTGCATTGTAAAATGTAACTACGATGCAGAAACTCTATTGTCATAGTTACATAGATGCAGAATCTTGGCCTCATAATTAAAAAAAATTCAGGGTGGCTGCTACTATACTTCTAGATGGTTCCGGGGGGGGGGGGGGAAATCACTGATTTTGTCCACAAAAAAAAAAAAAAAAAAAAAAAAAAAAGAATGTCTGAGAAGTCTGGAAGATTCAAGAGCAGCAGAAAATGGTCTAGGATGCAAGTAGCCCAAGTCCTAACTTGTACCTATTCTGCTATAGAGAGTTCACCATGGGATCAGATAATTAGGAAATTGGTTAATATGTCTGCCCTTTGCAACATACCCCTCCATATTGATTTCAACAGCAGATGACTACTTGAATAAAAAGTGGTCTGAGTGGTGACACAGTAAATGTAGTAGTTGCAAGCTGTATGTATAGGAAGCCCCCACTTATCTGATGGGTTGGGGACCAGAGGACTGTTAGAAAATGGAAATGGTAGTCTTTTTTAGAAAGTGTGCTCAGTCAGCAGCAGTGATTCAGGAAGAACCTGCAAGAGCTACACTACCCAACATATGAAAGATGTGATGTGAACTGGCCTAAAATACCATATTCTAAACCTAATGAATGTCCATCCCAGAAAAATCACAGTCAAGAACATTCTAACAGTCAGCGGTTAAGTATGCACAGCTTCTTCTGAATTTTTCTCTCATACACACAGACCATGGGCCATATAGCTTATTCCATGCCAGAAATTAAGAATCTGTGGCCTTTTAGAATTGCTGTTTCAATCACCCTTCAAAAATGGACAAGGTATCTGGAGTTAATGAGAAATGCAACATCTGGAAGCCCTCAGATTTCCTAGGTCTTTTTTTTCTAGAGTTTCTAGCCCTGCTTCCCAATGTAAAGGGTAAAATAGGGATATTTTGCATACAGAACATAAGTTGTAATATTCAGCTGTGGCCCTTTGGACTAGGGGCACATTCAAAATCATGTTCAAATGTATATGTCAGGGCAGATCTCTATAATAGGTCTGAATAATATAGGTATCCTTTGATCATGGGTTTTAGTGACCATTTAACATTCGATTGACGAGTCAACTCTAGTTGGAATCAACCCTTAGGATTCAGGCCATGGTTTTCTTTTGACCAGGGAACTTTTCATCTTCTATCAGGACAGAGCTATGAAATGTTAAGCTTATTTCATCAATAGCTCTATGATTTTTATAAGCAGTTTTACTTTCTATCTGGTTTTCTTAAAGGAGGAAGACTTTAAGTTTTTGCTCATTTTTATTGTCCATCAGTCATTCCAAAGATTGCCAATACATAGCACTTAAATTAGATTGTATAACTGCAGAAATTTTTATATGATATGCATCATATATCTGGGTTTTGTGTTCAGCTTGATATAGCAATGGCTAAAAACAAATTTATTCATAACATTGACTGTGCAAAATATGCAACAGATATAAAATAGAGCCATCTTTCATACACTGATTAAAAACAACAACCCTGGACCCAAATATTTCATAAATTATTTATATCACCATGACTGATTAATCTCATGTTACTTTTCATAAAATTTCAGAACACTAACTAGGAAACCAAAAATAGTATTTTCCCCATCTTAACAAATACTTGCACAACCTTCTGGAAGCAGATAATGGATTGCGATCACTTCAACACAGTAGTTTATATTAAATGTGAGATTATTGAAGTGCTACATTTTCTAATCTCTCATGTGGAATATGTTATGCAAATTATTTGTATATATGAAAGCCTCAGGAGCAAAACTGGCTCCTGTTGTAAAGGTATCCTCAATAATTTATGACTCAAAAAGTTTAACTGAGTATAAGTTGTTTCCATAGGATTTGGAATTCAGAAATGGACAGAGCACCATCTTGTGGGCATGTATGTGAATTTCCAGTTTTTGTAATAAAAAGGAAGAAATGGTGCCAAATAATTTATCTACTCCATTTAACATCTCAAATTCTAATCACAGTCTCTGTTTGTTTCCTCTAAGCATGTGTTTCATGTTTCTGACTATAAATGTGATCATTTCTGGTCATTGATCATGCTGTCTGGCACTCATGGGTCTAAAACATATGGAGGTCACCAGATTACAGAACTGACCTGCATAACATTATTACAAATGTTGTTACCAGTCCAGTTTGTTTCACACTATAGATAATTCTGAGGACCACTTTACTTCAATGGTGCTGGAGTACTTGTGCCTAATTTATAATGTGGGAATTCCAATGGTATGTTAAAACAACAAGTGATAGGTCTTTTTACAATAGTGGCTCATATCCCAGGAAGAGAGGGAATCCTAATATGAGGAGAAGCCACACTCTAGATATATCCTAAGTAGCTTAAAGCTTCTAAGATACTGAAGAACCAGGAAAACAGTCATGTTCCATAAGTTCACAAACCTCTGAAGTACTTGTGCAAGGATCCCTAAGTGTGGTACCTCACAAACCTCTGAGGTAATAGTGCAAGGGTCACTAAGGATGGGACCCAATGGGTGGGACCTCTGCATTCACCCAAAGAACTGGAATAAGAAGTTTTGGGGTGGTCCTAAGGAAAACTTGGAAGATATACTTTTTTTAAGACCACAACTCTCAGAATTCCTTCATCAGTGTGGCCATTGCCATACTAAAAGTGAGATTCTGGGTGCAGTGGTCCCAAAAAGTAACATTTCCAGGCTCTGGTGAGGAGGATTGAAAGGATTAGGAAAATTCTGCTATGGCTACCAGTGGGTTTAGGGATTTAGGGATTTAGCTGTAATATTTTCTTTGAACTATTACGTGCATGCTCAGAGTGAAGTGATACCTTTCACTTAAGTATATTCATTTATGGTTTTGACATGTTGACTCTTTGCTTTCATTTTGAGGACAGCCAGAGAATGACAATGCATATAAATCAGGCCTGTGAATTCTGGGAAACAATCAATAATAATAATAATAATAATAATAATAATAATAATAAGCTTTTTTCCAAAAATGGGACACAAAACAGTTTACAAATTAAAAGAACAATACATTAACAACATACAAAAGAGATAATTAAAGTAGAATTAAACTAGTACAGTATTAAAGCAAACCACTCATCAAAAAAAGAAATGCAGTTAAAAAGATAAAAGTGCATAAAAAACAGTACATATTAAAACAATTTTTTAAAAAACTAAAATACATTATAGCAATAAAAACAAATCTGTAAACAGACCCTAAAATCTTCAAAACCAGCACTACACAGCATTAAGAGCCAACCTCAACCATTTGTACAGGTCTGGCAGGAAAATAAAATGTTTTAACTTGCCACCAGAAAGACAGCAAGGATGGGGTCATCCTGGCCTCTCTGGGGAGGGAGTTCCAAAATCTGAAAGCAGCCACCAAGATGGCTCTTTTCCTTGTTCCCACCAAATGAGCCTGAGACAGAGAGAAGGACCTTTCCAGATGATCTTAAAACCCTAATGGGCTCATAGAGGGAGATACAGTTCTTCATATAACCTGGACCCAAGCTGTATAAGGCTCAAAACCAGCACCTTGAATTGTGCCCAGAAATGTAGTGAGTACAGCTGTTCCAATTGGAAAGTTGCATTTTTCCTGTAGCTAGGCCCATTTAACAACCTGGCTAGAGCTCTTTGGGCTATCTGAAGCTTCTGAGCACTTTTCAAAGGCAGTCCCATGTAGAGCACATTACCGTAATCAAAACAGGCTGTAACCAATGCATGCACCACTGCAGCCAGATCTGACTTCTCCAGGAATGGACACCATCCATCACAGGAGACAGACATTGCTTTAGCACAGGAAGAGATTCCTTGGGATTACATGGAAAGGAGAAATAGAACTGGGTGTCACAGCATACTGATGACATCTAACCCCAAAACTCTGGACAACCTCTCCTGGCAGTTTGAAATATATGTTAAACAGCATAAGGGATATGACTGAACCATGAGGGACTCCATAGGCCAATGGCCAGGGAGCCAAACAGGAACTTTCCAGCACCACCCTTTGAGAGTGCTCTTCCAGGAAAGAATGGGACCATTGTAAAATAGTACCTTGAAGCACCTACCAGAGAGGTGAGTCAGAAAGATACCACGGCTTATGGTATTGAAAGCAGCTGAAAGCTCCAATAGAATCAACAGGGGCACACTCCCTCTGTCTATTCCCTGCATGGGTCATCCACCAAGGCAACCAAATCAGCCTCTGTCCCATAATGAATCAACATAATCCACTTCATCCAGGAACCTGCAGAATTGAGAAGCCACCACATTCTCTAGTAACCTTGCTCAAAAATGGGGGAAAAAACTACAGACTGGTCCGTAGCTATACAGTATAGTAGGACCCAGAGAATGTTGTTTCAGAAGAGGTCTTGTTGGGACCCTGCCTTGTTGTAAAGAGCCATTAATCACTTCCCTTACCCACTCAGCTAGCCCTCCTCTGGACTGTTTAATTAGCTAGGAAGGGCAAGGGTCTAGTAAACATGTGGTTGGTTGCTCTTACTTCTCCAAGGATCCTGTCCACATCCTTAGGTTGCACAAATTGAGAAACTGAGAAAGTATCCATCAATATTGGACAAGCAGGGACCAAGGTTACATCCACCAGAATTGTATCAACTCTGATGTCTAAATCAGAGCAAATTTAATGAGCACCAAAATGGTGGGAAAATGTGTGAAGTTGAAAGCTTTCACAGCCAGCATCCATAGTTTTTTTGTGGGTTTTTCAGGCTATGTGGCCATGTTATCGAAGAGTTTATTCCTGATGTTTCACCAGAATCTGTGGCTAGCATCTTCAGAGAATGCTGGTATGGAGGTGAGTGGGGTATATGTATACTGTGTGACCCTAGGTTGGGTGCAGTGATTTACATGTTAATCTGTGTATTGTTCTGTTGTTGAATGGCAAGGCCTCAGAGTGGGAGGATTTGTGTCTATTTAATTAGTGATCCATTGTCTGTTGGGAAAAAGCCTGATCCTGGATGGTTTTCATTTGCATTTTACTGGCTTTTGATTTTGGTGTTTTTCATGCTTCCCTGTGCATTCAGACCTGATAGTTGTTGGCATGGTCAAGAATTTCAGTGTTTTCAAATAGCATTTTATGATTTATAATGTGTTCTGCTACTGCTGATTCAGTCTGCAGTGTCTCTCATGTTCCTTGATTTGTGTTTAACACTATTTGGAGGTCCCTATGTAGACTTGTCCACAGCTGCACAGTATGCAGTAAATTCCTGCAGCTGTGAGAGGGTCTCTCCTGTCCTTCACTATGTGAAATATTTGCTGGATTTTCTTGGTCGATTTGTAAACCATGTGGAAGTTGTGTTTCCTCACCAGTTTCCCTATTCTGTCTGTGACTCCTTTGATGTATGGTAAAATACCTTCCATTTGGGTGGTTGTTTGTCTTCACTTCTATGGGTTTTCCTGGGTCTGGAAGCCCTTCTGATGTCTGAGCTGGAGTAA
>CM034706.1:107070458-107086688 GCA_020142125.1 Phrynosoma platyrhinos
ATGCTATTTGAAAACACTGAAATTCTGGACCATGCCAACAACTATTGAATCAGGATGCCCAGGGAAGCCATTGAAATCCACAAACACCTAGACAACTTCAAAAGGAAATAATAAACCCTTAAAGTGAACAAAGTTTGGCTACCAGTCCTGAAAAACACCAAAATCAAGACACCAAAACACCAAGATCAAGGCAAAATGCAAATGAAAACCAGTCAGGATCAGGGTTTTTCCCAGCAGATAATGGATCTCTAATTAAATAGACACAAATCCTGCTTGCACATCCTCCCACCTGGAGGCCTTACCATTCAACAATAGAACAATACACAGATTAACATGTAAATTACTCCTCCCAGCCTAGGATTGCACAGTATATATATAGCCCATTCACCTCCATGCCAGCATTCTCCGAACATGCCAGCCACAGATGCTGGTGAAACATCAGGAATAAACTCTTCTAGAACAGGGCCACATAGCCCAAAAAAACTACAAAAGCAGTGGGCAAATTCTTCACAATGAACTGTTGAGTGGCTTACATTCTCCTCTGGACCAGATTGTAACAGATCCCTGACCAATCAAAACAGCTCTGCTGAATGATTCTGTGTCATTTCAATGTTTTAGAAAGAAGCACTTTTTTGTTACCTTTGTTGTCTCATCGTAAGCCTTCAGACAGTTTTGGGCCAGTTTTCATTTGGATTCACTCTGAGTCTTCTGTCAGTATTACTGTGGTCTCTGTCTCATTTGTTTCATTACTGCCAGGTCCTTATTAAAATAGGGAGGTAGTTTATCTCCACTCTATGAGGCAGGATGTTCAGGAGCAATTGTGTCAATTGCCCTGGTCATTTCACCATTCCAGAGATCAACCAGAGCTTCAATAGGATCCCCTGCCACGGCAGCAAGAAACTCCCCATAAGTCATCAGGAATCCCTCAAGTTCTGCAAGTCTTCTGAGGTGGACCATCTTAATGGAGCCCCCATCTCTGCAAAGGCTCTGAATTCCAGTTCTAAACCTGACCAAGATGTAATCTGAATAAGTATCATTTACATCTGGACCTGGTCATTTCATCTTTACAGAATACCTACCATTGGCCTTTTCTCTATGCTATTCATCTTAATTTTCTAGAAAGGAAAAGAAAAGAAAAGAAAAGAAAAGAAAAGAAAAGAAATCAAAACAATGGAATAGTCCCACATATTCACATATTCACTACTGGGCCAGGGCACATCATACTAATTTATAAGGTTGTGTTCCCCCTCCCCTCAACTTTGTTCTGATTTTTCATAATACCATGCAGAAATATTAGCTTCCTTTTATCCCCAACATGTGGTGTATCCACACTGCACAAATAATCTAGTTTTACATTGCTTTAATTCTCATGCCTCAATGCTATGGAGTTCTGGGAATTGTAGTTTATTGTTGCATCAGAGTTCTCTGACAGCAAAGGCTAAATGTCTCACAAAATTACAGTTGCCAGAATTCCCAAGCATTGAGCCAGGGCAGTTAAAGTGCTGTCAAACTGGATTATTTCTGCAGTGAGGATCAGCCATGCAGCCTGCATTCAGGTTGGGTGTGATACCAATATGGAATTACTGCTTTTGTCTGTACCCATCAGAGCAACTAAAAAAAAAAAAAAAAGACAATGACATCTCTTGAAAATGCTCACCCTAAAACAAAACCGTGTTACCAGAAAGATAGATTTGTGCTAAAGCAGTATCACTCAGTGATTTATCACAAACATACATTAACTGTTTTTTTTTAATGAGCTGTGGAACTAATTTGGTTTTCCCCCTCCATAAACAAATAAATGATGCACCTGGAATGGGGATTTGTATGTTTAGCAAGCAGAAAATCAGTCTTCAGAAGGTTTAACGCTATAAGAACTGGAGATGCAGGAAATGTACACATTCTAAAGCACAAATTTCCCCTGTTCTGCTTCCCAAATGAGAATGTTGTTCTTTGAATGTCATATTTGCTGTGTTGCAAAAGTATTGGTCCTGATAGTTCTTTAAAAATAGTCACCTAGTTACCCACCATCACTATTATTTGCACAGCTATTAAGATGGCACAGTGAGCCCTTGTTATAGCAGGAGATCTGTTCTGGACCCCCCCCCCCCGTGTAAGGCAAAAAAAGTGGGACCTCAAGTCACATTCTTCCCTATGGCCATGTGATCCTGTGTGCATACCATTATGATTCCTGGGGGCTTGCCATCCACATGAGCTCAAGTCAGCAGATGGCAAGACTGCAGATGGCATGGGCACACTATACACTTGGCCCTTCATATTTGCAGGTTTGACTTTTACAGCTTTGATTGCTCACAGATTTTATTAATACATTCTCTCTAGGAATATCTGGGTCCTCCATATGTGGGGAGCCCTTTGCAAACTACGTATCATGTATAGCTCATGGGTTCTAACCATGCTGGCTGGATTTGCAGTAACCAGCTTTCCTTTTCGATTATCTTCAGTTAAACTCCTGAACTACTATCTGTCCCTGGCTTTCAGTCCACCATAAGCATCTGAAGAAGTAGACTAAAGTCTATGAAAGCTCATGCTATAATCCTCTTTTTTTTCCAATTAGTCTCAAAGGTGCTACAAAATCTCTGTACATATGGGTCCTCCAGTGCAACTCTATGGTCAACTTTAACTAAAACTCACACTGAAGGACCTAGAGTTTCCTAGAAAGAACATTCCACTAGGCATTTCTAGCTACTCCAGCACAATTCTGTGGTCAATGTCTGGCAGATGTTGACCACAGAGTTGCACTGGAGAAACTAGAGATTCCTAGAGAGCTGTTCTCTCAGGTAAAAACATAGTGTTTTTGTTATTTGTGGTTTTTCCACATTCATGGGGGTCCTGTGCTTCTTAACCTCAATGAATGTGGAGGGACGAGTGTATATTGGATTTTGAGATGAAAGTTTTAGAATGCTTTTGTTGTTGTGCTGTTTAGACACCTGCCAAAACTTTAAACAGATCTGGAAACAGCACTTCTTTATGCCATCACTTACTAGGCCTTTACAGACTGCCAGAAATAATGCAGCTTGAGGCCAATTTAAGTGTCCTGGCTCAGTGCTAGGTATTCATGGGAATTGTAGTTTTTTTCTGAGACATTGAGCCTTCTCTGTCAGAGAGTTCTGATGCCACAATAAACTACAGTTCCCATGATTCCTTAGCACTGAGCTAAGACAGTTGAAGTGGTCTCAAGCTGGATTGTTTCTGGCAGTCTGTAAAGGCTCCAAGTTAACTCTAAAAGGGATAGGGGAAAGCATTTTTTATCTCACAGTACCAAAATTGTCTAAAATAACAAGCCCTGTATGGACTATTGTAAGCAATGTGGATAATAAAGCAACTCAGGCAATTTCTTGGTGTATGGAGGTCTGACACTTGATCTTGATATACCCTGCACCACAGACAGTGGCAGTAGCAGTGGTTACTTTGGACATGTATTGCCAGGCCTCTGAGCTTGACAGGAATCTTGATTCAGCTTATGTCCAGATTTAAAATAATGAGTACCTGGCCAGTATATTTTATAAGGTTTTTAAATATTACAAACAATACCTAACCATGCAGGTGACATTTTAGAAAGAAAGCTTACTAAGATGGTTCCTGCTGCCACAAATCAGTGCATCTTCTAAAAATAAGAGGAGCATATTTATTTAGAATTATTAATGTATGCACAATAGATTGAATTGATATTAATTAACCAGATATAACTACTATAATTAATTAACTAAGAACATATAGTTTCTAGATCAAGAGAAGTAATAGTGCCACTCTATTCTGCTTTGGTCAGGCCTCACCTGGAACACTATGTCCAGTTTTGGGCACCACAATTCAAAAAGAATGTGGAGAAACTGGAGCGTGTCCAAAGGAGGGCAACTAAAATGCGGAAGGGTCTGGAAACCAAGCCCTATGAGGAACTACTTAGGGAGCTGGGAATGTTTAGCCTGGAGAAGGTTAAGAGGTGATATGATAGCCATGTTTAAATATTTGAAGGGATGTCATATTGAAGAGGGAACAAACTTGTTTTCTGCTGCTCCAGAGACTAGGACCCGAAACAATGGATGCAAGCTGCAAGACAAGAGATTCCACCTCAACATTAGGAGGAACTTCCTGACAGTAAGGGCGATTCGACAGTGGAACACACTCCCTCGGAGAGTAGTGGAGTCTCCTTCCTTGGAGGTCTTTAAGCAGAGGCTGGATGGGCATCAGTCAGGGATGCTTTGATTGGGAGTTCCTACATGGCAGGAGGTTGGACTGGATGGCCCTTATGGCCTCTTCCAACTCTGTGATTCTATGATTCTATGATTCTATGATTCTATATGTTTGGGAAAACAGTCCTTTTTATTTTATGGTACTGTTTATTGCTTTTCTCATTTTCAAGAAAGTGTCAATCTGCTACTATGTATGAAAGGTCTTAATTAAAGTTGATTTTCTGCCAAACATGATGCCTTGACAGTGCAAGAACTTGCATATTCAAAATATGTCTGGTGTCATGGGCTTGGATTTAGAAATGTTGTTAAATTTATTGATTGCATAATAGAGTATTAAATGGCCTAATTGCCCTAAAGGCACAAGATCCTATTTGATTTTGGATATTAGGCAGGGTTGGGGTTTTCCAAGCAGTTGTGGATCCATCTGACAGTGTTCCTCTCTATTCCACATCAGTCAGTTCACTAATCAAAACAGAGACCATATCAAATGTTTTGCTGAAATCGAGAAATTTCCACAGCATTCCTATGATCTACTAAAATTGTGATCTGATCAAAAAGTGATATATGATTAGTTTGGCAGGATTTGTTTTTGACAAACCTATGCTGGTTTATTCTGATCATTGCATTGTCATTTATATACTTGTAGACAGACTCTTGTATAATCCAATTTAATATTTTCCCCCCAGCATTGGTATTAGGATGATTGGTCTGTAGGTTCCAGGATATATATATATATATATATATATATATATATATATATATATATATATATATATATATATATATATATATATATATATATATATATATAAGATATATATATTTAGGAGGGACAATGTTTGCCCTTCTCCAGTCCTTTGGCATCTCACATGTTCTCCAAGAGTTTTAAAAAATGACAAGGGTTTCAGATCAGCACACCAGCAGTTACTTTCAGTACTTTGAGATGCAATTTATCTTGCCCTGCCAATTTGATTTCATTTAGGTTAGCTAGGTGATTCCTGAATAACTCTCTTTCAAGCTTCATTTGCAATCCAGATCCCTTGTCAAGATCTCTGCTGCTTCATGGAAGTACACAGTTCTATTTTGGGGGGGACAAACTGAAGCAAAATAGGTACTGAGTATTTTTGACTCATCATTTTGTTCCATTAGTATTTTTTCATCATTATTGAACAGCAGCCCCATTGTCTTCTTGGTCATTCTAATTTTTATTCTTATCTGAGATTATTCATGATTATGCCTTTTGCAACTCATTCTTCAAAAAAAAAAAAAAACTCACTCTTTCTGGATGTCTTTTTTTTTTCCTTTACCATGTCTAGACATGGGATTCCATCTAGTAATTCTTTGAACCTGTTAAAATCAACTTTTCTGAAATCCAGGGTCTGGTATAGTCAAGGACCTGTGCTCCCCAACAGACATGACTGGCATGCTGTATCTGCACTGGACCTGTTATATCAAAATGAAATATAACTGCAGAAATATCTGGAGCCAAAAATTGCAACTGGAATAGACCTATTGAATCCCTACAATACACTTACATGCTGACTCAACATTCAACAAATAATTCAGTGGCTCTACAGCAGTTCATTTGAAACTGATCAATAGGATTTAAATTACTGTGCTTCATGGCAAGCCCCATTATTTCAGTAGAGGTGCACCAATGATATCTGCATATGAGAAGACATAAATGCATAAATCACTGTGCTCAGGAAACCCTACTTAAAGGAATGTTGCTGGAGTGCAACAGTCAAACTCACAATTCACATATATAGTGGAGAGTTTCTTCAGGTTCAGCATATGTTCTAAAAATCAATAAAGTTTAGGAGCAGATTGTCTTTAGGTGTAGAATTCTCTATGATCTATTTTAGTTCTCTCTCTCTCTCTCTCTCTCTCTCTGGATAAGAGTGCTTGGATATTCCTTCCCTTACTAAAATTAAGAGATGGCAAGTTTCTTCCAATCCATCCCTTTACAGTTTTTCTAGTTCACCTTTGTCTGCATACTGCTTCTTCTGAATCCCAGACTTAAGTAGGAAAATATTTAAAATTAATTCTAGAATTGAAGCATGCAGAGTTTATTGCAGATTTCAGTTTCATCAATTGTTTTCTCTCTCTCGCCTCTCTTTCTGCATTGATAAAACACATTACATATCTGGGATGTATTTATTATACTTGTGATTGCATCAAGGTTCTTTTAAAAATGATGTTCATACATGCATGTATTCCTGCACATTGGTTAAAAAAATCACACAAATAAACTTCACTGCAACTATATATTCAGTCATGTCACATCTACTTTGTGGCTGTATTATGACCAAAAAGAAGTGGGGAGGGATACAAATGAACTGAGAGGATGGACAGCTGTATTGCTATATACAAAATGTGAAATGCAATTACAAAACAATACAGAATTCACTTTGGAATATTAGCCATCACATTCAATGTGTGCAAACACATGCAGATGTTACTAGCATCTGCAGTATAACCAGGTTATAGAGAAAGAAAGGCACAAAGCTAGAGACGTTGCAATTACCAACAAAGGTGATGGGGAGGTTACTTATTGAGTACTACTGGAAGGCAATTGGGCAAATTTGGAACAAAAGTGATGGAGGAATAGTGGGAAACATGTGAGGTCATATGGAGACATTGATAGGGAGAAATTGGGAATAATAAGAAAGATATACACAATATTAGAGAACAGGTACAAACTTTTCCAGAGGGGGTAGGATATAGTGAGAAGGAATGAAAAGTATAAAACTGAATTCTGGGTTCAGAGGCTGTGATCAGGAAGATAGAGGAAGTTATATGTTTGGAAGTATAACTTGGCTATATTCATGATGAGGAATGAAACTCAGGGAATGAAAACACAAGAGGAAATGTGGTGCCTTTCATACTAAGAAAAAAATGTGGCAAAAACAGTCAGAGGATACAATGCAAAATCAGATCAAATAATTTCAGTAAGGCTCCATGGTAAACCTATGGATATCCCCATAATTCAACTACATGCACCAACCACAGAAGCAGAACAGGAAGAAATTGATAGATTTTATGAAAAAGTAGAGGAAGAACTTGATAGCACAGCAACACGGGATGTTGAGCTAATCATTGGAGATTGGAATGCAAAAGTTGGAAGTGAAGAATAAAAAACAGTAAGCAGATTTAGATTAGACAAAAGAAATGAAGCAGGTGAGCATCTGATAGATTTTGTGAAGGCAATAACCTATTCATTGCAAAAACATTTTCATACAACCAGAAAGGCTATACACATGAACATCACCAGATGGTTAACACAAAAATAAAAGAGATTATGGGCTGATGCAGACGGCCCCTAAGGGGTCGCTCTTTGCCACCGCTGGGAGTGCTGGATTGGGGTCATGGCAACCACATGCCACAGTCCTGATCTGGCTTTTTGCCACTCCTTTTTGGGACCGCAAAAAGCCACTGTTAGCCCTGCTGCTGCGGTTCTTTTGCATCCCTTTGGCACATTGTCTCTGTGTTTGGCTCTTTTGGCCAGTCTGCATTGGCCCTAAATAATTGGAAGTAAAAGATGGCAGAACTTTATACTGGTGGCCAAGATTAGACCAGGTGCCGGCTGTGGCAAAGATCACAAATTACTTGTATCAAAAATAAGACTAAGGTTCAAGAAGAAAACAAAACCAATGATTATACCAAAATATGATCTAAATAATATCTCAACAGAATTTATTGACAACAAAAGAAACAAATTCACAATATTAAACATAATAGATAAGAACCTGAACTATGGTCTGAAGCCAGGGACATAATACAAGAAGAATGCAGACAGACACTTTCAATAAACAAAATGAAAGAGAAAAAAAACCCACCATGGATGACATACACAACACTGCAAGCAATAAAGAAAAGAAGAAAAGAAAAACAAAATGACCAATGCAGAAAAATAGAAGACAACAACAAAAAGGGAAGAACAAGAGATCTATTTCATAAGATCTGGGAAATCAAAGGAAAATTCAAACCAAAGACTGGGATGTTCTATGACAATGAAAATAACATAATTTAAGACCAGGAAGGAATAAAAAGATGCTGGATGCAATACACAGAAGAATTATAGAAAAGAGATGACAAAATGAAGGACACATGGAATGAAGAGCCATGTGAAGATGAACCCTCAATTCTAAAAAGTGAGGTGGGTACTGCAATAAGAGAAATAGCAAAAAAACAAATCACCAGGAACAGATGATATTCCAATTGAACTGCAATCCACATTGACAGAGTCAACTCTAGTGCTAACTAACATATGTCAACAGAATGGGAAACAAAATGCTGGTCAACAGATTGGAAACACTTAATATATATCTCCATCCACAAAAAAAGGAGATACAAAAGACTGCAGCAACTAAAATCATCCTCAAAATTCTGCAACATAGATTCCAACCATACATGGTGAGAGAAATCCCAGAGGTCCAAGTGAGGTTCAGGAAAGGAAGAGGCATGAGGGACCACACTGCAAACATATGATGGCTAATGGAGCACATGAGGGAATTCCAGAAGAAAATCAGCATGTGCCTTTGACTACATAGATCATGAAAGGCTATGGAATGTCCTTAAAGACATGGAAGTGTCAACACATCTGATAGTACTGATGAAGAATCTGTACTCAGGTCAAGAGGCTACTGTCAGAACAGAACTCAGAGAAACAGAATGTTTCCCAATTGGCAAGGGGGTCAGACAAGACTGCTTCCTTTCACCTTATCTGTTCAACTTGTATGCAGAACATATTATAAGAAAAGTAGGCTTGGACACAGAAGAGGGAAGAGTGAAAATAGGAGGAAGAAATATCAACCATCTAAATATGCAGATGACACCATAATACTAGCAGAAAACCTCACAGACCTGGAACAACGACTAAGAAAGATCAAGGAAGAAAGTGCAAAGTCAGGCTTAATGTTGAACATTAAAAAAAACACAAAAATAATGACCACCAAGGACCTTCAAAATTTTAATCTAGACAATGAAGAAATAGAAATAGTAACAGAATTCCCATACCTGGGATCAAACAAGAAGGCTGCTCTTTCTACTATCCGCATTTGCCTAACGTTGTGGCCATGCCACCTATGCCACGTTTGTACACTCATGAGATTATAAAACTTTGGCCTACCTCCCTTGTGAAGCTCTATATGAAACTTTTATAAAAGTGTGTAGTTTTCATTTCCAACATTAACACCAGGTCTGCTGGGTGCTTCCCACATAGCCTTTGCAACCCATTTACAAGCATATCTGATTTCTATTTTCTGGGCTGCCCTCACTTTATTTCTACTATCCAAGTTCTGATATCTATGTACTGTACATACCTTTGTGCATTTTTCTAAATTCCTGTCTCCAGGAAGGTACAAAACATATTCATCCTTGGGGAATTTGGGGGGAAAAATCCTTTTTGGACCTCAGGCAGAAAACTAGTGCTGGGAGCATCTCTAATTTATAAGGGTTTTTTGACAGGTTGTTCTGTCTGGTTGGCAAGTAGATCCCGAATCATATAAAGCTGAAGTGCTGTATAAAGGTCTCACAAAAGTCTCCTCGAGTGAGCACACATGCACGCACGCACTCATGCACACATGCACTTTATGATACACATAAATCCTACGTCTGATGACATTTCCATTTTTGACACCACAGTGGTTTGTGAATACAATCAAGATATCTTATTTCTTATTTCTAGCTGTGCCTAGGCACTCATACTGCTGTACCTAGAATCACATGCACCATTTAATGGCACTTCTTGCTTACATTTGAGGGCAAACTGAAGTCAATGTCTTCTCAAATATCCACTGGCCATGTCTGCAAGGCTTTCATTAGAGTTGGAAACATTTATTTTACCAAAAAGCCTTAAATTCACTCCATTAAAGACTGTAAGAAGCTACTGTGTCTTAATAACCAGCTAATGCAGAGGCAGAACTCATGCAACAGATGCAGTTATCTGCAGCTCTCATCAGCCCAAAAAATGATGAAGAATGCTAGGAGTTACAGTCCGACAGCATCCAGACAGCTCCATGATTCTCAACCTTGAGGTATAGTGTAAATATTGGTAGTCCCAACTGCAGTAAATCAATGAGATTTACTGAAGAGTTAACTCACCAATTTTTTTTCCAGAGGGCTATTTTATTACCCATAAAAATCAAGTTTATTGACCTAAATATATAACACACATACATGCATGCACATGCACACACATAAACCTCTTAATTCATACAAACTAGCTTGATATCAGTGTTCAATAAAAATCCATTGAAGATATGAGTATATTTCACATTGCATCTTGTCAATGACAAGTGATTATGATGCTTTTTTATTTTTACATTTTTGTGTAGGTGTAAGATACTGTGCTCCAATTGTCATTTCAATTAACAAAATAGTGAATTTCAAGTGTGGAAAATTCAGTGAAGCAGGAAACCATTTACCAAAATATTTATACATTCATACAGATCCCTGTTTCCCAGCAAGGTTATTTGAGTGTAAATGTGACATTTTAAAATGTGTGGCTGGTGAAAAGCAAAGCAATCTAAACTCATTTATCACTTAAGTAATGAAATTTCATGTTTTCTTCTTTCTCATTATCATTTAAAGAGGTCTTGTTCCTGTGATTATCAGCCTTGGTTCTGACCTTCCTCCAAAGTCCCCCACCCACCTGCCCAAGGCAATTAACTCTTTTCCCCTCTACTTACATATAACCTGGTTCTGGATCATTTCTTTAAGAACAGCATTTGTGTATTTACATAATTAGTGTCTCTTGTACAGAAACAAACAACAAATATGATAAGATGAAATCAGCCACATGGCAAAGTAATTCCTTTCAAGTACAATAATCTGTTCATCTATATTGACAATAATCTGACATTTCTTTCCTTTTCCTTTTCTGAGAATGCATTACAAGTTTATAAGTATTACTTCAGGCTGGGACAGAAAACATCATCCAGGACCAAAAATATCTAAACCAAGCTCTCTAGTGAAATAAACAATATGAAAACTTCCTCACACTTGAAAGAAAATACATTGGGCCATTCCCATCTTCAAGGGTTTGGCTCAAGCCCTCTCATAGATAGGTAAAAATGTGGGGTAAGCACACTGTCCCCTTTAAGAGCCGAGGGACTTCAGCTCCCAAAATCTCAGATAATTGGCCAACATCCCAGACTATTGGCCAACATGGCTGAGGCTTCTGGAAGCTGAAGTCCCTCAGCCCTTAAAGGAGACAGTTTGCCTACCCCTGTGGGGGGCAACATGTCCATGTCCACATCAGTTCATCTGCAGTTGTAGACAACCATTGGCTAATATGGGGTGTGGCAATCTGCAGGAGCTCCAATCCACTGATGGCTAGCCCACCAATATGGCAGTCTCACAAGGACATCAATCTGTGATGGTAAACCTAATGTAGTTATATGGGGCTGGAGTTCCCAGTACCAATGCCATTTATGTGTTAGCCCTGCCCCTAGGGGTGGAATCTACCTAATTTACCTGTCTCCTGGATGCATTCCAGGAATGCTACCATAGGACAACTCCCTCCTTCAAGACCCCAAATCCAAAGATGATTTCTACTCCATAATGGTCCAAATGGCTTCTTCCTCATCCCCCTGTGGGTCATATAACCTTAAGGGTAGCTCAGAGGAACATTATTTGCCCTAAACAGGTTCCTTTGTCTACTGTTGTGTTCTGTTTTGGAATTTTCAGTATTGGGGAGTTAGTTGTGGTAGATGAGAGGGATAGATTCAGACATACCTTTGCAGCTGGGTGACATGTGCTTCATGGGAAGTCATGTTCATCTTTGTCTTAGGCCCCCATTCTGCTTTTGAGTTATCATCTGTCAATGCCCTGTGGAGATATCTTAAAGAAAGTGGAGAAACACTCTGTCTTTTGTCCAAAAGAGGCAGCATCTTTGACATTTTATTAGATCTGTGCTCTGGGTTGACTTGTATAGAAGATGAAGAGTTTTGTCCCCAATCCTTTAAAACTGGGACAGCATCCAATACATTGGCATTGAGTTACATCCAGTCAACCATCCACAATTAAGACTTTTAAAAGTAACAGCTTCAATCCAGACTATCTGAAAGATTGTATCTCCTGAAATGAACCTGCTGGAGCTCTAAAATCTTCAAGGCAAGGCTTTATTCCAGTCTTGCCACCATCACTGTCTCGTTCAGTGAGGACATGAGAGAGAGCCTTGTCATTAACTGCACTAAGTGGCTGCACCCTCTGGAATACCCTTCCATGGGAAATTAGTCTGTTTCTCTCCCTGCTTTCCTTTCACCGGCAGGAAAAATAGCAGCAAAAAAGATGTTTCTGTTTAAGCAGGGATTTAATGTATAGGTAGGGGGATTTCTATTGGCAATGTTTCATTTATCTTTTAAACCAGGGGTAGGCAACCTTTCCCCTTTAAGGGCTGAGGGACTTCAGCTCCCAGAATTCCAGGAGCTATTGACCAACATGGGACTATTGGCTAACATGGCTGAGGCTTCTGGGAGCTGAAGTCCCTCGGCCCTTAAAGGGGAAAGGTTGCCTACCCTTGTTTTAAATGTTTGGTTGATTTTAAAAAATGATTTTAATGCATTTTATGAGGTGATTTTAATTGTTTAAAATGTTTTTGCAAACTTTTATAATTTACCATTTTGGAAGCCACTTTGGGTTTGACTCTGGGAGAAAGGTATTATATGAATAAAGTAAAATAAATTACATATGACCTTTTAAATCAGGGGTAGGCAACCTTTCCCCTTTAAGGGCCGAGGGACTTCAGCTCCCAGAATCCCAGGAGCTATTGGCCAACATGGGACTATTGGCTAACATGGCTGAGGCTTCTGGGAGTTGAAGTCCCTTGGCCCTTAAAGGGGAAAGGTTACCTACCCCTGCTTTAAATAAACATTTGTGTTTTGTAGTATGATGTTTCTCCCCCCCACACACTTTCCCCCTCATAGGTTCTTAAGGATCTAGCACTCTGTTCATGGCAATAGTATATGGGCACAATATGATACACTGGATGCATGGGAGATGAGAAAAGGTCCCATGGGCATGAATTTTGACTTATCTGATGTATCATTGGATAATTTGGCCAGGAAGGAATGAAGTGGCTGTGTTCATTCTCTGCATTATTTTACATTTGAATTGGTCCTGATCTTCATTTACTCAGGAGGTAATGATCTTGACCTTTTTAAAGAGACAATGCTTATTCTCCTAGCCCTGGATGATATCAGGCTGCTGGTCTGGTCTTCAGGTTGTTTGATCCACCATCCTGCCATATAGAGAGTGGCTGGCTACAGGTTACTGCTGCATTTAACTACAATACCAGAAATATAGGCCTTAAGCAGATGGAGAGGATAGCATGGCATAGAACTGTGCTATTCTGTTCTGAGTCCTGCCCTAGGTCAGTCCCTGGGCTGACTCAGTGATGAACAGATGTTTAAATGCTTTCCCACTGTGACATCATAGATTCACAACCACCATGGGATCTGCTAAGAAGAATCCTGTCATAGTCTGTCAGGATGGAAATGGAGTGCCTGGCTACACCTATGTGTTCTAGAAACTCTTCAGAAAATAGCTAGGATCTTACTAGATCCACCAGATCCATGTCCGGTCTGCTAGATCCTGGCTCAGAGCTAATGGTCTGTGTTGTCTGGACAGGATGATGCGAGGCATGAGAGAACATAGGCCTTTTGGTCCATGCATACAGGCCCATTGAAAAGCAAATTGCATTTCCCAAAGCACTTCCAACTTTTAATTATGTCAGATAATAGGTACTCTCCCTATGTTGAGCATGACCTAGCTCTCTGGACCAATACTCAATCAACTTATGAAGTTGAAAAGTTGGCAAACCATCCATTTTTATCCAGAAGAAAGTTAAATCTAATTCTCCCTGAGTTCATACTATCCCGCCAAAGTACATCAGAACAGCATATGGTGAGTACCAGAAACTGACCAATTTTCTGCCAAACCCATCCATTGGCAAAACTATTTTTAACTGTTGCTAAGCTCAGTGTCTTCTCTACTTCATCACACCAAGCTTCTATAAATTAGGAGGCATGGATGTTGCTCAATCCTGCATCATAATGCAATATTATGGTGGAAGGTGAAGGCCCCGACCAAGCCTGTAATATTGGGAAGATGACAACAGTGTTGATGACAAGTTCCATCCCAATGTTATTACTTCAGAAAATTATGGAGAAATTTGTGAAATGCTCCACCCAGATATTTAAAAAAAACAAAAAACACCACATCTATGACTATGGCAAATAATTCTAAGATCAAGTCTCTCACAACACTTGTATCAACTAAATCTGTGGGCCTGTTCCCAACATGTCATTTGATCCCCACATGCCAAAATCCCAAAGACAGCTACCTCCGGAGCATTTGTGTAGCCGTTTCAACACTTCTGATATCATATACAGAAATATTTTGCATATTCATGCTATTATTGCTGATATTACTTATAGAAATATTTTGCATATTTATGCTATTATTGCTTCACAGACTACCATGAATTCTTGCTTCTATGGTTTCGATGGTTTTTGGCATGCTACAACCCTCAATTTTGAAAAATCAACTCAGCAAAATCTCCAACAAGTGGATTCATTGAAAAACTATTTCAGCAAATCTTCTGCAAGCTGATTGAGGATAAGTCACCTGGACATTGTAGTTATTATTATCTATCTGGTCTTAATAGATGAATTATACCCTGCAGTTCTGTTTATCTTTGTATGTTTGTTATCAGGACTTTTCATTTGTTGTTTCATTTGCTTTTGTGTTTATTAGTGATTGTATACACATATATATTTAATAAGATATGTCACAGTTGTTTGGTATTTGTTTATAGTGGTACTTAGTGATTTATAGTATACCTACTAGTTTATTTTTTTATCTTTTTTCTTTTCTCTCATTGTATCAGTTTCAGTGATAAGCCTCCTGTTTTGTTTGGTTCTTATGGGAAGGAAGTTTGGCAAACCAAGGAACACATTTTGATAGGCCAACAGAGGTACAATCTAATGGAAAGTCCTGCTTCAGAATGTGGGACTTGTTGTATTTTTCAGCTCTATTTTAGTTTAAAGAGCACAGCAAGTCCCTTGAGAATCAATAAGTTGGAAAATTTATTGAAATAAAAATAAAACTGTCTTGTTTTCAAATTTCAGCACTTGTTTGAAAGCAAACAATACAAGGACTGTTACTATTCCTTTAAGTTTCAGCCAGTATTTAATAGCTTGTACCTGGATTATAGCCTTTACAATATGAAGTCCACCTTCCAACTGAAGGATAGAGGTCTCAGTTCCTTTGGGCAGACCTAAAATTGTTTGTAGATAATTATTTTGGACTGTTTCCAAATTTGATTTTATCTTAGGCCCCAAATTTTAGCTCCATAAGGTATCTGAGCTATAACTTTAGCCTCATAAATTTTGATAGCTGGTAGAAACTGTTTACTACCTCTGCTCCAATAGAATCTTAATAAAGAGTTGGCAGTATTAATAGCAATTGTTTTTGTATTTTCAAAATGATATTTCCAAGATCCATTAGAGGGAAAATTTAGTCCTAAATATTTGAAGAACTTCACTTGTTCTATAGGTTGCCCATCAATTCACTATGTATGTTTTTTGTACCTATTGCCAAAAACTAGTAACTTTGTCTTTTTATGATTAATTTTAAATTTGTCTTGTGTTGCTAGTTGACTGAAAGCTTTTAATAATCTCATCAAACCTTGCTGTGATTGTGACAATAAAATAGTATCATCTGCATACATGAGAACTGATATTTTCCTAGGTCCCAATTTAGGGGGTACATAGTTGTCATTATCTCTTAAATCAGATATTAATGAATTAACATAAACATTAAACAATGCTGGTGCTAACAGGTAGCCTTGACGGACACCTAGAGTGGTTGGTATCGAGTTTGATCAACCCAGCAGGATCCAATCTGACTTGGATTTTAGTAACAGAGTGGAGCACTTGTATCAGCATCAGCAATCTTTTATCTATGGATGTTTTACTTAGGGCCTTTACAGACTGCCAGAAATAATGCAGCTTGAGGC
>CM034706.1:107090367-107103568 GCA_020142125.1 Phrynosoma platyrhinos
GCTTGGCTGCAATATGATGAGCAGTTCAGAATGAGGGCTGCCCAAGATAGCTCACTATCATGGAGACATGTGCAATCTGAACTGTGGGCAGATGTGATGGTGGGGGCCTCCCCTTCAAGCTGTTGTGACAATGAGTTTGTGCCCATGGTTACGCAACCGAGAGGCCAAATGCGAGGCCTGGCACAGCTGAAAGAAAGCAGTTTGGTTTTTGCTGGAACTACAATGCAGGTAAGTGTTCGAGGCAACCATTGTCACTGGGAAGAAAAAGCACCATCACCAATTAATTTGGAGGATATGGTGCCATGGCTCTGTATATACCCTAATAAGCACACAGCTTTTTATATATTCAATGTTTTTTCCCCTGGTTTTTGTATCCCTTACTCAGGGTCCAGGGAACCCCGTTATGCACCCAATGTGCATTCTGTGAAGGATTTGCCAGATTTAATAAGGGACAAGCTGCCAAAAAAGGTAGCAGCAGGTAGGATTTCAGGCCCTCATGATCACCTACCAATTTCCACTCTTCACTTATCCCCACTGGGTGTAGTATCCAAAAAAGCCCCAGGGGAATTTAGGTTAATTCACAATCTTTCTTATCCCAAGGGTGATTCTGTTAATAATGCCATAGACCCAAGACTCACTTCAGTTAAGTATGCTTCCTTTGATTCTGCAGTTAAGATGATCAGGGCCTTAGTAAGGGAGAACTCTTAGTAAAATGTGATAAAAAATCAGCCTTCAGGTTGCTCCCTGTTCATCCAGATGACTTTGATCTCTTGGGTTTTCAATTTGAGGGAAAGTATTACTTCGACAAAGCTATGCCAATGGGGTGTTCTATTCCTTGTTCAACTTTTGAAAAATTTAGCACATTCCTCCATTGGTGTGCGGTCAAAACTTCAGGCAATAATGCAATCACCCATTATTTGGATGATTTCTTAATAGCTGAAGCACCCGATTCTGCAAGATGTAGTGACACTTTAGTAGCCTTTCAGGGTTTAATGGCAGAATTGGGAGTTCCTCTAGCCGAGGAAAAGACTGAGGGCCCTGACACATGACTTATCTTTTTGGGGATTGAGATAGACACCATGGCTGGGATATCTCGTTTACCAAATTACAAGCTAATGGCTATGAGGGAGCACGTTAGGTTATTGATGGGAAAACATAAAGCTACACTCCATGACTTTCAGTCCCTTACAGGCTTGTTAAATTTTGCTTGTAAGGTAATAGTTCCAGGGTGAGCATTTTGTGCTAGATTTTATAGAGCCACTAAAGGGGTTTCTGTTTCACATCATCATATAAGAATCACTAAGGAAATTTGTGAGGACTTGGAGGTCTGGGATTCCTTTTTGGAACAATTCAATGGAATTTCATTTTGGAGGTCTGAAATGCTGCTGAGGCCAGATTTTCAGGTACACTCTGATGTTGCTGGTGCCCGCGGATTTGGAGTTTATTGGAATGGTCAGTGGGCTGCAGAGGCATGGCCTCCTGCTTGGACAGAACATGGTCTTATCAGAGACCTGATGTTCTTGGAGCTGTTTCCCATAATGGTGGCTGTACACCTATGGGCAAATCAATTTGCTAATAAGACCATCTGGTTTTGGTGTGACAACCAGATGATGGTTCAGGTAGTAAATTCCCAGTCCTCTACGTCCTCAAGGGTGATGAGTTTGGTTAGGACTATGGTGACACAATGTTTGAAATTCAATGTCTTGTTCCAAGCTCACCATGTCCCTGGTTTGCTTAACCTTCTGGCAGATGCCTTCTCTCGTTTTCAGTTCTCCAGATCCCAGCAGCTGGCTCCTGAGGCTTCTACTCACCCACTGGAGGTATCAGCACTTCTGTGGAGCCTTGGCAACTAGAAATCGACAGGGCGATCCTACAGTCTATCACCCCATCTATATGCAAGTCCTATCAGACAGCTTTGAGTGTATTTAGACAATTTTTGTGAGAAATAGGAGAAGTTGAGGTCTGGTCCATTAGGGTGGACCTCATTCTTCAATTTATAGTGAGGCTTAGGCAAACGGGTTTGTCTGCTGTTACCATCAGGGGCAGGCTGGCTGCCCTGGCCTTTTTATTCAGGGCCAGGGGTTTGCAGGATCCTACTGCAGATTTCAGAGTTAGAAGAGCTTCAGAGGGTTGGACCAGAGATTTCCCAGTGGTTAAGAACACCCGTTTGCCAATAACTGGCCCAGTCTTAGTGAAATTGTGGCAACACTTAGCCAGTACTTGTTATTCGATGGAGGAATTGGCTTTGTTTAAAGCCATATTTGTGATAGAGACTATAGGTCATGTCCTTTCTATTATGGTTATTAACAAATCTTTTTTTATTCTCAAACAATTCTCAGGAAGAATGGATGAATTTTATATATTCTATTTGTTAGCGGACCATTGCCCTGTAATAACAACAAGGGTAGCTAGTTTTTGTGCAACAGCAATGGTCTGTCGCCGTAAGATGATATCTTAAGCTTTATTAAGTATTAATTTTATTAATTTTAGACTAAAATGTATGTTTTATAACAAATTTATATTGTCAAATTTTAGTTTTTATAATATAATTTTAATTGAATTCTGATTAATATTATTCATTTATATAATTATATAATTTGATAATTTATCTTAATGTTTAATGTTAATGTTTATTTGTGTTTTATTATAGTGTCAAATGTTGTTGTTTGTTTGTTCATTATCTGATCAGTTGATTGTAAATAAATTTTGAAATTTAAAAGTCATATTTGCTATAGCCTTCTTTGCGGCTTTGAGGATCAGTGAGATTGTCTCTGGCTCTCACAATGATAAATCAGGTAGGGCACTCCTGCTCTCAGATGTTATGTTATCGGAGCAGGGGATTAAGATTTTAGTCAGGTGTTCAAAGACCGACCAGTTTGCAAGGTCAGTCCATCTCTTTGGCCAAGGTACCTGAGGGACAGATCTGCCCTGTCATGGCTCTGACAGATTATCTAAAGGTTAGAACAAATTTTCCAGGATATTTGTTTGTGCATACTTCAGGTATGCCATTTACTCAATTTCAATTTAGGGTGGTCTTAAAGGAGACCTTGAGGCGAACTAATTTACCTTTTGCTCAATTTTCTTCTCATTGTTTCCACATAGGAGCAGCTGTTCATGGTTTAGGTGAAGCCGACATTCGCCGAATTGGCCGGTGGCGATCGAAGACATTCAAATCTTATGTCTGTACCTGATGGATATATACTAATCTAACTGCCCTTATTTGTCATGTATAGCTGGATTTTTTCATGGAAAAGATCTGGAGGGCCCATCTGCACCCCTGAGTTTTAGTCATACACTTGGGGGAGAATGATCTGGTCAAGATTCCCTGCCTTCAGCTTGTGAAGTAAATGGTCAAGGACTTGCTGGAGATAAGGAAGCACATTCCTCCTATGGACTAAGTTGCTACCAAGGTGTAGCTGACCTGGAGCCCATAAAGACGCTGCCATAAATGGTGCTCGACATTGGCTCAATCATTATGTAACTAAGCAATTGTCCAGATTGGGAATTTATGTAATAGACCATGTTTGTATTCAGATAATCATGCCTCAGCTGTATAGGGGGGATTGGGTACACCTCTCTTCTGAGGGCTCAGAAGTGTATGTTCAGTCACTTTCTGAACACATCAGAAGGGCGGTCTGTGTGTGGGGGGAAACAGGGGATGCCAAGCTAGGCTGGGCCCCCTCTTGTAACAACCCCCTACCTACAGAAAATAATTGGCTAATTAAAAAATTGATTGGGATTAATCAGGCTAAATTAAATGGGCGGAAATGACGTAAGTTCATGATGTCATTAACTTAATGACAACATATAGTTCAATATGATGTCGTTTCCTGTTGGGAGGGGCAAAACTGTTTATTGTTGCATTTACATGCTTTGTCACATGCAATGAAGGACTACCCACTCGGGTTAGTCACACCTTCACATACACACGTGACAAAGCATTTGAGTTTTTAATTGTAAATTCTGTTGTAAATAGACCCTGTACAGCTAAATAAAGTTGTGGCCTGTTTTTACCCACAAGAAGGTGTTACTTGTCTTTTGTGCCGGTGCAAATGGCCAGAATTGTAGTTTGAACTCTTAGGTCTAATTTAAATGTTTATCAAGTAAAGCTTATTTTTAATATTTGAGTTCCTTATGTTAATACATTGAAAACTATGGTTAGCAACAGTTACCTCAACACATTTGAAATTACATTTGTCAGCTACGTAAATGATTAGTCCTCCACTTGGCCAACCAGATTTTGTCAACTTGCATGCTGGTTTCAGCCAATGTTTATAGCCTACAAGGTTAACATTAGTTTGATTTGAGTAGAGTCTTTAGACATAACTTGCTTTAGTGGATGGATTTCCGCCTGGACTTCTAATTGACAACCACTTCTTATGGGGTTATGGTCATCTTGTGGCCTTCTATCTGTTACATCTTGGTGAGTTTCCATCATGTTTTGACACTGAACATTAGAAACTGAGGGTAGCTGACAGCTTTCACTTCTATCAGTATTTACAATAGATTCTTTTAACAATCTCTGTCAATCTTCTATCTGGTTTAAGGGTGGCATAGATTCAGATGGTTCCTCAAGATTAATAAAATCATTCTCACATACCAATTCATTTTTTTGGGGGGCTGGATTGTAACTGTTAATCCCACCTTAATATAATAATAATAATAATAATAATAATAATAATAATAATTTATTTTTATACCCCGCCTTTTGCCGTAGCAATCAAGGAGGGTTAACTTGTAATATTTTGATTAAGTGTAGTTTATGATTATATTGATTAGGCATTTACCTTTGTTTTGGGTAGCCAACAAACACCAAGGTGTGGTCCAATAATATTGGTTCCCAGGTGTCATTATATTTTGACTGTATTAGAAGTTGGAATGTCTGGTTGATCTTGCTGTTAATATTCATTAAGGCATCTGCCAATGGATCTTGTCCTTCCTAATTATTAGTACTATCTAAGGCTATGGTGTTGTAAAGCCTTAAGGCTTTTTAGTTTTGAGATCTTTTGGGGGGTCTAAGGGCTGATGCAGACCAGCACTATAGGCCAGCCTGGGGGTGGAGTTGGGGCAGGGCAACTGCATGTCGGCTGCCCTGGCTCCATCCTGACACCACCCTGATGCTGTACACCCATCCACACAGCACGCAGCATCAGGACCCTCTCCTGGTGCAGCATGCATACATGCTATGCCAAAAGGGCACAAAAGAGGCACCACAGCAGCTCAAAGGGCAGCCTTTTGCCTCTCTTTTTGGGGAGGCAAAAAGGAGGATCAGGGCCATGGTGTATGGTTGCCGTGGCACCGACCTGTCACTCTCAGGGGTGGCTGAGACCCACCCAAAATGGGCTGTCTGCGTTGGCCCTTAGTGATTTTTTGATGCTTCTTGGCTTTTCTGCTATCAATTTGTATAGGCAGCTATAGTTGTACTTACAGGCTGTTTTTTTTTTTAACTTTGTTTGGATTCTTACTATTTTTGCTCTTTTTAGTATTTAATAGCTCAGTTTTATTATCCTTCTGATGAGTTCTTTTCATTTCATGATGCTCTTTGTTTTCTTGTTTAATGATTTTTCTTGGCCCGAGTGTCCCTCTGTGGAGGTTACAATATTTAAATCAGCTTGTTTATTAGTATTCTTGGGTACTTTATTTAACTTGATTAATATAGTTGGCAACTCATGGGATTCATATAGAAAGAATTTTATCACCTTCATTTCTTCCAAGATATCTTTTATCCACTGAAATAATTAGTTACAATTTTTCTCCTCTCCCTGTTCAGTTAAAATTAAGGAGGGTTCTTTCTCTGGTTGGGTGTGGCATTGTGCCAGCTCTTCTATTTGCTTTGTCATAAAATCATCAAGTACCTTTCCCCTCTCCTTTTCTTCCATCCTAGAGATAAGAGAAATGTTCTCTGCAATTGCTAACTCTAGTGTCAAATTAATGGTGCCCTCTTCTGAGCCCGTCTCATGTGTAGCGTATCTGTGATCAATTCACCAATCTAGACCAGGCACTGGGAGTGATAGATATATCCTCATTAACTGCTTCCCCTCCTCAGGAGGGGGAAAAGTTAGTGATTTTCTTTTGTTTCTTTTTCTTATTACCTGGTAAATCTCCAGATAATAGTTGGGGCCCCTTTTGCTTATAGCCCTGTCTGGTAAGGACCATTTTTAATGTATAAAATCAAATATAAAATATAAAATAACCAGATTAGGTAAGATCTATCTGATTAGCAATAATCTCAATCAGAATAGTGGTGAAAAATGTGGGGCCATTTTTGAAGTTGCAGCCTCTGAGACCCCCCCAGCCTTCTTTGGGCTGGTAATGGTGGGAAGGGCAGTTTTTAGATTTGCAGTGTTGTTGTTCTTCCTGTCTTTGTCATGGTGGTGTTAGGGGGAAGGGAGTGGCCTTTGGAGCTGAAGCCTCAAAGTCCTCCCTGTCCTCCACAGGCTGATAGATATTAATATATAGATATATAGATAGATATTAATAAATAGATATTAATAGAGGGAGGAGTGGGGTATCAATACAATGGGGGGGGGGGAAATCAAATCCCAAAAGAAAGTGTCATATCTTCTTGTTTCCCAAAATGATATTCAGGATAACATATTGTAGCTCTGTGGAGGAGACACAATTTGTGGCAGTGAGCACCTCCCTTGAGCTCCAGGATGGGCTTACCCTGATCTGGAACATTTGGAATATGCTAGAAGAGAAAGCCTTTTTTCAGACTGTAAGCTTTTCAAGCTAAAAAGTTTACTGTAAGCTAGGGATTTACATTAGTGTACACGGTGTATAAGTGTAGTGCAGTGGTTTGAACATTGGATAATGACTCTGGAAACCAGAGTTTGAATCCCTGCTCAGCCATGGAAACCCACTTGATGATCCTAGGCAAGTCATATACTCTTGGCCTCAGAACCCCACCCCCACCCCCCCACCCCGAAAAACTGACTTGAAGGCACACAACAACAGCATACTGTTTGCAATTTGCCATTTGTAGCTCTGGGACCCTTGCACACTATGAAATTATAGCACTATTGTTTCACTTTAGCTGTTATCTTTCCATCCAGTAGAATCCTAGGATTTGCAATTTAGGTACTGGTATTTAGAAAACTCAACCCAAGCTCTCCAGTGCCTAAACAGAGTACAAATCCCAGGATTCCATAGGATGCAGCCATGGCAGTTAAAAGAGGAATGATAGCATTATAACTATGTAGTGTGAAAGTACTATTCATATGGAATTCCTAAGCAAGCAGGAACTCCCAGTGATAGCAAAAAAGATACATATCTGTGCAGAGTTATTCCCAGTAGATTAAATAAATGGGGGATGGTGGGTGGAACAAGCTATTTCTAAATTATAGTGAAGCATGTGTTTTGCACGGTGGAGATTCATAGTTCTGTCTGTGAAATCATCAGTGACATGGTCCTTGGGTTACAAAGGTTCTGTGGCAGAGGCCTTGGAAAGCCACTGCTAGTTCTGAAAGACATAATTATTGCCTGATTAAAAAAAGCCAGCTTCACAGGAACACGAGAAGCTACGTTATGTTGAGTCAGGCCTTTAATCCATTCAACCCAGTATTATCACCAAAATACTGGCACTGGTTATGTGGGGTTACAGGTTAGGGAATGTCATGACCTTGACTGAGAGTTTAGCTTTAAATGACAAAACAGACCTACTGCACCCACACCCTCCTCCAGCTCAGATCTGACAGCCACCTGAGTTCTCCAGAGAAGGAGGAGGTAGGAGTGGAAGCTCTAAGTCCTCAGGAAAGGGAAAATCCCCCCCCCTCTCTCACAGGCAAAATGAGAGGTTGCTTTCATGCAGGTGGGAAACACCCACTTGAAATGTGGTCTGCAAATGGGGTGGGGCTGAGTGGGCTTTATAAATTGAGGGCTTTCCCCATTTGATTTACTGGAAACAAACTTGGTTTCTCTCTCAGTCAGCATGTACTGTGAGATACAACTTGGTGATTTACACCCTGGACTGTTTTCTGCCTCTGATATCTTGCTACCCTGAGCAGGCTGCTTTGATTTACAGCTCTTGACCCTGGACTGTGTTATTGAACACTGCTTATTCCTTTTGACATTCTGCATTCTGTTGCAGAGTGAGAATAGAGATGGTGCATCTCAGTTTTTCCATCTCCTGTCAGATGTTTATTTTATTTTTTATGCTTCATCTTCAAGAGTGGTTTAAGGGTTGAAATATGACCCTGGAGACCAGGGTTTCATTTTCTGCTCAGCCATGAAAATCCACTGGGTGACCTTGGTGAGCCACACATTCTCAGATCCAGAACACCCTATGATGAGTTTACCGTAAGGTTAACATAAGTAAGAAATGTAAGCACACAACAACAAGCTTCAAGACACTCAGGATTTCCCTTGCCAACAATAGGAAGAAACTGTGCAGCTTTTCTCTAAAACCTGTACAAATTGATTAGAAAATTACAGTTTTCTAGACAATATTCAGATTCTCCTGAGAAATATACAGTCTTCCCTGAAAACTGGGCAGCTTTTAGTATGGAAGGACTGTTTCCAGGAAGCTGCATGTGTGTTTTGTGCAAGATCATTGTTTTTTTTTCCCAATGTAGAAAGCAGTTATGTTACACAGCAAAAAATGTTATGCAGAAAACAATAAGGTTGCACAACAAAACCATGTAGCTATTTTTGTGCAACATTGTTGATTTTGAGCAACATTTTTTGTGAAACATTGCTGTTCTGATTGATTTATGTTTTTGTTTTGTTTTGCTTCCTCCTATAGATAGTCAATGCTGGCCTTCAGCTGCTACTCTGCTCAGGACACTGTTAGCATGTAATGTTTAGTAAGCATTTACTGTCGGAGTTCTTTAACTGGAACTTTCAATAATAATTTTCTTCATTTTATCTGGGAAATATATTTCTGAGTGGTCCCATCCCTACTTACAACTTCTTTATCTGAGAAGGAACTAAAGATTGATATTTGTTACTTTTCATTGATTTTTTAAGGTATTGGGATGATTTCCTACTAACATCAGCCTACAGAAAAAGTACATTCTACACTATTAAAGAAAACTTAGGACAAGATCCTATGCACTTTTAACATATGCTGCATCATTTTTCAATAGACCCTAACTTTGCATAATTTCACATGAACCCTAGCCTTGCACTCACCCATTGTGCAACCTCAAACAGCAAGTCAAAAGTGAAAAAGAGGCTTATGCATGTGTTTTTAGGAACAATTGACTGCATAATAAAAGACCAAACTTGCACAATTTCTGAGAAAGTAAAACTACTTGTTCAATATTTTTACAGTAATGTAGTGTTACAACAGTAATGTAGTGTTACAACTGACCTTAAGTGGATTTTTTTTTTAAAAAAAAAATCTACTATGGTTTGCATTAGAACAATTTCATGATGTGGTTATAAAATGCAACTTATTCAACTTTGCTGTTTATAGTGATAATACATTTTTCGTGTCCAGATTTGTATACTATTCAATGTTTATATATTTGTTAAAAATTTGTTCACTGTTTTTTTCTCCTTGAGAATGATTATTTCTTCTCCTTGAGTGCACTTAATATGATGCTTCATTATATTCCACTGAGAATTTCACTGTTGTGATCCACATTTGCAAGAATATGTTTGTTCCATTCAGACATTTTAAAACATCATCTTGGGTATACTTGTAAAGTATAATACTTGAAATGGGTCTCAGTGGAAAGTCTAACACTGAGGTGAAGAACAGTGAAAATAGGCAGAAAACACAAAGAATTGAATGTCCCCATATGGGTTAATTACATTTTGGCTAAAAAAATAAAAGAACTTTAAATAAATATCTTAAACATTTCTTTATCCCTATTTTACTAGACAAAATAGTCCAATCATGCAAGGTAAATGTTTCAATATAATTAATTAGTCCTTCTATTATTTGTGATAAAATACCTTAGCTTCAAACCATTACCACCTCAAAATTCCTTGAAAATTAATAAATAAAGCTTACAGAACTGAATGTCACAGCCACAGACAAGGTCAGCCAAATAAATTAATTCAAAATAGTTTTATTCATTTTCTATCCTTTAATGGCCTTTATATACTTGTCTCAGTCTACCAATTACTCCCCCCAACACACACTTTCCCCCTTAATTGTGTTATGGAATCATTCCAGAAGCTATAACTAGTAAGGGGAAAATTTAAAGCAAAAAGTATTAGACAAAATGCATTAATTTAATGGCTCATGAATAAACGTTAATATTCATTGAGGAGAGATATCACTTTTAAATTAACACCAAAGACACAGTTACACTTGGCCTTAGGAATTGAAATGCCTGTTATTTGAGCTTTCATGGGTCTGTTGATTAATTTATTATCAGTTTACTACAAGCACTAAGCATAACTGGGATTTCCACATAGTCTCAACTATGAATGCTAATAGTTTAATACATACCTCATTGCAACTTGTATAACCCAAAGAAATAAACCTCTCTGTTTATACGTTTATTTAAATGTTAGGTGTATAGTGTTCAGCCTGTAAGAAAGGGATTAGGTTAATAAGATATTATGCTGCCACATAACTGCTAAGATTTTACTCTGCTTCTTTCTTCTTTTGTGCATACATGTTGGATTTGTTTGCATTGACGGGGACCTCTACATAAAACATATAGACTACAAGCCTTTCCCTACACATTATTCCTACAACTGAGGCAGATTAGACAATAGATTGATAGAATTCCATAGAAACTGGGTAGACTGAGGGCAAGTCTATGCTTACCCTAAAATCTAGCTGGACCACAGATTTTCCAGATTCACAGCAACCTTAGGCTTGTCTACACTGTTACTTGGGACATTGAGGCAAATTGTGGCCAGTTCACCATAAGTGGTTTCGTACATTATTTCATAGTAAAATGGTAACTAGTTTCTCTGAATCATTTTTGGTCACATCTCTGTGGACACTCTGCTTCAACTTTTCCTTGTCTGTCAAGCATTCAAACATAGCTGCCATGGTCTGGGACACTCTTTTTTTCTTTTTCTTTTTTTTTACTATGGGAGGACTGACCTTCAGCCATCACTAAAGTTAAGCCAAGCAATTAATTGGAGGTGCCCAGATACAGGTATAAATATGTCCCAAGCAAATATACTGATACCCAGTCATGTGCACAAATGCAACACCCTTTAAAAATGGTGAACAAGCCAATCAAACTTCTTGCCTCTTGTGAGTCATCCCTTCCTGGCAGGAACAATCATGTGACTGCCATTTCTTGTCTGTTATGTCATAGCCACAACACATTACTCCCTCCACCAATAATGTGAATGTGTTGGCCACACATCAGCTTATCTGAATTTTCCTTCCTGAACAGCACAAGGAGAATACCTATCCATATAGCAAGTAGGGAAGAGACAAAGATGCATGGTTTGCATATTTCTGGTATCCCTAGTTACCCCAGGGTATCTGTATCAGGGAACTTCTTCAGGTGCAGGTAGTGGCAGCAACCCTATGTGTGTGGGACGGGGGGGGGAGGGCATGAATGGGTTAGCCTAAATGCTCATGGAAGTGTTGGGGACAAAAGAAACCACAGTTGCAGATAAAACATGAAGCCCATGCACACTACAAAATGATAATGCTATGATTTCACTTTAATTGTCATTGTTCAGCCCCATAGAATCCTAGGATTTGGAAATTAGAGAGGAGAATTTAGAATTCTCAGCTAAGAAGCTCTTGTGCCTCCCCAAACTAAAAGCCCCAGGATTCCATACATTGTTGCCATAACACTTAAAGTGGAATATAGTGCTACAGTATAATCATTTTGGGTAAATCTGACTCTGTCAAGGAGTGCATATCCCACCTCTTTCAGTGCTGCTTTGTTGTTTTCCTCTCTTTCACCAGGACACTAAGCAGCTTCCTCTTGGAGAGCATTGTGTGAGTGAGCAAAAAGCAAAGAACATGTACAGACATCACAGGGTACATCTCCTAACAGTCTATTTCAGGGGTAGGCAACCTTTCCCCTTTAAGGGCCAAGGGACTTCAGCTCCCAGAAGCCTCAGCCATGTTGGCCAATATTCCCATGTTGGCCAATAGCTCCTGGAATTCTGGGAGCTGAAGTCCCTCGGCCCTTAAAGGGGAAAGGTTGCCTACCCCTGGTCTATTTCTTCTGCCAATACTGTTTCTCTGGCTAGAGGTGTGATTGAGGCAGGATGGAGACATCTCTGGCCATCAGGTGCTCACCCCTATTACTCCAATATAAATGTGTTTATGAGCTTCTTCCTTGACCAAATATGGCTACATAAAATGCAGCATTGCTAAAATGCAGCAGTGCTCTTTTCTTTCTTTCTTTTTAAAGTATGTGTTGAACTGGGACTGCAGTAAACATCAAGGAGAGACTGATTTTTTTACTAGTCTGTATCCAGGTTCTGAAATTAGTGAAATAACCACAGAGAGCATTTTGCCCCCCTCCAGGTACTAGCTCTCTGTAGGACCTTACAGGCTGAAGGTTTTAAAAATAGATAATTAACCAGAATAGCTCCCCCTCAATAAAAAAGAAAAGAAAAGAGGTTGAGGACAAACACAAACAATTATGGTTTATTAAGTCTGATAGAACAGTCAGTGTTCAGTACAAGCTGTTTCTCAAAAGAAAAGAGTGGAAAAACAACACAGGTGCTAAAACCCTAATCCTGACCAGTCTACAGGAACTAAAAGCATGTTACTAAATTTAAGAGACTACAGACTAAAATACACACATGGATTTTCTTATCCTTCTTGAGACCAGGGTTCGATTCTGTACTTGGGCATGAAATTCACTAGATGACCTTGGGAGTCACATGCACTCGGTCTGAGGAAAAGGCAGTGACAAACCTCCTCTGAACAAATCTTGCCAAGAAAACTCCATGACAGGTTTGCCTTCAAATAGCCATAAGTCGGAAATGAGTTGAAGGTGCACAATATATAACCTGCCAACCTAGCAGTTCAGAAGCATGTAGAAGTGCAAGTAGCTAAATAGGTCCCACTTTGGTGGGAAGGTGCGCATTCTGTGTAGTGATATGGGCCACATGATCACAGAGTTGTCTTTGACAATGTTGGCTCTTTGGCTTAGTCCTACAGTCGAACATGACTAGACAACCTTGTCAAAGGGAAAACTTTTACCTATATCTTTACACCTATCTCTCTCTCTCTCTCTTTCTCTCTGTATATATATAAGATGACCCCCAACTTTGGAGAAAATTTTCCTGGGTTAAAAAGTAGTCTTAT
>CM034706.1:107114877-107132215 GCA_020142125.1 Phrynosoma platyrhinos
TTTATCCATCTTGATTGAAATGTATCAATAAGAGTCAAAGGAGCTAAGTCGTTGGGGGTAAGTAACAACTTTAACCAATAATCTAACTTATATATTCATATTTGTGCTTCAATAAAAATTAAATCAGTTTCTAATCTAAGTAAAACATTTGGCATACAGTTTGGTAGACTTAGAACAGATCTCAAAAATTTTGTTTGAATAGTTTCCATAGCAATAGTATTTTTAAATAGGCATATTTGTGCGCCATATAACATTTGAGAAAGGATCTTTGCTTTGAATACCTGTATGGCAGAGGGGACATGTTGTCCACCTTTGCTGTAAAAAAAGGAAATAAGTGACTTATAACTTCATTGTATATTTGTAACAGCGTAAGAAATTTGAGCTTTCCAGGTGCCTGTACAATGAAAAATTATGCCCAGGTATTTATAGAATTTAGCCTGTTCGATTTGGTGTCCGTTTACTTGCCATCGGTGTTTACTTTTTTTTTGGAAAAGATAAGGACTTTAGATTTTTCGTAATTGATTACTAATTGTTCTGTATTACAATGTGTTCCCAAAGTTTTTAAGAGACGTCTCAATCCTACACAAGTTAAAGATAACAGTATTGCATCATCAGCATAAAAAAGTGTGGATACTGACCTCCCTGTCAATTTGGGTGAATGAAATTTTTCTCCAGACAAAGTTTCAATTAGTGAATTAATGTAAATATTGAACAAAGTATGGGCCAATACACAACCTTGTTTTACCCCTTTATATGTAGGTATTACCTTTGTTAAGTGCCCTTCTTGATTACATCTTACTCTCAGAGAAGTTTGGTCATAAAGACTTCTTATGAGAGTCAATAGGCGTCTATCGATACTAGTAGCCTCCAATTTTTGCCATAATCTGTCTCTTGGAATTGTATCAAAAGCAGATTTAAAATCTATAAATGCTGCATAGAGTGCCCCCCCCCACGGGAGATGAATATTTGTGTACAAAATCTTGCAATATGAAACCCTGATCTATTGATGAACGTCCTTGCCTGATGCCAGCTTGTTCTTCCCTCAGAAAGTTGTCTTCTTCTAACCAACACAATATTTTTTTCTAAGAGATGGCTCACATACAATTTACTAATTATACTCAGTAGACTGATGGGTCTATAATTGGCCGGATCAGATTTTTGCCCTTTTTAAAAAATTGGCACTATTATTGCCAAGCCCCAATCAGATGGTATTGAAGCTGTCTGATTTATATGGGTAAATAAGGCAGCTAGAACTGGTAACCACCAGTCAACATTTGATTTTAACAGCTCAGGAGGTATATGATCATATCCAGGGGCTTTACCAAGTTTTAGTCGAGCAATAAGACTAGCTATTTCAGATGTTGAGACAGGTGGCCAAGTAGGAAAATCTTCAAGAATCAGGGGAATTGATTTATCTCCTGTTTTTCTTCCAGCATACATTCTCCATGTTTCGGTCTACAGATTTGACTTCAGATGGTGTCTCCCCTCTCAATGAATGTCTTAAAGCGGTAATGGACTATATGAGAAAAACCAGTGTGAAACTGAATCCAGGCAAAATGGAGGTACTTATGGGAACAACCCTGAACCCAGATATTGGGACACAATCTCCAGTCCTAGATGGGGTCACACTCTTTTCACAGGACTGTGTTTGCAGTCTGGGTGTGCTCCTAGATCGGTCGCTTCAGATGACAAATCAGGTGAATGCATGGTCAGGAGTGCCTGTTATCAGCTTCAGCCATCTGTGCTCTTTCCTGGAGGTTAGGGACCTCGAAACTGTGGTACATGCACTGGTAACTTCTCATCTCAATTTCTGCAATGCACTCTACATGGGGCTACCCTTGTGCCTAGTTCAGAAACTTCAATTGGTACAGAATATAGCAGCCAGGTTGATTTCAGGAAAAACTAGAAGAGATCACATAACACCTATTCTAAGATCACTTCACTGGCTGCCTATCAGTTTCTGTGCTCAGTACAATGTGTTGGTTATCACCTTTAAAGCCCTAAATGGCTTGGGTCCAATCTATCTTTGGGACTGCCTCTTTCCGTATAATCCACCCTGCTCACTAAGGCCCTCTGGGAAAATTTTATTGCTACCTACAAAAACTAGGTTATCTGCAACTGCCCAGAGGACCTTTTCACCTATCACTCCCAGACTATGGAACAGCCTGACGGATGAGATCCAGCAGTTAACCACCTTAAACAGCTTTAAAAACGCTGTTAAGTTGGATCTCTTCTGGCAGGCCTTTCCTGAGTAGATAACCACCAAAAATAGTTATGCCTGACCCTGATTTCTACACTATAGTTATTTTAATTTATCTGTTATTTATTGTATTTTATTGCAGTTTATTATTTTTAAGTTTGTTTTTAACTTGGGGGGGTTTGAGCTATTGGGGAAGGGTATTGTTTGTTTTATCATGTAAGTTGCCCTGATTGTATTTTACAGAGAGGCAGGATATAAATTGTTAGTATTATTATTATTATTAGTTCTGTGACTGATGGCACAATTGGACTCAAGTCAAAAGGACATTTAGCCATTACCATGCTTTTACATTGAATGTGAGAAGCAAAAATCAGGGAAGCTAAACAGAGAAAAATGAGGAATGGTATAAACATTGTAACACTTGAGGTGAACAAGCTAAAATGGACAGCAATATGACATTTTGTGTCAGATAATTACACAGTGTTTTACTATGCAAACAAAAATATAAGACTAAATGGTATATGTTAATAGTGAGGAGAGATGTAATAAAAGCAGTCAAAGGATATAATCTCTCAAAGTGGGCAACTGCCACAGTCCCAAATGGGATGCCAGCAGCAACAGTTTTTCACTGTCCCTTTTTGTGCTGGCTTTTCCTGGCTTGGTTCACTCTCTGATCAGCTTCAAGCCACTTTGGAGGTGTACACCATCTGAATCCCACACCCCCAAAGTGGCCAGAAGCCACTATATTTGGCCTGCATCATATTAGTAAGACTTTAGGGAAAGCCCATTAATATCACCATAAATCAAGTTTATGCTTCAGTTACAGAAGCTGAAGAAGAAAAAATTTAATGATTCTGTGCTGGAGTCCAGGATAAAATTGATCATACACCAAAACAAGTCTTCTTGTTAATCATAGTGGTTTAGAATGCAAAAGTAGGAAACCAAGCATAATCAAAGATTACAGAAAATTTTGGCCTAGGATCAAAATGTGAAGCAGGAGAGCAGCTGACTGAATTTTGCAAGTTCATTCAGCACAAAGACATTATTAAAGGACCCCGAGAGGTGACTGAATACATTGATGTCACTTGATGGTCAATACAGAAATCAAAGAGACTACATAGTTGGAAGCAGTAGATGGAGAAGTTGCATTTACTGTGTAAAAAACAAGACTAGGAGCAGATTGTGGCACAGATGTACGGTTATGAAACCAATGTACAGTTGTGAAAGCTGGACAGTGAAGAACGTTGATAAGAAGAAAATCAACTCATTTGAAATGTGGTGATGAATAAGAGTTTTATAGATACCATTGATTGCTAAAAAGACAAATAAACGACTCCTAGAGCAACAACCAGCCTGACCTCTCCCTAGAAGCCAAGATGACTAAACTAAAACTGTCATACTTGGCTATATCATGAGAAGACATGACTTACTAAAAAAGATAATAATGCTTGGTAAGGTAGAAGCCAGTAAAAGAAAAGGAAGACTGTATTGCAGACACACCCCTGAGTCTGCAAAGAATTTGCTCCATACTCTCCCCCCACCCCCAACAATCAAAATTTTATACCTGAGATAAATGTCTCACTCTGCTTAATGGTAGGGACAACCTTGGAGCTTGGCTTGGAAGCTGGATTTCATATACTCAAATCAACCCAACCAACCACACTGGAAACATGGGAACACAATTATGTCTTTGGTCTTGGTATTCCAAAATATCCATTGTGTCGTGTAAAGGGGGAGCTTATGGAATTTATGGTATGAGGTATATAGGCAGTACATATATATCAGCACCCCTTTTGGTCATTTCAAAGTATTAAAATAGTATTGGGGGAAAGGTAAGCTATAAATAATAATAATAATTTTTTATTTATAGCCTGCCCCTCTGCTCGGCAATCGGGGCGGGTTACAGCATATTAAAACATACAAAGTTAAAAGCATTCCCTCATCCCGCAATCTAACCCTCCCATCCCATTAAAACAAGATTAAACTATTGAAGAGTTAAATTACAATAATACAATTAAAACAATAAACAACAAAACAGCAATAGAGCAGGCAGCAATGGACAGTAGAGCAGGCAGCAGCAGGGGGAACAAATGAAAACCATCTCTCCTGAGCCGAAAGGTTATTTCAGGAAGGCCTGCTGGAAGAGATCCGCCTTTACTGCTTTTAAAAAAAGCAGCAAAGGTGGTAATGAGATGGATCTCGTCCAGCAGGCCATTCCATAGTTTGGGAGCAGTCACAGAAAAGGCCCTCTGGAAGGTCTGGGATAGCCTAGTTTTTATTGGCTGCAACAGATTCCTCCCAGAGGACCAGAAGGCACGGGGGGGGGATGTATGGGGAGAGGCAGTCCCTAAGATAAGATGGACCCAAGCCATGTAGGGCTTTAAAGGTCAAAATCAACACCTTGTACTGTGCCCGGAAACTAATCAGCAGCCAGTGGAGGGATTTAAGCACCGGTATTATGTGATCCCTCTTAGATGTTCCTGTAATTAACCTGGCTGACATGTTTTGCACCAGTTGTAGTTTCCGGGTTAGCCCCATGTAGAGTGCATTGCAGTAATCCAGATGTGAGGTTACCAGAGCATGTACCACAATTTCCAGATCCCTCATGTCCAGATAAGGGTGCAATTGGCATATCAGCCAAAGCTAATAACAGGCACTCCTGACCGTCGCATTCACCTGACTCGTCATGTGAAGTGACAAATCAAGGAATACCCCTAAACTGCAAACAGAGTCCTTAGAGAAGAGTGTGACTCCATCCAGGATTGGAGACTGTATTCCCAAATCTGGTTTCGGGCCTGTGACTGTAAGTACCTCCGTTTTGTCTGGATTCAATTTCAATCTGTTTTTCCTCATCCAATCCATTACTGCTCTGAGACAGCCATTAATAGGAGAGATGCCATCTGAAGTCTGAGTCAATGATCTGGTCATGGAGAAGTATATCTGGGTGTCATCAGCATACTGATGACACCATGCTCCATGCCTCCAAATGATCTCACCCAGTGGCTTCATGTAAATGTTAAATAACATTGGGGACAGGATGGCACCGTGAGGGACACCACAATTAAGCTCTATTTTAGAAGAGCAACTGTCCATGATTCTCACCCTCTGGGATCTGCCCGCGAGGAAGGAATGAAACTACTGCAGAGCAGTGCCTCCAAATCATAACTCTCTCAGGCGATCCAAGAGGATGGCATGATCTATAGTGTCGAAGGCTGCTTAGAGATCCAAGAGCACCAACAGGGTCACACTACCCCTGTCAATGCCCAGGCAGAGGTCATTGGTCAGAGCAACCGTGGCTGTCTCAACTCCATATCCTGTCCTGAAGCCAGTTTGAAATGGATCAAGATAATCTGTTTCATCCATGACTGTCTGGAGTTGGGAAGCAACTGTTCTCTCAATCACCTTGCTCAAAAAAGGGAGCAAGGAAACGGGTCTGTAGTTGTTTCTATCCAGGGGGTCCAGGGAAGGTTTTTTCAGGAGTGACCTAACCACTGCCTCCTTCAAACAAGATGGCATAGTGCCATCCCTGAAGGACACATTGACAGTATCCTGAAGGAACACTCTCAACGCATCCTTCCATGGACAAGCAGCCAAGATGGACAAGGATCGAGGGGGCAAGTCATCTTCCTTACCTTTCCAAGAAGCTTGTCCACATCATCGGTACTCACAGATTATAATTGATCCAGTAAATTGCCATCAACAGAGTTGCTGGATACCTCGTCTATGGATTCTGCCAAAACACAGGTGTCCAATTCGGCTCTTATCTAAGAGATTTTATCTGCAAAGTTTATGTTAAATGCCTCACAGCAGGCCATCGTTGGGTTAAGTAGGGGATTTGGCACAGGTGGAACCTTTGTCAGCTCCCCCACCACCACTCTGCTGGGCAGGACTCTGCAGACACAATACATGCAAAAAAATTCTGTGCATGAATTTTTCACAGCCTCCCTATAGGAATCAAGTTGCTTCCTAAGGCGAGTTCTGTCGGATGAGAGACGAGTCCTTCGCCATTTGCACTCTAGTTGTTGTCTGGCCCGTTTCATCTTCCTAAGCTCCTCTGTATACCAGGGCTTATGGTTTGAAGCAGACCAGAAAGAATACTTGGGAGCGATTGTGCCGATAGCCTTGGTAAGATCGGTGTTCCAGGTGTCCACCAAGGCTTCGACAGAATCACCGGTGTTGCCCACCATTAAACCCTCTAAGGATTTCTGGAAACTAATTGGTTCCATTAGCCTTTGAGGGCGGCCCAATCTAATAGGTCCGCCACCCCCGGGGGGGCAGACAATAGCTCGTAGTTTTCCCTTGATCAGGAAATGATCTGTCCATGACAATGCGGAGGTTTTCATAACCTCTGCCCATGGATATTCCTGTCCCATACTAAAGACCGCATTGAGGGTATGACCGGCACAATGTGTGGGCCCGTCAACCAGTTGGGATAGGCCCATGTTTGTCATGGGTATCCATGAACTCCTGAGCTGCACCAGTTAGATCTTGTAAGCTGGTTTTGAGTGGAATTTTGAAGTCACCCAAAACTAAAAGTCTGGGCAACTGCAACAGCAACTCAGAAACCAGGGCAGTCAGCTTGGTCAGGGAGTCTGTTAAGCAACAGGGTGGCCAGTATACCAACAGAATCCCCAAACTATCCCTGCTTTTCAGGCTAAGGTACATACACTTAATGTAAGTCATTTTCTGGATAGGCTTCCTGATCAAGGTCAAGGTGTTCCTAGGCCAGGCCGCCGCCCCCCACTCATTTCCCCTTATCTGCTCACTAACTGAGTACCCAGCTGGGAGATTCTGCTCCCATGTAGCGGCACTGGCATCCCCCAGCCAGGTCTCAGTAAAGTGTGCCAGGTCAGCCGCCTCATCCACCAGATCATGGATAAGGTAGGTCTTATTTTTGACTGCCATATCTTCCCTGCCCCCACACCACTTCAATGCCCGCTCCCAGATTCTCTTCGGCTCCACTACATGAAAGGGGAGATGGGTAAGCTAGCTGACTTCTGTCACTGATAGGTGGCAGCGTCTTTCATGGACAAATGGCGCAGAGAAAAAAGGGCTCGGAGCTTTCTCCAACTATCACTTCTACAAGACAAGTAATTTCTCCCCCCTGATGACATTCTAGGGGTTTGGGACAAACAAGTCTGGTGATGGTGGTATTAGCCCCCACCCAGTCCTCTGCAGCCCCAAATACTGCCACTTGCTGCGTGGTTGCTGGGGGAGAGATGGAATTTGGGTGGGGTTTTATCCCCGCTGAAGCTCCTCTCAGCTTCCTCATAGGTGTGGCGGCTCAGGCTGCTTCAGGTGATTCTCTGAGGGCTGGGGGTCAAGGTCAGGAACAGTCTTCCACGGCCCCAATGCCACCACAGGCTGCCCAGGAGATGGAAATTGAGGGTGCAGCCCAATCCTTTAGCTGACTGGTTGGTTGGTTGATAGATTAAAAGCAGCCATTTATTCTATTTATACTAGCATAATATCTAAAGCACACACACAAAAACTAGTCATTATGGGAAACAAATGTTTATTTCTAGTTCTGCTATAGATAGTATCATTATTGGAAAAATAGTATTTTTTTATATAACTACTGTCATTAAATGCTTAGATGACAGAGATACATCCACTGTTAGTCCTGCTAGAGAAAAACCAGTGAAATGAATGCTACTTGTTAGTTATAACAAATTTAACTCCCAGGAGTAAAGTAAAACCTATGTAAAACTAATGCTGGTTCTAGCTCTACAGTAAATAGAATTATGCAATAATAGTTAGGGTTGCCACCTTTGTTCTGGGGAGAGAGATTCTGTGACTCTGAACCTCCATGACAGGGTGATGTATACACGTAGTTCGTGTGATAAAGACATATTCTTGAACAACACATTTTTAAAAAAAGTCTGCTGCCATAGATCTATTATAGTTGCCTATGAAAGAAGAAACAATCGTCATTGTTATTGGCAGTCACCTGGTCTGGGTGTCAAGTGCCTAGGTTTAACAGTAGTTTTGTTTCTTTCTTCATGGGTAATTTTTAATTTTTTTTTTAATATGACACAAGCTTCCACATGCTAGAATGGAGTCCAGTCTCTGAATACTTTTGCCAAGATTAAGTTTGTATAAAGTTGCTGTATGACTATTTGCTGTTGATAGTCAAAACAACAATATATAAAAAACACAAAACAAAGCTAAAGAAAACCAAACAACAGTCCATAATGGACCATGTCACAAATCAGTTATGCATGGCCTTTTTAAACTCATAATATCATGTTAAGAAGTCAGTTTGCAACAGCATTCCATGCAGTCAATATTCAAAGACATAGCTGTGTTAGTGCTACAAGATTTCTCTACAGGCAGTCAATATGTTACCTAGCTGAAAAACTGTAGAAAACATCAAGTGCAACAAGTCTCTCTGCCAGAAGATGTCACCCTAGAACAATTCTTCTATTAATGTATTTGTTTTGTGTTTCTCCCCTAAATAACTGTATTCAATCATTCCATTGGAATATAAGATTTAAAATAGGTTATTTATTGCTTTCTTCATCCAATGTATGTATTGTATATGTTCACTAATTAACTTATAAAGAAGAAGAAAATCGTTGAACAAATATTAAAGGATTGCAAGTATCAAAGCATAGCCAAAACATTCTCCCACTGCCAAAGAATCCATGGGGCTTCATGAAGATTATCTGATAGGATATAATCTAATAAATTATATCATGCATATGAAGTAATGCCTGTGGGGGATGTGTGAATCTCCCTACCTTTCTGTATTCATGTTCAGTGTATGTAAAAGAAAAATTTGATTCCATTTGGGTGCTCAAAAGGAAACAAACCTGAGAATTAGTTTTAGAACTGATTCTTATGACCAGTGTGCTTAGTGCAAAAGAACTCAAACTGGTGAAAGATCTTATGGAAGGAATCATTTCCTTGGACTGTTAGTTCTCAATCTTGATAGGCTGCAGAAATGTTAGGGAGAAACTCAATACTGGGGCAGCCCTGGAACAACTAGGTCAATGCTGCTAAACTTCACGGGAACAGCAGATCTGCTTCAGAAAAAGATTTAAGGAATACAGGAAAAATCATGAAGAAATTAATCTTTATAGAGAAGGCAACAAAGAGAGAGGAAGATGAACAGCTTTGAGACACAGATGGGATTCTCATCAATTCTGTCAGTGAAGAGAGAAGACTACACAGGGACAGGAAGATATTAACAATGACTGGCTATGTAGATGGTGTAGACAGGAGAGGTTTGGTTTCTGGGACTAGTCTTCACATCTTATAACCTGACTGCTCCCCAATGGAATACAGTCAGGTTGCAGGATGCAGGCAGGTATTATTGCACCAAAGTTGTCACCAATTCCACTGGATGAGTGTAACCCGGCTGCATCCCAGTTCCCATGCATGCTTCAGAGGCTGCTTTTCAAAGATGGCAAGTTCCTGACAAGCTTCCGGCTTTGAAAAGCAGCCTCCAAAGCACTGGGACCTGGGATGCGGCTGGGTTGTACTTGCCCAGCAGAATTGGCAGTGACTTTGGTGCAATAAAACTGTCTGCATCCCATAATCCAACTGTATCCTGTTGGGTTATTTGTCAGTGTAATTAGCCCCTTAGATAGAGGACTACTGGTTACAGATGGGCTACACTTCAAAAAGAGGGGAAATAATATATTCGGTAGAAGCATGGCATGACTGATCAAGGGGGCTTTGAAAAAAAATTGCTGGGAGGGAAGGTGGAGATGATAGTTCAAATACTAGACTAAAGGCAAGTTACAGTGCAGAAAGGTAAACATGACTTCATAAGCATTGGAACATTACATCAGAGGGTTATAACCTATTTAAAACCAACATATGTAGCAAGAAAGAAGGGGGAGTGGCATTATATATAAAAGACAAATTCGATTGTACAGAAATCTATTGTCCCTCTCTTCAAAAAAAGGCAAACAAAGAAGATCCAGGAAACTACAGACCAACCACCCTAACCTTATTACTAGGAAAACTATTAGAACAGATTATACAAGAGCATATCTACAAGTATCTTGATGATAAGACATTGTTCAGGAAGAGCAAAGGATTGGCATACATTTATCAAGAGCAAATCCTGCCAATCTAATCTTATATCTTTTTTTGATCAGCTCATCAATTTAGTAGATGGTGGGAATGCTGTGGATGTCATTTATCTGGATTTCAACAAAGCATTTGATAAGGTCCCTCATGATGTTTTGATTAACAAACTGACTAAAAGTGAAATAGATGATAACAGTGTCAGATGGATCCATAATTGTTTGGAAAATGGTGTTCAGAGTCATTATCAATAGTTGTGCTGAGAAAAGAGGTCTGGAGTGGAGAGCCCCAGGGTTCTATTCTAGGGACATTACTCTTTGACATTTTTATCAATGATTCGGATAATGGGGTGGAAGGAATCATTATCAAGTTTGCAGATGACATAAAACTGGGAGGGATGGCTAACACATTGGAAGATAAAAACAGAATTCAAAAGGACCTAGATAAATTAGAAAATTAGAAATTAATAAAATAAAATTAAATAGAGACAAAGATAAAATTCTACATATAGGCCACAAAATGGCATAGAATGAGGGATACATTGCTCAGTAGTACTACATGCAAGAAGGATCTTGGGATTATTGTTTCTTATAAACTGAACATGAGTAAATGTTAGCATGGTCACACAGCGTGTGAAGATCCACATAGACATGCAGCACCAGGATCACGATCTTCTCAGATGCAGCAGGTAGCTTGTCAGCTGGACAAGCACCTCTCCCCTTCCAGACAGAGTAAAGAGAGTCCACAGACAGACGTCTCTCAGATGAGGCTTTAATCTTAGTTCCTCTATGTACAATGCTATTTACAGCAATCATCCACTGCAATCCACTATACAACACCAATGACAACACAAACCACCACAGGTATGTCCAGAGGCTTCTGCCTTATATAGACATGGCTCCACATGGTCTTCTGGCCCTGCCTCTTCGTCCTGGACACCAGTCACTCACCTGGGTGACTCTGCAGTTTTTCAGCAGTTTTGCATGCTTTCCAGCACCAGGTGACTATCCCCATTATGTCACATCCTATGACACAGCATGAGTCAGCATGACTCAGCAGTGATCAAATGTTGTGTCATCATGGCTATTCACCATATTGTACATTTTACCCCTGGGATTCCATCCTAACAGTAAGCACTGTGATGCTTCAGTATTTTTTTTAAATGCAAACACTATTTTAGCCTGCATTAAAAGAATCATAGGGCCCAAGCAGACTTCCAGAAATAGTGCACATTAAATTGAGGCACTGCCCTGGCTCAGTGCTAGGGAATCATGGGGACTGTAATTTATTGTGGCACCAGAGCTCTCTGACAGAAAAGGCTCAATGTCTCAGAAAAAATACAATTCCCATGATTCCCTAGCACTGAGCCAGGGCAGTGCCTCAATTTAATGTGCACTATTTCTGCCAGTCTGCTTAGGCCTATAGTTTCAATGGTGAGAGGAGTAATAATTCCCCTATATTCTGTACTGGTCAGGCCTTATCTGGAGTACATCTCTGGGTTCCTCATTTTAAGAAGGACATAGACAACTTGGAGCATGTTTTAGGGAAGAGCAATGAGGATGATAAAAGGTATGGAGAATAGAAAGTATGATGAAAGGTTGGCACTAGACATGTTCAGCTTGGTGAAGAGCAGACTGAAGAATGACATGATTGTACTCATTCAATATCTACAGAGCTGTCACAGAGAGGAGCAGCAGACCTTTCTCTGCTGCCCCAGAGGGTAGGACCAGGTCTAATGGTTTTAACTTACATTAGGGTTGATTTTGATTGAACATTAGGAGGAACTTCTTGATAGTAAGAATGGTTAAGCAATCAATTGCCTAGAGAGGTGGTAGGGTTTCTCTGAATGTCTTAAAAAGAGGCTGGACCTTCTGAAAAAGATCCTATAATGACAGGAAGTTGGAGGAGATGACCCATGGAGCCCCTTCCAACTTTATGATTCTGTGACTTGTTCCTCTCATAGATTCCATTGCAATTTTATGGGGGTTATAAATTGTTGTGTCAGAGACCAGAGACAGAATAATCCATAAGTGTATTGTTCTATAGTTGTACATGTCACACATCTACATCCACATGCTACAAACATACATTTATACAAACATATACCTGAAAATACCTCACTAAACTATCACTGATGGTGCCACTACTACTTTATTGTTGTTGTTGCTGAAAGAGTAAATCAAAAGCAACAATCTATGAAAGTGCAGAATAGAGGGGTTTTTTCTGTTTCAAATGTGTTACAGAATTCTTTATATCTTTTTATGTTGACACTTGACAATGTATCTAACATGTTTGAAAGGGGGGGAAGGAAGAAACAGAAGCAGTGCATTAAATTTTGCAGCTGTTTACCTTTACAGAATTCATACTAATATTTACTAGGTACTTTATACCTTATTTTCATAACAGTCCTGCAAAATATGTCAATCTGAGATAAGCCACAATCCTGTTCATTAAATTTAACAGGAGTAGACCCATTGTCTCAATTATTGAATTGTGAGTCAACACACGAGTAGATCCAATAGATTATTTGGATCAACCTTTTGTTGCAGTGTGCCTTCAAGTCATTTCTGACTTGTGGCAATCCTAATGCAAACCTATCATGGGCTTTTCTTGGCAAGATTTGTTTAGAAGGGGTTTGCCTTTGCCTTCCTTTGTTACCCAGTGAGTTTCTGTGGCTAAACAGATATTCCAAATCTGGTCTCTAGTGTCATAGTCCAACATTCAAACCACTATACCACATTGGCTCTAGGGTCTACTCTAGTCAGGAATAATAATAGAATTAAGGGCATAAATTGTTGCCTAGCAGATATCATGGTTCATTCGGGAGTAGCAGCTAGCTACACCAAACCCCAGTGTTCTAACCACTACTCCTACTGCTAAACTTTAAATCTTGGGAGAGGAGAGTGAAACCTGAAATACTCTGTTCACAGCTGTGCATTGTAGGAAAATATTGTTTAAATACAAAAAAAAAACCCTCAAACCACCCACCAAACATCTCTGCAAGATACAAAATAAAGACAACAGCTTTCTATAGACTAGCAGGGACTACTAAGGGCAGAAAGAACATTAGAGATTTGGGGGAAAGTTATACAAAAGGAGACACACACCTGGAAATGTTATATTGAATATGTGCTGAGTAGAAGATTTTTCTTCCCAGGTTCAAGCTGTACTCAGTTCACATGCATTTTTCACATGTCAGCTACCATAAATCCAATACATCAGAGATTATTTAGACAAATCCTTTGTGCTGAGTTTAGCCGAAATTTACTTTTGTTGCTAGACGGCATTTGTCTTCTAGTAGCTTCATAACAACCATGAAAAATTCTGCAATGGCCCAGTCTTTGTCCAACGACACTTGGATTCTGAAAGCATTTCCCTAATATTCTAAATGTTATCATCCTGACATTTAAGCCTAATTCTGCTGGAGAATTATGAACAGCTGTTCACAAACTTCTTACTAGCAACTATAACAAAATCTTCTTTTAAATTTCCTTCCCCTGCCCTGGAGCTAATATCCCCACTTCAGTGACTAAGGACCTTATCACATGGGGGCTGAAGCAGTCACATCCCCGTCCCTTCGTGCTTCCTTACCCAGAAAGCAGCATCATCCCAGCATCATTCAGGTCGTGGGAAATGTAATTCGCATTTCGACCAGGCATTCAAAAGAACGGGGATGATTCCTGGATGATGCAGCATCATGCTGCATTGGGATGGGGATGCGAGCGGGTTACCTGCGATGTCGTTTGATCAGTCGGGAACAGGAAGCGCGATCGCACGGGGATCGACTGGGATGTGACAGGGATGGGCGGGGTCTCCCTGCGATGTCATGTGATCAGCCGGCAACAGGAAGCGCGATCGCACGGGGATGCGACCAGGATGCGACAGGGATGGGCGGGGTTTCCCTGCAACGTCATCTGATCAGCCGGGGTAAGGAACCGCGATCACACGGGGATGCAACTGCTTTAGACCCCCGTGTGATAAGGTCCTAAGGGGGGTTGCAGACTGCTAGAAATAGTGCAAATTGAGTCCACTTTAAGGGTTAGGGTTAGTGCTAGGGAATCATGGGAATTGTTTTTTTTTCTGAGACTTTGAGCCTTCTCTGTCAGAGAGCTCTGGTGCCACAATAAACTACAGCTCCCATGATTCCCTAACCCTAACCCTAAAAGTGGACTCAATTTGCACTATTTCTGGCAGTCTGCAACCCCCCCCCCCCAATGTATATATGCATCACTGGTCCACTTTCAGAAGTGCCTGAGATGACATACAATTAAAAGACACACAAGCCTGTGATTTAGAACATTTGCTCCTGGAATCTGTCTTCCACATTTGTCACTATCTAATAGGCAGCTTGCAATTTTAAATTAGGTTATCAGACAATGAACTCCTCTCTTTTCTCTTCAGCAAAATGGTCTCTATATAATTCAATGATAACAACTGGAGGAGGAACTACCCCAGTGTTACTGAAAGAAAGATGTGTGTTGGGAACTGAGAGGTCTCCAGAAAATTGGATAGTGCTATTTTATTGTTGGGGAAATTAGTTTTTTCAAGAGGCTGGGTAACATTTAGAATCATTTGCATCTGTATATACCATTAATAACTGAGGATACCTCCAGGTTTCAGTGAATTAAGACAGTATTATTTAAAAAAAATGCAGGGTGCAATCACACACAAAATAACAACCCACACAGACACAGCATTCAGAGCAAACCAGAATGGAAATATGGAAATGGGATAGCAGAGTTTGTGAGGTTTACAGAGGTGTGATAATTACCTGTCTAATGAGTGAACCACAGAAAGCTGGAGTGGTTCAGACTGGCAATTCTGAGGTTGGCACAGTTTCATATACAGAGTTCAGCCTGGGACAATTGTATTCATACTGTGATCATGCAAAGATTGGGTTTTTGAGACCCATACTTAAATCTGGATCTAGCCCCAAACAATGGGCTATCTTGTTAGATAACAAATACCAGATGTGCTTTCCCAAGAATTGAAAATGGGATTGCAGATGTCTTTCAATGTGATAAAAACAGTGATTGGAGCAGGATAACCTCAGGATGGATGGACAGGGAAATTTAGGAGGAAACACAACACAGTGGAAGCAGAGAGGTTGGCCTACTGCTTTGGGTGCAAGGAGATCCTTTATCTCAAACTGCAAGAAGAAAAGCAAATGACGGGAGGGGGCAAGGAGTACACCCATTTCTATTTGATTGTTTTGTTACCTGGATGTGTACATGGCTCAGGACTCACCCCTTCATGCCTGGGAACCTGACGTGGTGTTCCTAAGGTCATCATGACCTCTCAAGAACATGTTGACTCCAGATATGAAATATGAAATCCAGGGACCCCAAATATAGTGTTCGGAATGTAGGGTGTACTAACACCAGTGGAACACAGAGCTTGAAATAGTAATTGGAAATTCTAACATGTTAGAATTATTTAAATTATTTTGGAGTATTCATATTATTTGTTCTTTATTACTCATGAGCAACAAATGGTGTTATGCATTGCTAATACTCTCTAGCTGGAATTCAGCATGGGGCTTACATCTTTGTAAGTGAACTTACATATATAGGATATAGTACTGAATAGAAACATAATATCTGAATTCATCATACCTCAAAACTATACTCATAGAATCATAAAGTTGGAAGAAACCACAAGGGCCATCCAGCCCAAGCCCCTACCAAGGAGAAACTCAAAATCAAAGCATCCCTGAGAGATGGCCATCCAGCCTCTGTTTAAAGAACTCCAAAGAAGGAGACTGCATCACACTCCTGTAGTCTGCATCCATTGTTCCAGGTCCTGTTCTGGAGCAGCAGAAAACAAGCTAGCTCCCTCCTCAATATGACATTCCTATAAATATTTAAAAAGGGCTACCGTATCACCTCTTAACCACCTCTTCTCCAGGCTAAACATACCCAGTTCCCTATGTCATTCCTCATAGGGTATAATTTCCAGACCCTTCACCATTTTAGCTGCTCTCCTCTGGACACGCTTCAGTTTTTCAACATCCTTTTTGAATTGTGGTGCCCAGAACTAGACACAGTATTCCAGGTGGCACCTGACCAAAGCAGAATACAGTGGCACTATTACTTCCCTTGATCTAGATCAGGGGTAGGCAACCTTTTTGAGCTGGGGGCCAGGTTACTGTCCCTCAGACAATGGGGGGGGGGGGGGGGGGTGAAGCACCAAAAATAAATAAATAAATAAATAAATGATTTAAAAATAAAAAAAAATATGCATGCACACTCTCTCAGCCCCAGAAAAGCAATGGCAAAACCCGTGTAGAGATTTTGCCAAGAAAACCCCAAGAACAAGTAATAACAACAATAATCAATATCGTCATGGTGGGCGGTGGCGGAGGTGGTGGCAGGACTGGCCTGGGGGCGGTCCAAAGGCCTCGGGGGGCCGCATCCAGCCCCCGGGCCTTAGGTTGGCTACCACTGATCTAGATACTATACTTCTATTAATGCAGCCTAAAATCACATTAGCCTTTTTAGCTGTTGCATCACACTGTTGCCTCATGTTAAATTTGTGGTCTACTAGGACTCCTAGATCCCTTTCACACGTAGTCTCATTAATCCAAGTGTCCCCTATCTTATATCTATTATTTTCAGTTTTTTTGCCCTAAGTGCAGTACCTTACATTTCTCCATGTTGAAATTCATTTTGTTAGCTTTGGCCCAGCTTTCTAATCTAGTAAGGTCATTTTGAATTTTCATCCTGTCTTCTGGGGTATTAGCTATTCCTCCTAATTTGGTGTCATCTGAAAATTTGGTAAGCATGCCACCTATTGTTTCATCCAAATCATTGATAAAGATGTTAAATAGCCCTGGGCTCAGGACAGAACTCTGAGGCACCCCACTGGTCACTTCTCTCCAGGATGAAGAGTAGCCATTGCTGAGCACCCTTTGGGTTCGGTCAGTCAACCAATTACTAATCCACCTAACAGTTGTATTGTCTAGCCCACATTTTATTATCTTGTTTGCAAGAATATCATGGGGGAGCTTGTTAAAAGCCTTATGGAAATCAAGATATGCTATGTCTATCGCATTCCTTTCATCTACCAAGCTGATAATTTTATCAAAAAAAGAGATCA
>CM034706.1:107149941-107167376 GCA_020142125.1 Phrynosoma platyrhinos
TCTCATCCGGCAGGCCGTTCCAGAGTCTGGGAGCGACAATAGAAAATGATTGAATGAATAGGTTTACTTATGTGTTGCCTCACTATTCAACAATTGAATTAATGGCTCTACTTTAGTTAGGAATAACCACAAGGATTCAGGCTGGTATATTTTCTTTAAAAAAATATGTTTTTCATACAAAGACATGATTTTCATGGAAAAAAACCCAAACATACAAACAAAAAAACTTGCCCAGATCTTGTTAGTTAATTCCACTTACAGTAGACCAGATGAACTGATTGTTGACTGAAGATAAATTCCTGAATGTTACTCTTGTAGTTGCCAAATTTCTTCCTGAGGCAGCTAGGATTAGAATGCTCTATGAACAAAGGGACAGTTAGAGTTGAGCAACTTCCATGATTCTTGTATTAGTATGGGAAAATTTATTTTGGGGGATTTGATGACATGCATATTTTGACTGAATGTTTAAATTTTGGGTCTATGGACCATAATAAATTATGACTGACTGATCAACAAATAGATGAATCCCATGTTACCCAAAATGCTGGGGTCCAAGGATGGCACCCACAGATTAATATGCTTTAGGGGAATTTTAATAGCTCAAATTATGTTTTGGCCAGGGCAACACTCGGCCTTGGGATCTTAACCCTATTCCAAATCACACAGAACTCCAGAAGCAATTCCAAATGTATTCTGCAGTTTTATTAAGGAAATAAGCAACACACATATGCATACACATACTCACACATGCACACAAGAGCTAGCAAGACAAAGGTGGGAGAAGGTGAATGGTGAAGGTCTTGCTAATGGTGATGCTTTACTTATCTTGGACCTTGGTTCAAATCATGTCTGGAATGGAGAGGGCTCAATAGCCACCTAAGCAAGTGTGTTGGCCAGCTTATTGGGGTGTCTAGTGAAACTGACAGAGTGTCTGCCTGTTTACAAACTAGACCAAATTGCTAGTGTGCAGGCAGTGGTATATATACCCAAAATCATGTCCAGGGGGCAGAAATCAAGGTCTGAATGGACTAACCCTCTACTAAATGGTTTGCTAGGAGGAAAAGAATGGTTGGGAGCTGTAGTAAATATTTGGATGATTGGTATAAATATCTCAAAGGCAAACCCCTTGTGCTGGAGAAGTGCCCTTTGTCTGTGTAAGCACAACCATCTCCTTCAGCCAAAGTCTCATCATCACCTCCATAGAAAAAAAAGTATGCTGATGTCTTGGGCAATCTCGTTGGAATGGGTGTTTTGTTTATTCTCTTGTTGGAGCCAACCGGATTATGGCCAGATTTCCACAGTGTGGCATTCTCAGGCCACTCACCAGTCATTCACTTCACTGTCCATTTTAATATTAGATTGATATTAAATCTGAGATAGGTGATTGGGGCTTGGTCCTAGGGTAACACTCATTTATTCAACTGATTTGGTCTTAGTTGAGACTAAAAATAGAATTCAGGCTGCTGTTTTCAGAAAAGTGTGCGTAGACATGAGTATGTACATGAGAGAGAAATGTCTGCTTTGTGTGCAAAACTATCAATTTTTGCATACACACAAAACATATATTTGTTTCTGCACAAAATCAGTTTCCAAAACACTCCAGGATGTGTGAATATTGAGTGAAAATTGCACAAAATTCACACCTCTTTCTTATTTTTGCTGATCAAGTTTACCATGTCTTGCAAAAACTATTTCCCCTCTCCCCATATGGAAGCAAAAAGCCTCGCAAAAACAAAAGAACAAAACCCAGATAATATTATTTCCATTTCTAGGGATGTAGTACTAACCCCCCCCCCACACACATTATACCACAATAAGAGCTTAATAACATTTCAAATGAATTCAAGGACAATGTAAGAAACAAATTTGAGCTATTGAATAGAATCAACTGAGAACCTGAAGAACTGTGGACAGAAGGTATTAGGTAATTCCCCATTATTTCCTTTTTTATTTTTTTATTTTAGTTCTGTCTATGTTAGGATCTGCAACACCATTATAATCACCCATTATAATTATATTATCATATTCATAATTTTTTCAATTTTTTCCAAAGATTTTGGGAAAAAAACCCTGCTTTTCTCTTCTTAAGGAACGTTTATTCCTACTAGCAATTTTTTCCCTTGATTCATTATTTCAACATCAATAAATTGTCCATTTTTATCATTAAAGATTTCTTTACTTTCAATCATATTATTATATATATCTCACTATTCCCTTCTTTTTTATCAGATGCAGAAATGTAACTTTTCCTCATTTTTGTATTTTTAATAGTCTGATATCTTTTTTTTAAATATGTGTTTCCTGTAGGCAAATTGTTTGCCATTTAAATTTTCCCAAATAATGATATACTTTCCTTCTTCTCTGAGACCCATTCAAACCATTCACATTCCAAGATAGTATTATTAAATGATTTAGTTTATTCATTTCTTAAGTATTTATTTTTTTCTTGAATCCCTGGATACCCACACCCTTCTCTTTCTCTTCTACTTGTCTTATATCTTTTTCTTCTCCTCCTGAATTTCCTTCTTCGTCTTTCCTTCCATCTCTTTCCTCATTTTCATCTTCCAATTCTACTGTTGTTTCTTCTCCGTTTTCCTCTTCTTTCTCTAGATTGTCTTACTTGTTTCCTCTTGTATATTCTTCTTTTTTTCCCTTTTTCATCTTGTTTCTCATTTTTTTAAACTTTGTCCTTCTCACAAATGTATTTTGTATCTCTTTACCATTTCTCCCAAAAGTCCTTTGCCTTTTGTATAATATTTAATTTATTCCATTTTTACTTGTCGTTTACAGATTTCTTTCCAAATTTTCCCACTTATCGATTATCTTTTTCTTGCTTAGTTGTGGCGTTAAAAATTTGTAGTCTTCTCTTTTTAAAAAAATTCCTTTGGTATGTCTTTATAAATCTTAATTTGTTTTCCTTCCAATATCCAATGCTTATGATAACTTTGATAAAGCATGTCATCTCTGATTTTCTTCCTTATGAAGTATACAATCACATCGCTTGTAATGTTATATTCTCTTGCAATTGTATAATTAATTCTGAAAGCTTCATTTATTTCCCAGATAAACTCTTGTCTAAGAATCTCCATATATTCCACAAAAATTGTTGTATAATAATAATAATAATAATAATAATAATAATAATAATAATAATAATAATTTGTATCCTGCCTCTCCCTGTTGAGGATCGAGGCTGGTAACAGCAAAGATTAAAACAATTACAGAAATAATAATAAGAAAATAATCCCCGATACCCCCCCACCCCTTCAACCCACCATCGCTTCAGTAACAGTGGCAATGTCTAGGGAAGCAAGATCAAAGGAGCAGTTAGTTCAGATCAGGACAGAGGTAAGCCTGGGAAGGCCTGCCAGAAGAGAATCATTTTTATCGCTTTTTAAAAAACGTCAAGGGATGTAATCTGGCAAGTCTCTTCTGGCAGGTCATTCCAAATGTTAGGAGTGACAGCTGAAAAATCTGGGAAGTCACCACCAGTCTAGGTTTCATTAACTGTAGTAAGTTCCTCCCAGAGGACCTGTGTGTGTGGGAAGGATTATATGGGAGGAGGCATTCCTTCAAGTAAGCTGGACCCAAGCCATGAAGGGCTTTATTGGTAATAACCAACACCTTGTACTGTGCCCAGAAGCTAACAGGTAGCCAGTGTAAGGATTTCAAAATAGGTGTTATCCAGTCAAACCTAGATTTACCTGCGACCAGTCTGGCTGCGATGTTTTATATGAGTTGGAGCTTCTGAACATGGCACAAGGATTGCCCCATGCAAAGTGCATTACAGAAGTCAAGACAAGTGGTTACCAGTGCATGTAAAACCATTTCTAGGTCCCGTGGCTCCAGGTAGAGTCACAGCTGGTGTATCAGCCGAAGCTGATAACAGGCACTCTTAGCCATCACATCAATCTGAGGTGACAGTTGGAGTGATGAGTCCAAGAGGACCCCCAAACTGCAAAACACAGTGCTTTAGGGGAAGCGTGACCCCATCCAGGACTAGTGAATTTATCTCCATACCCAGATTAGAGTTATGTATCACAAGTACCTCCATTTTGTTTGGATGCAGCTTAAGTCTATTTTCCCTCATCCAATCCATTACTGACCTCAGGCAGTCATTCAGAGGGGAGATGCCCTCCTTGGTCACTGAAACAGTCCGAGACATAGAGAAGTAAATTTGGGTGTCATCAGTGTACTGATAACACCCTGCCCCATGTCTCCAGATGATCTTACCCAAAGGCTTCATGTAAATGTTAAACAGCATGGGGGATAGAATGGGGCCCTGAGGGATGCCAGATGTCAGCTCTTTTTTAGAAGAGCAGCTATCCCCCAGCATCACCATATGGGATCTACCTGAGGGGTAATAACAGAGCCACAACAAAGCAGAGCCCCCAATACCTAACTCTCTCAGGCATTCCAGAAGGATATCATGGTGTATGGTATTGAAGGCCGAGAGGTCCAAGAGCACCAACAGGGCCATACTTCCCCTGTCCATGCACAGATGAAAATCATTGACCAAGGCGACCAGAACAGTCTCCACTCCATATCCTGACCTGAAGCCAGTTTGAAATGGATCAAGATAATCAGTTTCATCCAAGACTGCTCGGAGTTGATCACCTTGCCCACAAAAGGAAGAAGAGATAGTGGCTGGTAGTTATTTTTATCCAGAGGGTCAAGGGAAGGCTTCTTTAATATAGGTGTTACTACTTCTAGTTTTAAACTAGTTGGAAAATGGCCTTCCCTGAAGGAGGCATTAATTATAGATTTTAACAGATTTATAGTTACCTCACCTCCCTGGATGGCCAGCCAAGACAGGCAGGGATCGAGAGGCCAATTTTTTACCTTGCCAAGCTGCTTGTCTATGTCATGGGTACTCATAGACTGAAATTAATCCAAAATAACCTCATTAATGGAGCCACTGGACACCTCTCTTATCGTTTCTGTACTAATGCTGGTGTCTAAGTATCTGAGAGATTTTATCTGCAGGCTCTTGTAGGTTGTAAAAGAGGATTCAGGGTGGAAGGAATTTGGGTTAACTTCCTAACCACCCTGAAGAGCTCTGCCTGATGAGACTTTGCATAAGTAATAGATGCAGAGTAGGAAGATTTCTTTTCTGCAGCTATTGCCACTCTATAAGCTTTAAGAAAAGTCCTATGACTTGTCTTGTCAGATAAACGCTGAGTTTTTCACCAGCGGTGCTCTAATCATTGTCCAGCCCGCTTCATCCTTCTAAGATCTTCAGTGTACCAAGGAGTATGATTTGGGGTGGGCTGGAAAGGATGTCCTCCTCTGTCCTCCTCTCTTCCAAAGGCTTTTCCCCACCCCCAACCCTGTCCTCCTCCATCTTCCTCTCTTTCCATGGCTTTTTCCCACCCTCACCTCTGTCCTCCTCCGTCCTCCTCTCTTCCCAAGGCTTCTTGCCACCCCCACCACTGTCCTCCTCCTCCTCCTTATACCCAGCATATAAGACGACCCTTGACTTTAACCCCAGATTTTCCTGGGTGAAAAGTTGTCTTATACACTGGAAAATACGGTATAGTCAAATAAAAAAGGAAGAGCAAAACAAGGAGCAGTTTTTGTTCTATACATCTTCTCAATACCCAATAGTACAATAGTTAATTATGTTTGTTCTTCATTATATAGCTAGTAGATAATAATAATAATAATCATTTGCTAAAAGTATCTTGAGCAACTTATCTCTTTGTCTTCTTTTCCAAGTTTATAGTGTAGTTGGATCTCTTCTCTAGTGACTTCTCTTTTGCCTTCAGAGTGTTGGGGAGTATTAATGCTTATTTTATTTTTTATGTTTTTTCCAGTAGCTTTTATGTTTTTCCCGTAGCTTTCAAAGTTGATGGCTAGCATTAAATGCCTTTGGTGTTCTCTCCTGGTTCAGCTCTCCCAGCTCTCTTCCATCTCTTCTGATCTCACCCCTCTCCTATCTCCCACATGTCAAGCTCTGAGGCAGGAATAAGCCTCGGTAAGGTCCTAGTCTCCTCTGTTCCAGGGGAAGTTTACTTCATCTCCTGGAAGTTATTTTTTTATCTTCCAGACCTTGGTACTTCTTAGTTCTCAGAACTTCACTTTCCCCATTTCATTGTTTAAAAAGGAAAAAAAAAACTTGAGAGAAGAGCATTGTGTCAGAGTTCAAGCACTCACACCCTGCATCCTTCACTCAACACTAGAAGTCCTTTTTCAAGATAGTGGAAAATCTATCCCTTGTGCATATTTGGAGAATGAAGCATGGAGATAGAAAAGATTTTACTTCTGTTACACTATGTTGTTGGTAGAATAATCCTCCAGTTTTATAGTCTATATAAATTTTATAAAATTATATTTTTATAATGTCAAATATATGATATGATAAAAGCATTTTAAAATGTTTTTGTATACAATGCAGAGAAGTGCGTGGTAACTAATTAGTTATATTGTTCAGTCCTTTTTCACTCTTAATTTAAAGAAACGATTGTAGCCTTTTAAACCAAAATGTCCTAGGGATAGTATTACATGTTTGGAGTTACATATGAGGTCATATTACTTCATCTTACTGGAGTAATTAGAACTTTCTACTATCATTGTGTTTAGACAATTATATTGTCCTACTTCCATCTCTGATCAAATTAGGATCTATCTGTAGTTACCAGTATGTTCCTATAAGAACCTATTGTATATAACTAAGATTTTTTATTTTAACTCTGTGTTGGCCGAATGGCCATAATAAAGGATTATCAAAGACCAAAAGATTTCACTTGGAAAATAAATGAACATTTATTTTAAAATATATAATTAAAAAAGCAAAATATACTTTAGAAAGATGTTTCAAAGAAAATCTAGGAGTGCGGCAATCAATCTGATCTACTAAAACTCTGCATGCTGCCCATAATTTTGTTTTGTTTTTATAGTGTTTTTGCATAATGTATTTTAATGTAATTGTCAGTTTAATCTAGTTTTAAGGGGTGGGAAGGTTAGGGTACAGGGATTGGTTGTTTTAACTTGTACATGTTTTAATTATCCTGTAACCCACCCTGATTGCTTAGCAGAGGGGCTGGCTATAAATATTATTATTATTATTATTATTATTATTATTATTATTATTATTTATTATTATACAAATCAGGAGACAAGCAAGACAATTGTTTGGGATGCTTCTAAAGCTGTTACGGTTTTTTTTAATACAACAATATATATATATATATATATATAGAGAGAGAGAGAGAGAGAGGAGAGACTGTTAAAAATCAAAGATGAAATTAGAAAAAAAGAAAAAAGATTAACATCAAAAACCCAAAGATAAAAAAAATAGTAGAGGAATTGAAACTATTGAGAAAACAGGTATTCCAATATTTGATGGAAGAAATAGGAAAAAAGCTAAAGTTTATTAAGTATGATTATTTTCAGAATGCTAATAAACCAGGTAAATGGCTGGCAAGAAAAATGAAAAAAAGAAAGGGAAAGTAGACTAATAACAGAAATAAAGGAAGGAAAAATATGTATGGAACAAGAAGAAATAAAAAAAATGAGAAATATTATCAAAAATTGTTTAAAGAAAAAAAGATAGAAGAGAAAATTAAGAATTATCAACAAAACTGTGAGACCTCAAAAATAAAGAAAGAACAAAGAGACTTTTAGAATCAACCAATAACATCAAATGAGGTCTTAGAAGTAATTAAAAGAGGTAAATTGGGAAAGGCCCCAGGACCTGATAGTCTGACTGCAATCTACTATAAGACCCTACAAGAAGTACTAATAGGTCCATTAACAGACTTAATGAACAATATATATATATATACCACACTCATGGGAAGAATCTAATATTACAATGTTTAAGAAAGAAGAAACAGATCAAACATTGACAGAAAATTACAGGCTAATATCACTCTTAAAAAACGATTATAAAATTTTTACCTCAATAATAGCAAATAGAATAAAAAAAATACTAAATACATGGATACATGAAGATCAAAGGGGGTTTCTCCCAAAAAGACAACTAAAAAATAATATAAGATGTATCCTAGATATTATAGAACACTATGAGGGGCACAACAGGGGAAAAAAACTGACTTTAATATTTATTGATTTTAAGAAGGCATTTGTTAATGTTCATTGGAATATGTTCTGGGAAATCTTTAAAAGAATGGATATGGGAGAAAGAATAACAGAATGAGTTCAAACAATATACTTAAATCAAGGTGCTAATTAGTTATAAATTGAGAACAATCAAAACAAATAAGGATACAAAAGGGAACATGACAAGGTTGTTCCTTATCTCCATTGTTATTTTCAGTAGTTTAGTAGACATTGGGGGGATGCAGACGGTCGGCCCTGGGCCACCCCGGGAAATGGAGGATCAGGCTCGAGGCTGCCAGATGCATCAGCCCCAATCCTCCCTTTTGCCAGCCTGGAAAAGAGTGGCAAAATGCCGCTCTTTTCAGAGCCAGCAAAAGGGCACCCTAAGAGCCGCCATGTGGCTCTTTGGCACCCCTTCTGGTACAGAGCATCAAAAGTCTGCACCAGAAGGACATCCTGATGTCACATGCCATGTGTAACAGCGCATGGCATCAGGATGTCTTTGGGGAGGGGTTGGGCAGCCGGCGTGTGGCTGCCCCTCCCCATCCCTCTGTAGAGGCCCATAGTTAAACAAAATCAGGAAAAATAAAGAGATAAAAGGAGTGAGAATCAAAGGAGCAGAATTTAAAGTTTGAGCATTTGCTAATGACTTGATTATTATGCTGAGTGACCCACAGAATAATATAAATGTACTATTAAAGGACTAGCAGAATTTGAGAAAACTATAGGTTTGAAAATAAATAAAAATAAAACAAAAATACTGACAAAAAAAGAGCCACTTAGAAAAACAACTATTAAGTGAAAGCACAGGATTTAGTTTAAGTCAAAAAGTAAAGTACTTAGGAATTGTTTTGACAAATAAAAATGCAGACCTCTTTGGAAACAATTATAAGAAAATGGACACAAATTTTAAAAGATCTGGAACACTGGAGAGAATTAAAATTTTCCTACTACGTAGAATTGCATCAATAAAGATGTCTGAGTTACCAAAACTGTTATTTTTATTTCAAAATTTACCAATAATTAAAAACAAAGTACCTTTTAAAGAATGGCAGAAAGAAATAAACTTGTATATTTGAGATAAAAAAAAGACCTAGAATATGGTTAAAATATTTACAGAACGGGAAAGAGAGGGGAGGACTAGTACTTCCAAATCTTCTAATGTATTATGAAGCTAGTTGCCTAATATAGATCAGTGTGGATGACTTAAGAAAATGTTAATATATTAAAATTAGAAGGGTCAAATCTGAGGTATTGCTGGCATACCTATTTATTTTATAATAAGGACAGGGTTAATAAGGATTTTTATAATCATTTTATATGAAACCCTTTATTAAAAGTATGGCTAAACTATAAGAAGCATATATGTCCTAAAATACCTCTTTGGATATCACTTGAAGAAGCATTATTTAAGACAGACTCATATGAAAATAAAAGATGGATTAGATATGCAGATATTGTGAATAAACAAGGGACTGAGTATTATATACAGCTAAGAGAAGAACTGGAAAATGAAGGAATAGTAAAAAAATGGTTTCAATATTTACAACTTAGAGAAAGATTAGACAAAAAAGAGGGATTAGAAGATAAGAAATTGGAATTGGTAACTATATTGTTGAAAAGTGAGGAGAAACTACTATCTAAGGTATATAAATACCTTTTAAAAATTTACACTGAAGATGAGACTAGAAAAGAGAACATGTTAAAATGGGCAGAAAAATTCAATTATAATTTAGATATAGAACAATGGGAAAGGATATGGAGAAAAAGACTAAAGTTATACCAGAAGTCAGACATTAAGAGAAAACTATTATAAGATAATTTATCAGTGGTACCTGACACCTGGAAAAAAAAGATTTACAGTAATGTTAGTAATAGATGTTGGAAGTGTCAAAAAAAAAAAAAAAAGGTACATTATATCAATTATGGAAGATTTGTGATAAAACAAAAGAATACTGGAAAAAAATGTACTGCAGTTAATAGTATAGTAGATATAAACCTAATGAATATGAGGTTTTTCTTTTTGTTAAATATGATTGATGAGCAAAATGAAAAAAGAGTGGAAGAATATTATTTCATATGGTAACAGCAGCCAGAATGGTTTTTGCCTAAACAAAAACTTAGTTAATCACCATGTACAGATGTATATGATACAGGATATTATAAAGAGAATAAAGAATAACAGAGTAGATATTACATATGAATGTAGGATCAACAGAAGGAAATAATGATAACAGGAATATGACAAGAAAATACAACAGAAATATGTCAAGAACATATTGAACTGCTGGAGAGTAGGAAGAAATTTTGTCTTTTTTATGTTTATATGTCTATATGTGTATTGATATATTTAGTATAGGGTGGTGGGTATTTATGTGGGTGTTTTTGTCTTGTGAATCTAATGTTGTACTTCTAAATATTTTATTAATAAAATTTTCAATAAAAAAGAACTGTGGACAGAAGTCTAAGGGCCTTTACAGACTGCCAGAAATAGTGCAGACTGAGGCCACTTTAACTGTTCTGGCTCAGTGCTAAGGAATCAGGGGAACTGTAGTTTATTGTGGCACCAGAGCTCTCTGACAGCGAAGGCTCAATGTCCCAGAAAAAAACTACAGTTCCCATGATTCTCTAGCACTGAGCCAGGACAGTTAAAATGGACACAATTTGCATTATTTCTGACAGTCTGTAAAGGTCCCTAGTTCTGTAGCATATATTCCACATTAGGACAGTGCTTCTTTGCCCTATTGCAGAATTCTGATACCTAGGAATAAATAATGGGCTCAACCAGGGAAAATCAAGGATTAGAATGATCCAAATTATATTTAATCAAAAGGAACAATCCATATAATCATTAGTGATACAGCAAACATTAACCCAGAAACTGGATAAAAGCAATGGCAATATTGGGAGAGGATGATCTACAATACATCTACTAGTTTCTGGTTGTCTTTTCTTATTTCCAAATGCTCTGGGATGCTGGTAACTTCACCAAGGGATATAGTTTGACTCTGGGATTATGTGTAGCCCCCCCCACCTCATGGCAATTGTTGTAGCTCTTGACTTGTTATCCCTGGATTGTTCCCAGAAGAAAAATGCTATTTTTAAATAGATTGTTTAAATTGTTTAAACCTAGCTGTTTTACCTCCCCACCCTGCCTCACCCCACCCCAAAAACAAAACAAGATTTCTAGTCACTTCTGTAGCATTCATTGGTTGGTTGGTTGGTTTGACATTTTTGATCCTGGGAAAGTTGCCCACTCCGTTCTAAACAACAACTTTAATTGCCACAGTAGTACTCCTAGTCGAACCTGATTGTTTTATTTTTAGCATTAATATGATTTTATTCTGATCATGTTGTTGGTATGTATTTGCAGAACTTGATTCCCTAAAAAATGGGAATTTATACAAAACACTGGAAATGTCCACTTAGGATATAAGCCATGGTTCTCTATTCCCCGAAACTGTCATTCATTTTTTCCCCCAAGGAACTTGGCTAAAGGCACAATTTGTGTTATATTTTTACATGTTATATGCATGCACATTATCCACGAAAATCACAGGACAGAGCATCAAGCTTTTCTTTTTTAAAAAAATGTCTATCATTAAATGGGCCTAGCACACACAAAAAATATGTACTTATATCTGACATTTGGCAAGGGATTACAGTGACTGTGCATTGTATCCTTTTCTTCCAAAATCTCTCCACACCACAACCAGTGATTGGCATGTGTTGATTTTCACTTTGTAGCCCATGTAGAAGACATCTTACACTCTGAAGAATGAGGCAAGGAAACCCTCTTCATCAAATCTGAAGTGAAGCATAATGTCAGTCTTGAGCCAAGACAAATCCCAGAGTTGATGCCATCAGTTCCATGAAAAATATTTTTCATGTCCCCATCCCAATTCACAGTTGTATCTTTTTGCTTCTTCTCAGTGTGAACAAAGAAAGATTAAATTCAAAGTTGTGTGTAGTGCAGATGTCCCCATAATATTTTTGTCAAAGCAGATACATGAAATGGCACAGACAGACTCAGCATCCCTGGTATCCCCACAAGTGGCTGCTAATGAAATGGACTGTGAAATATGATATGCTTTAATGTACATCCATTTTAATACAAAGAAGTATGCTAAGTCATACTTGGACATTTTATTTAAAGTAAGGACCTGATAAGAAAATGGTGGATCCTGAAGGACTGTTCAAGGATGTTTGAGGAGTTCCTGTATGAAATAACCTGGTCTGTGATATAACTGTGTTGATGAGAGTGTAGTTTAGGCAGCACAGGCATTGCAAAAATAATGCAGTTTGACCTCACTTTAACTGTCATACCTCAATGCTATTGAATTCTGGAATCTGTAGTTTTGTGCCTTCTCTGTCAATATTGTGAAATAATATTTCACCTAAAATATTTATGCACAGCAATATTATTTTTGGTACAGAGAACAATATTTTCTACATTAAAAATGTCATGTGTGAATCTTGCACAGAATAACCCTGAAACATTGAATAGTCATTGAAGACTGTAGTTTTCAAAACCTTTCACAGAGTTTCTAAAGTTTCTAAACTTCTAAGAAGTTTCTAAGATTGCTTATTCTTCCTTAGATAATGAAATTAGTAAGTAATTACATTCCTAATGTACCTATCCATTAGGCATTGCAATTCTAATGGTGAAAATATGTATTTGTATGAATTTTGATAGGCAATATAGATTTAAGATGCTAAATAGACATTTTGAAGGATTTATTTATTTATTTATTTATTTATGAAGGGGAAAAAAATGAAAACTGATATTGACCAGACATAGATAAATTTGTCCATCTCTAGACTATTTAGGAAGATTCAATTTTCCTTGTTCAATTTATTTAACTTCTAAATAAGTGAAAAATATTGATTTCTACACTAATCCATAGCTGTGCCCTATATTTCAGGACAGATCAGACATCCACTTGCAACAACATATTGTACCACTGCATTGACTTTACTGTAGAAAACTAGATCACTCTCTTTGATGGCCACATAAATTACTGTATTAGTATTTCAATATATCTTGAGAAAAAAAATGTAGGAGACATGAAATCAGAATAAAGCATAACATAATTGTAGTCTAATCCCACTTCAGGAGAAAGGTGGGGTATCAATTCAGTCAGTTAATTGCTGTTGCCTGCCATCCAGTTGTTTCCTACTTATAATGGCCTTTCTCTAGGGCTGAGACAATGTGATTTGCCCAAAATCATTCAGTGATTTTCCATGGCTGAGTAGAGATTCTAATCCTGGTCTCCAACACTCAAACCATTAAACCATGCTGGCTCTCTCAATGAATAATAACCTACTACAAACATTTTAAGCATAAAATGGGATAACTAAATCAGAACTAAGCTTTATCAGATCTATCTATCTATCTATCTATCTATCTATATTATCCCCGTTGTCATGATAAATATCCATGATTTGGGATTCTGTTTTTCAAGTTCCTGACTTTCCTTGGTCTAAACATAACAGAATATTGTCCCCTAAAGTAACTTCAAGCTAAGTGGCAAAGCCCCTAAGCAAGTAAAAAGAAACAACTGCCTGTTTCAAAATAATCAAAGAATCCAAGAGAACCTTTAATATTTTGAATGACTTGTTCAACATTCAAAAATAGTTCAATGAGCTTTCCTCTTTATTTCCCTCTGGAGAATAATTTATACAGAGTGTGTGTGTGTGTGCGCACGCATGCACGTGCACACCTTTCTGCCACCTGTGACTTATGGACCCCATAAATTTCATAGAGTTTTCTTGGGCAAGAAATTCTCAGAGACAGTTTTGCCAGTTTTTTCCTCCAAAATATAGCCTGCAGGACCTGGCATTCATTGGTGCTGTCCCATCCAAGCACTAATCAGGGCTGACCCTACTTACCTTCCAAGATCAGATGAGATCTGGTGCCTTTAGGATAAATCCATTTCTTCGGGAAGTTCATTTCCAAGGTGGTTCCACATAGGAGATCATCACACTGCCCTTTCTGTCCCTCCATCCCCATCTAGGGGCAGATTGAAACCTTTTAAAAAGGCATCCCACACCTCATCATGGCATCCCATACTTGACCTGGACTTCTCTAGCACTTTTTGAAAGAATGGAATTTTCCCATTTTTTGTAAAGTACGGGAGAAGTCTGAATCGGGTACAAGATGGTATGATTGGGTATGGGATGCCTCCAATTTAGGCATGGAAATGTGCAATAAAATACATACTTAAAAGGTTTCAGGGAAGATGGAAAAGGGCAGTGTGATAATCTCCAAAAATTCACCCATCCATAATGACTAAAGTATATACATGTGCTGTCTTTATTTTCAGTCCTACACTCATTGTTTACCAAAAAGGTCATTTTAGAAACATGTCTGTCAAATGGAGTTCTTCTATGGACTCGGTCATGCTTCCTTGTGACCCCACTTTGAAAGCATATGGGAAAGCATTATAGAAAAAGAAATAGCAAGTTAACTGATAAGTCAGCACATAGTGCTGGTATGGGAAACAGCAGAGACTCTACAAATGTTAATTTCAGGAATGTTAACAGCAACAATTTCAGATACCAACACAATTTCCCAGTAGTCTGAAACAAAGAGCTTGTTCAGTTAAAAGCTTTTCCTCACAGGAAATGACATCTTAATAACAAACAAACTAGGAACTATCTTTTCCCTTGAAAGAGAATTGGAATAGGTTCCCAAAATTTACTTAGGAATCAAGCCCCCTGCCTTGATTTAGTCTAGGGAGAGGAAAGGAAGTAATTCCTCTTGTGATGTTCTATAGTTAGGAATGAGAATGTGTACATGGTTGACCAGTTTTTGACTCCCAACAGAGTCTGTGAGAGCAAGCAGTAAAACAGCTTTGGGGAGTACCAGAGGAGGGATTCTGAACTTTCTGTAGTGGTATATGGAAAACTTGCAGTCCATGGAAGCTGAAGGTGACTTCTGTTATTGGTAAGACATTAATAGCACTCAAGAGAGCTGTTGGCTGTAAGAGGCAAATTACAAAATATGGAGGAAACTTGACAACTGCAGAAAGTGTCCTGGGACACATAAACCTCTCCTTATCCCTTCTGAAGTAATGAAAAAGAGAAGGGGAGGAGTGTGTGGAAAATACAAATATAATAGGTTAAAAAGAGCTCCAAAGGAAAATGCAATGAAAAAGCCAAAGAAAATGTGCATATACATGTTGTTTTTACTTAATGTTGAAGGATGAAACTGAGAGCTATTCTCTATGTGATATCTATGACATCAAGTGATGTTTCATATGACACTGTGGTGATTTTCTTGGTCCTCTTCAATACTTCCAGAGGTTAGATGTTGTCAGGGAGTAGTTTGGCTGGGACGGATCCAAAACAAGAGTGCATTGAAAATATTGTTACTATGTAGAGGCTTTTTCATGGCCTCTCATGTGAACCATCTCTGAAGGTAGACAGTTTTCACCCATGTCAAAGAAAATGTATCACATTGTGATCAAGTTTTGCATGTGCATTTTTAAAGCATCATAGTAATAATGACTCTATTACATAATTTAACAGTCATATTTAAACTGTGTTCTTCTAATAGATATACAGCATTAGATCATGAATGGCAATTAGTTTCACCAGGCATTGGGATGTCACAAGTGTGTGGGGTAGGGTGGGGGGAGAAGTAGTAAACTCATGGATTTTCCTTCTTTATTCTGGCCAGGGTTTGCTTGCTTGTTTGTGTGTGTGTGTTTATGTTGCTTCTCAGCTTTTTGGCTAAGATCAAGTGTTTGTTTGTTTGTTTGGTTTTGGTCAGGTAATGTGAAATTAAATTCTGAGAATTAACTGAGATTTAATAAACGTCCACCTTTCAATGTAAATACAATCAATGTAAAATTGTAGCTTTAGTGTAAAGCCTAAATATCCTGAAGGCATCAGATCTCATATCATCTTGAAAGCCCTAGTTTGTATGAGGATGCTGGCTCCTGACAAATACTAGGTATTTATGTAGCCCCTAAGGCAAACCTATCATGGAATTCTCATGGCAAGATTTGTTCTGAGGGGGTTTGTTTGCCTTCCAATGAGGCTGAGTTAGGTGACTTGCCCAAAGTTATTCAGTAGGTTTCCATGGATGAAGAAAGACCCTGGTCTCCTGAGTTGTACTCCAGTGCTCAAACCACTACACCATGCTGGGTCCACATGGAATGTGAAGTTGCATGCCACATACACAATGTAGTACTGCTTTCCTATCTCTACATATTCTGCCAGTCATGGTATTACACAACTCAGCCTCTGGTGCTAGTAAAGACACAGGTGTTATGTAACAACCTATTTTCATATGTAAGCCTGCAATTTTGATGTTTTCTGTCTCTAGTTTTATTATATTTAGCTGTGAAAGCACCAATGCAGATTGAGTTACATCTTAACACAAGAACAGGATTTGAGTGGTTTCTTCAGTATTTCATAAAACATCAGGGCTACAGATTATCTTCCAGTAATTTTATAACATATTTTGCATTCTATTATTTTACAACATAATCAAGACTAACTAAATCAGAAACAAGTTATACTGACTCATACACTGAAAAACATAAACCTATAGTTTATTAATAAAGAGAAGGAATGGAAAGGGGAAATACATTTTATATTAATAATATGCCTACTTTGACCAAGTTGTAACATATTATATAGAAAAAAATTATTTTAAAAAGGAATAATAAATAAATATCAGAGGAGGAGCCCATTCAACTACCCAGGAAAAGGGGACTCTTTCCACCCCCGTCCTGGGTGCTCCAATGGGCTCTTCCTGGGATGGGAGCAGCCCACTGGAGCACTGAGGCTGAGGCTGAAATGAGGCCTACTTTTAGCCTAGGCCTCGGCAGTTACTTCTTTAGTTTGCCCTCAGCCTGTATATTCACTTTATTAGACGCATCAACTTCCCCAACCTCGTTTTGGGGAAGAAAAAATGAATCTTATATGCTGAAAAATACGGTATATCATAAGTATTTATGCATATAAATCAGTGTAAATTAATATTATCATTATTATTAGTGTAACTGGACAGAGTGTAAATCCATGTGAAGCGCTCGTGGCCCCCAACAAGCAACCTTTCCCAAAATAGGGACAAGGTTAATGGCCAAAGGCCGATCACTTCCCTTTGTGGGACACCAGAGCCCAGCCAGAATACACTGGCTAGTGTAGAATCACCAGGTAGAAACCCAACCAAAGGGCCTACCAGTTACATTGGACACCAAAATGCCCAAAACTTCCCTTTATGGGACATAGAAGCCAAGCTAACACCCCTTGGCAAGTGTGGCGACTGTGTGAGTGTGTGTTTTTTTTAAAATTATTATTATTTATTCTATTATTATTATTATTATTATTATTATTTATTGTTATGGTTCATGGGA
>CM034706.1:107181964-107191974 GCA_020142125.1 Phrynosoma platyrhinos
ACTGGACTTTGTAGTTTTTACTTTGCCTATGCTATTCTATAATAAAGTCTACTAGAAGTTTGGAAATCTGCCTGCGTGCTGGTGTGATCTCTGCTACAGGCTGCCTTGTTGCATGGACTATTCTGCTGAGTGGATTTATCTTCACACACACACACAAACCTGCACCTCCAACATCCATCCATCCATCGACAGGTTTGGCTATGGAAACCCATTGGGTGACCTTGAGCAAGTCACACTCTCTCAGCCTCAGGGGATAGCAATGGCAAACCTGCTCTTAACAAATCTTGCCAACGAAACTCCATGGTAGGTTTGCCTTAGGGTCACCATAAGTCGGAAGCAACTTGAAGACACACAACAACACAATATAGCCAACACAGTGGTATGTTTAATCATGCAGTGGCTTCCAAACCTTGCATTTAAAGTGTATTTTATTTTATTTTATTTTATTTTATTTTATTTTATTTAGGTTAGGAAGAAGATGATGTTATCAGGCAAGTGCCGTTTTTTATTCTTCCTGCTTTATTCATAAGATGTTAAAACTAAGAGTAAACTGAATACAGGAAGTTTATATATGAAGGGAATGGGGAGAAGAATTAAGCGATACTCTGTCTTGGGAAATGGGAAGTCAATACTGGTTCAATACCCTCCCACTGCACCCTAACCCACCCTTTTTAAGGCTTATGGAAAGGAGAGTTGGGGGTGGGTTGAGGGAGCTGAAAAAAGTTTTCATTCATATTTATTTATATAACAAATAAACAAACAACAGTATAGATGAGAGCTGATTCTCTTATTGTTTGGCTCTCAGCCTCAATGACAAGCCTCCTCTGAACAATTCTTGCCAAGAAGGCTTGCTTGACTATTAATCACACCCAATGTCATTGTCTCGTCCCCTATCCTCCTTCCATTACTTTCTTTCTTAAGTTATCTCACTGTCATCTCCTCCCCTGTCCTTGATTGCATATCGTCCCACCATGAAGCCATGCCATTAACAACAGAACAATACCTATTCAACCCAGAACAATGCACAGTTTACATGGAAATCACTCCTCCCTACCCAGGGTCTCACAGTATATATAGATCCACTCTCTTCCATTCCAGTATTCTCTGAAGATGCCAGCCACAGATGCTGGTGAAACATCAGAAAGAAACTCTTCTAGAACATGGCCACACAGCCTGAAAAACCCACAAAAAACTATGGATGGTGGCCATGAAAGCCTACAACTTCCCATTGACAGGTTATAATTTAACTTCTTCAGATGATGGCTAGCAGCTGAACTGTAGTTGCACACATTGTAAATTCCTAAGGCAAACATGCTCACCAGTCATGTATCATGATGACCTGTGCTTGGCATATGCTTCTTTTTTGCAGTTACAGGCAGATAGCCAAAATTGAGTGGGCTACTAAATACAGTTAATTGGCTGAATTTGGTTTCGTGAGTCACCAAGTTGTGCAAGCCTTGGAAAGTTAATTTGGCATGAGATAGCAGTTATTTGTTTGTGCCAGTTAATCTGTAGTGGCTTTCTCACATATGAACTTCCATCTCTATCCAGATGGCTTTGAAATGTGGTTCTCTTACATATTTCATATGCTCTCAGAGGAGCAAATTAAATAAATGAAATGCTACATTTGTCAGCTATTCTGACTATGTTGTCAAATGATTAGCATCCAAACATCTGCCACAATACCAAAGGTGCTGAACACAGCTTTCAACACTTTCTGAAGCCACAGAAGGTAAGTAATGGATCCTGAGGAAAGATGGCAGTAAGGGAGCAGCTGCAATAAGGAGGCCCTCCCCCAAAATTTCATTTCATTGCCATTATATATGTTTTATTGACTTTTAAAACCAGTTTGGTTTATTTTACCCATATTCACCTCCTCAATGTGATAACTCTGTGCTACTTACTGGAATTTTTTTAACAGAGATAATTTTTTTTAACATAGGACGTTTTCATACTGTCCTCCTAAAGCCGGGGTGGAGCCATTCCGGAACGGGTCGTGCCGCCGATTCCAGAATGGCTCCGCCGCCGAAAGGCTAATTCCAGTTGGACAGCCGGAATTACCTGAAACCAGAGTTAGCCGGAGTTAGCCTTTTGCCACCCGGAGTGACGCCGGACTTAGGGCTCTGTGCGTTTGAACACACGGAGCGAAAAGCCGGACGGACGCAGGGATGGCACCGGAAGGGGCAGGGTTTGCCGCCACGCGCGTGTGAACTACACGGAAATGGAGCCGGAGTAGGGCCGGACGGAGGACGGCTAGCGTCCTCAAAAAGACCAGTGTGAAAACGTCCATAGATACATTCCAGAACATTATGGGGAAAAGAAAGAAGAGGAAATGCACTAACTCTGCAACACAAGCTATTTTCTGGTCCAAGAAACAACTGAAAGTCAATACCAAATAAACATCTCCTGAAAGTAATCAAATTCTCTCTAATCTTTCTGGTAGACATAATACACTGAAGTGGGACTTACCAGCAGAAACTGAAAGTCAACAACTCTTAGATTTCTCCTCTTTCGTGGAAGAGGCTGCCACTATCTGTTCAGCAACTGAACAACTTTTGCAGGATAGGAGTGCAAAAACTAAAATAAAATCAAACTTGACAAACTTAAAAAATAAAAACTTAACCAATGTTCTATCCAGACAATGCCTTTTGACAGCGCAAACCATTATCTCTATTTTTGAGCAGCTGTCTATAATCAAAAGGAGGACCTCACAAAACTTCACATTCCTCCTCCTGTTTCTCACCCAATATCTGGGTGCAATTATAAAAGATGGTTTTAGAAATAAAGATAAAACATTCTAAAGCAATTGTGATCCTACTGGGAGACTTTAATGCTAGAGTGGGAGCTTCATTTCATGATTATGTTCACCAAGGTACATACCTGAGGATGATCTATTGCAGGGGTAGGCAACCTTTTTAAGCCGGGGGCCAGGTTGCTGTCCCTCAGACAATTGGGGGGGCCAAAGCACCAACAATAAATAAATAAAAATTAAAATAAAAAAAAAATAAAAGTTAAAAAAAATATGCATGCACACTCTCTCAGCCCCAGAAAAGCCATGGCAAAACCCCTGTAGAGATTTTGCCAAGAAAACCCCAAGAATAAGCAATAACAACAATAATCAATATCATTATGGCGGGTGGCAGGGGGAGGCGGCGGCGGCGGCAGAACCAGCCTTGGGCCGGTCCAAAGGCCTCGGGGGGGCGCATCCGGCCCCTGGGCCTTAGGTTGCCTACCCCTGATCTATTGTATGACCCATTCTGGCACTCTAGAGATACAAAAAGGAACAGGGATGGCTCCAAATTTATCTCCAAGATATACACATTCAATCTTTATATTTTAGGAGGTAAATATAGTTGCTTCATATATCCTTTTACCTTCCATACTGGAAAACAAGCAATGTCCTGGATTATATGTGCGTTCCAATAAATAATGCTAACTTATTCTCAAATGTTTAAGTTCATGTGAGGAAGGACAGTGACCACCAACCTGTTGCAGTCAATTTTTATGGCAGCTCTGACCTAAGACCACATGTATCACAAGATAAGAGGCTACTTTCTAACCTTGAAGTTAGGCAGAATAGGAGGCTTTAGTGGGCCAAGGTGGATACTGAGGCAATTTCTCGTTTTTTGAACTCAGAGAGCCCAGTCCTGTGTGGAAATGGTCATTACCCAAGACCCAAATGAAATTCTTATTGGGTAGGCCAATTTGTGTTCTATGTCAAAAAAAAAAAAAATCTAACAGATAAATTTCCAGCCAGGAATCCCCAACCCACACAATCTAAATGGTTTACCTTGATTGTTCTCACTCAAAAAAGACTATAAAAGCATCCATGCATCAGATACAAAGAAACCCTACATCAGACAATCATGCAAAGATATTTATTTATTTATTTATTTATTTATTTATTTATTATTTTGCCTTTCTCCCAAGGTGGGAGCCAAGGTGGCTAACAACATAGATAAAGCACATTAAAGCAACAATAAAAATAATACAATTAAAACCATAAAAAGTACAAAAATACAAATATAAAATTTAAAACAGAGTTAAAAATAATAATAATCTAAAACTAACCCCAATGAAACCATGCCTGCAGGATTTTAAAAGGCTTGTTTAAATAAAAATGTCTTTGCCTGTCGGCAAAAGGCCAGTAATGAAGGGGCCAGTTTAGCTTCCCATGAAAGGAAGTTACACAGGGTGGGAGCAGCCACTAAGAAGGCTCTCTCTTGTGTTCTCACCAAATTAGCATGGGATAGTGATGGGACTGAGAAAAAGCCTTCTCCTGGGGATCTTAGGGCTGTAGGTAGTTCATATGGGCAGATACGGACTCTCAAATAGTCTGGACCTAAGCTGTGTAAGGCTTTATAGGTCATGACCAGCACTTTGAATTGTGCTCAGGAATGAACCAGTAGCCAGTGAAGCTGTTTCAATACAGGAATAATCATCCAGTACCTTTGTTGACTCAGAAATGTAAGTATACACAAGCAGCTTTTCCAGAAATAGGAAAGATAGAAATTGAAAGAGATATTTAACTATTTTTAACTTAATATAAGTGTTTTTTTCTAGCCATTCTCCATTCTTTTCCTAGTAAATATTGTCTACAGCACACAGTCCAAGATAACAACTTTTTAAAAGAATTAACAATCATACACATGATTTGGGGCCTTACCATTCTGAGAGTATTCCAACTGTGCTGTATGAATTCTACACTATACATATTGAAACTTCCATAATAGTTACATACACAAAAGTACAAACAGTGATAGTCCTTCATTTGATGAATATCTACAAGCTAAAAAATGTTTGGCAGGAAAGAAAAATGAATTTGATGTAGCTTTATGAATGCATTTGGGAGACTTAGCATCCTCAGAAATATTGGGGGGTTGCAGACTGCCAGAAATAGTGTGAATTCAGTCCACTTTTAGGGTTAGGGTTAGTACTAGGGAATCATGGGAACTGTTATTTTCCTGAGACATTGAGCCTTCTCTGTCAGACAACTCTGGTGCCACAATAAAATACAGTCCCCATGGTTCCCTAACTCTAACCCTAACCCTAAAAGTGGACTGAATTCACACTATTTCTGGCAGTCTGCAACCCCCCATTCATGCTTATATGACATTGCCCACTTGAATCATGATCAAAGTTCAGTATAAATGAATAGGTATGAATATGGCTTCTGGGAAGCATGAACACTGTCAGTAGCTACATGACTTCAATACAAGCTGAATTCAAATAGGCATCACTGAGAAAAGTTATGTGGCAGGGCACTATGAAAACCTGATTTAACCTTACTTTAAAGTAAAACCAATTAACTGTGAAGTTATTGAAGTGAAATATGTTACAAGCATGGAAAGTCTTCCAATTTTGGGGTGTGGATTCCCCCTCTATGGCCTCGAATGGACTCTGACTGGCAAGCAGCCATGATCCCAAAGGCAGTGGATCACGTACTCAGTACATCTGAAATGCAGATCAATCAGATAATTTGGAAGTTATTGAAAGAATTCACACTTCTGAAGACAGGAAGGCTAGGTGATTTCTAGGCAGGATGTTTTTAACACTCACCAGAGACTACCATTTACCAACCATTCCCACCTTTGATACCTACAATTTCAAGTAATCCTTTACTATGCAGATTTGGCTCTTTGATCAATCTTTCCTGAGGCTAGTTTTGGCTTATTTAAGGACCCCATATTCCTTTATTCTTCAGGCTAGATAGAAGCATGGAGACACTGCATCACTGTGAATTCTAACTAGTTTCAACCTGCACCGTCTCAATCCATGATCCCAGAGTGGGCAAGACCAATGCCATAGCACCCAATTTTGATCCCTAGGAGCTAATACATCGGATGTAAGTATGCCATTAGTGGAGCCTCTGGTTCTTTTCCAACACTAAACCCTATATTACTGATCTCTTGTTTGAGTGTGCGGGTGTTTGGTTGTCTATGAATGTTTTGTCCCCACAATAAAATACACTTGATTTGAAGAATTCTGCCTCTCTGGATTCCTATCTCATACCTCTCCATATACAGGTGGGAAATGGTCTCAAGGGACTGTTTTGTAGTGCAGTCCAATGATTAATTGGGCTAATTGAAATTTCCTTAGAGAAGACCCTTAGCTACAAACGTCTATAGGGTTTATAAGAGAAGCTAAAACAACCGTGATCAAATTGGTAAATTTTCTCAAATAAAGTTGGAAGTAGCATATTACAAGTAACAATAGTACTTGCAATGTGTTATTTGTAAGGGATGATGAAAATATAATTATAATTAGTAATGCCATTTCTCTATGTGTTTGTGTATGTGTTCGTCTGTGTAAAACACTACTCTTTCTCATCACCTTTTATGGGCACAAATATTTGGCATTTCTTTATGCCATTGTCATTGTAGTTTCTGTGCTACTTTCTCAGAAAGATTTACTTCCAAAAAACAAACTCAAATATAATGTGAAAGCCACAGGCAATGCAACAAGCAATAAGAAAACTGAGTAATAGTAATGAAGAGTGTGTGGGCAATATGTTTTAAAGTCACAATACTGATTCCTTTTTGAAATGTTATTTTGTTATTTCAGCTATGTTGTCAAGGGGAACCCTTTTAATAACAACCAAATCTTTTCCAAAGAAAGAACTGAAATGAATTTTCAGATTTCTATTCAGGCAAATTATTTTCTTTAATGTACTAAAGATTGTAGGGAAACAAATTTTGAAAATATGATGTAAGAGTTAGTGTGATTCACTGACACTTGGGAAATCCAAACTGAAGTCCTCAACACACTTGGTAAACTTGGATCAGTCAGTCTCTCTCAATCTGACTATCTCATAGGGTTGTTGTGAGGATAAAACACACTGTATTATTTTGAGCTCACTGGAGGTAAAGTGCAATTATTTTGAATAATTATTATTGATGATGATGATGATGATGATGATGTATATAGAAGACTTTAACATGGAGGACCTTGGGAAGTTTATGTGCATGGAGATCTCTGTTCATGGGCTTGGATGCTCATATCAATAAATGAATGGCAGGAACAAGGCTGGAGTGAGCTTTGTATCTAAAGGATGGCACTAGAGCCATGGCCTCATAATATTCTACTTGCCTCTTCACTCATGTAACATCTGAAAGGAGGCAATTGAGTAGAAGTGAAGTGAGGTGTGTGTGTGTGTGTGTATAAGTAATGAATTATGAAAGGTTGCCAATAGATAGCAACATTAAAAATAGCTTGTATGCACATTATAATTTGGAATAAGGCTTGTTTATGATACTGTGAAATGGTTCTTTGGCTAGTGTCCACATTTTTAAAAATATATTCTTAAAGAAAGGAAATAGGTTTATCAGACTTCTCCCACCCATCTCCATCTCACCAGTTCAGTTGGGAGCTCTACGCTCATACTCTAGTTATTGCATAGTGAAACATGCATTTGTCAATTGTTCCTAAGAAATAATATTCAAAAACATGAAAGTAGGGATATAATTCACTATTCTGAAAGATTGATACTGGAAATGCATTGCAATATGAGGAGGAAAAAAAATCTAATTTTCATTTCACAACCCAAGTATCTCTACAGATTTGAAGCAGAACAATGAATACAAAAATTCATGTTTAAATAAAATAATGTGCAAAAAAAGTTCTGTAACAGCCTTAAGGAATGCTTCAAACTTGTTAACAAAATAATGGAAACTTGCTACAGAAAAGATATAGCAGTGTGCATATTTCCTATGAGATTGAAACTGAGTACTTCAGGTGACAGCTGGGGTTTCTATGCCCAAGGCAATGAAACCAGAAGCAAATCTTTAAAAAGCAAACAGTTTTCTTTTAGGACAGAAATACAGCCAAGGAACTTATGATAGCAAATTTGTCAGATTATACTAATTATTTTTCAAATTTGTCAGTTACACCAGTTTTATTTGTCAGTTATTCCAATTATTAGTGTAGAGGCCATGGGACATATTTGTAAATATGCTCAAGACAGATGCCAAATTGAGGAAATATTTATATCTTTATAATTGTAATTTCTACACTTCCATTACTGTCACCCTCATTGCACACAACATTTTATAGGTTAACTTAAATGTCATAGTTTTCTGCCCCAAGCAGCTTGCAATTGCAGCTTCAATTGCTGGATGAGACCAAGGGAAAAGAGGAGAGAACACTGAGAGGAACAAAGGAAAGGAACAAACAATAGAGAAAACAGGAGAAAGAAATTAAAAAGGTGACTGTAAGAAAACACTATGTTATTCAATGAGGTTTTATCTCAGGAACCATATAACTCATCCAGATGATTTGGAGAGCCTCATGCAACTTGGTTAGCTGACTTATTGAAACATCATGAAAGTAATGTTGGGTGTCACTATGGGTGAAAATGTTTAAGGAAGCTGAGGTGTCCTGACCCTGGTTGCTGTGGGCTCAAATCTAGGTTGCACTACTTTTGTAGCCCAAAAGGACAGCACTAGGTATGCTGTGAAAGAATGCCTGATCCTCTCTTCTCACATAATGGTTACCAATTTACCAGTTACTCCTAGCACAGCTCAATTCTATTTACATCTTCACATAGTTCAACAGCTCTCTGGGATGAAAAGCACAACTCTATGCATGCCTGTTCAGGAGTAAGCTCCAGCGAAAACGGTTTGAAGCAGAGTGTTTTAACTTTAGATACTTTGAAACTGATATTGTCTTCAATCACTAATTGAATTTCCCTGCTTAGGTCTGAGGAAAATATGGATCTCACTATCAGTTCCCTTCTCCCTGAAGTACATGAGACCAGGAAAATGTAGTGACAGCCATTTGCAACATGTGTGTCATGGGATGTTCACGACTAGCTTAAATTGTGAGACATATCCAAGTAAAAGATGTTAACTATGTAATAGGTGCATATCTTTGTGGAGTTATACAAACCTGGTATAAACCAGTTGCTGGCTTCTTGCAACATGACCATGGTAGGGTGAATGCAACATCACTGTGGGCAACCCATTGTATATGTTATGGCTATGAGCAATTCCACATGCATATATGTGTTTTAATACATTAATTAATATCTCAATCAAAATTGGTGGGGGATGTTATATGTGTAATTGGGATCACTATTCTGAGGCCATTACAGCCTGTCTGTTAAGAGGGTGTATGCAAGCTGCAGAATTAAAACAATTTGACAGCTCTTTAACTACCATGACTCTTTCCTACAGAATCCTGGGATGTGTAGTTTGGTAAGGTATTAAGAACTCTGGTGCCTCACAAAAAAAACTACAAAGAAAGCAACACATTGGTACATGTTTATTTCTGTAGAGGATAAAGATATGAATTAATGATGTCTATCTTGCCATGTTAGACCAGATTGCATGTTAAATCTGAGGAATGTGATGTAGCAACCCCTTTTAATCCTAGCAAAAAGTTTTTTTTCAAAATTCCAGTCCACTGACTCCCTTGTGAGGTTGCTGACATACATCTATGTGTTCAAACTGAGTGAAATATGGACAATAAATCATGAAAGGCTGTGGAGTGCCCTTAAAGACATGGGAGGGCCAATACAGCTGATAGTCCTGATGAGAAATCTGTACTCTGGACAAGAGGCTACTGTCAGAACAGAACATCTAGAAAAAAAATGTTTCCCAATTGGCAAAGGAGTCAAACAAGGCTACATCCTTTCATCCTATCTGTTCAACTTGTATGCAGAACATATTATAAGAAAAGCAGGCTTGGACACAGAGGAAGAAGGAGTGAAAATAGAAGGAAGGGATATCAACAATCTAAGATATGCAGATGAGACCATAGTACTATCAGAAAATCTCACAGACCTGGAACACCTACTAAGGAAGATCAAAGAAGAAAGTGCTAAGGCAGGCTTAATGTTGAACATAAAGAAAATAAAAATAATGACCACTGAGGACCTTCACAAGTTCAACCTAGACAATGAAGAAATAGATATAGTAAAAGAATTTCCATACCTGGGATCAAAGGGTGCTCAGCAATAGCTGCTCTTCATCTTGGAGAGAAGTGACCAGTGGGGTGCCACAGGGTTCTGT
>CM034706.1:107192074-107204353 GCA_020142125.1 Phrynosoma platyrhinos
ATCAGTACGCTGATGAAACCCAAATCTATTTCTCCGTGTCTCGTTCATTGGCCTCGAATACCAATGGCATCTCCTCTCTCAATGAATGTCTTCAAGCGGTAATGGGCTGGATGAGGAAAAACAGATTGAAACTGAATCCAGACAAGATGGAGGTGCTCACGGTAGCGGCCCCGAAACCAAGAATTGGGCTGCAACCTCCAGTCCTGGATGGGGTCACACTCTCCTCCAGTGACTGTGTTCACAGTCTGGGGGTGCTTCTTGACTCGTCGCTCCTGATGACAAATCAGGTTAATGGACGGTCAAGAGAGCCTGTTGTCAGCTTCGGCTGATACACCAGCTGCGCCCTTTTCTGGAAGTAAGGGATCTCGAAACTGTTGTACATGTGCTCGTAACCTCCCGCCTCAACTTCTGTAATGCGCTCTACATGGGGCTACCCCTGTGCTTGGTTCGGAAGCTTCAGCTGGTTCAGAATATGGTATGGCTGGTTCAGAATATGGCTTATTTCTGGTTCATCTAGGAGGGACCACATTACTCCGGTTTTGAGGTCCCTCCACTGGCTGCCTATCAGCTTCCGGGCCCAGTACAAGGTGTTGGTTATTACCTTTAAAGCCCTAAATGGCTTGGGTCCAGGATACCTCAGGGACCGCCTCCTTCCATACAATCCTCCCCACGCTCTCCATTCCTCTGGGAGGAACCTGCTGCAGCCTCAAAAATCTAGGCTCGTGGCAACCTCCCAGAGAGCCTTTTCTGTTGTTGCCCCTAAACTCTGGAATGACCTGCCGGATGAGATCCGTCAATTGACATCTTTAGACAGCTTTAAGAAAGCTGTCAAGACGGATCTCTTCCGGCAGGCTTTTCCAGAGTAATTTATCCCAGTCTTGGGCCTTCTAACTCTACGTTCCTTCCGTGGCCCCACCACTTGTTGTTGGATGAGGAGCACTTTTGAGTCTGACCTGGGGCATTGTAATTTTATTTTAGCTATGGTGTTCGTATTTTTTAAGTTGTAGGTTTTAAAATTTGTTAATGGATATTTTAATTATATGTCATTTAATACAGTTTTATTGGGAGATGGGATGTTTGGGGATTTGATGTATGTATTTTCTTTTATTGTAAGCCGCTTGGATTGATTTCATTAAGCGGGATATAAATAAATTTTATTATTATTATTATTATTAGAAAATCAATGATTTGAGATGTGGTGATGGAGAAGAGTGCTGTGGATCCCATGGACAGCTAAAAGGACAAACAAGTAGGTCCTAGAGCAGATCAAGCCAGAGACCTTTTTGGAAGCCAAGATGACCAAACTGAGACTGTCGTACTTCGGACACATCATGAGAAGAGACGACTCTGGAAAAAACAATAATGCTGGGAAAGGTGGAGGGAAGTAGGAAGAGAGGAAAGCCACATGCTAAATGAATGGCCTCTATTAAGTAGGTCATGGGTAGGGGGTTGCAGGAATTAAGCAGAGCAGTGGGGGACAGAGGGTCTTAGGATGTTATCACACAGGGGAAATCCAGTAAGGAAACGGGGGTTAAACTAAAAAAACCCTGCAAAAGTGGGTATATTTTCAGATGACGTTGCATTTAAAAGGAGTTTAATCCGGACAGAAAGTAGTCAGAAACTGCTTCTTTTTATTTTTGGGGATCTTCCAAAAATAAAAAGAAGCAGTTTCTGCCTACTTTCTGTTTGGAGTAACCTCCTTTTAAATGCTCAGGAGGTTATCAGACGGGGAAAGCTGGCTAATTAATTGCTTTTGCTTTTGCGGTTGCACTTTCTCTTTAAAGCCTTCTGTTTGGGGCTCCCCGGGTGATAACGCCCTTAGAGATGTCTTCTCCATAGGGTTGCCATGAGCTGAAATCAACTTGAGGGCAATTACGGTAACAACAACAACAACAACAACAACAAATTAAAATTATTTTAAGTAAAGAAATAAATTTTAGAAAATTGAATTAAAAGTAAAATATGTATAAGCAGATGGGTGTGCTTGCTTTAAACCCAAGAAGCATATTTCACAAATTGGGATGAATAAGAGCCCTCCCCCCCCCATGTGTCTTTTACAGATTAGCAATTTTAAAAATAAATTTAATGGAAAGAACACAATTTTTTTTAATAAGTCAAATATGGGAGAAAGCAAATCTAACTGTGTCTCCCTTCCAAATCCAGGACACCAAGTGCTTAATTAATAAAGACTGTTCTTGGACTCCCTGTGTCTTAAGTCATGCTAAAACCTCTCTCTCTCTCTCCTACCAGGTTCTTCCTCTATACCACCTGCAGGTCTGTCAGATACAGCATTGTTTTCTCCAGGCTGAAATTAGCTGCAACAATTTTCTTGGAAGAATAGACATGAATTTGGCCACTGCAAAAGGTCGTCAATTCTGTTCCATTTGATTGTTGTCCATATTTACCAAAACTGGAAAATTTCTTCCTAAATTTAATTGAATGAATGTTAAATTATTATTATTATTATTATTATTATTATTATTATTATTATTATTATTTTAATAAAAAAACCTAATGTAGGATTTTTTTTGAAAAAAGTAACAAGTTGGTCTACCAGCTATATGCATGATTGATTTAATAGTGAGTGCAGTAATTTCCACAATCATGCCTGATGATGGTATAGCATCATTGTCAGTGGAAAATAAGATTTTTACAAGCACATAAAACAAACAAAGGCAGAAACTTCAATATCCTGCAGTGCCATTCTGCATGCAAAAAGCGTTTCACACAAAGCATGAATTGCAATTTGGTTTTATGTGCAGCAACTTGGAAAGAAGCTGTCTAGGGAGCTAAATGGTTTTTGGAAGCATTTCTACTGAACAACGTCTGCCACCCGCTGGCTGATGGAGCTAGGGGCTGCACAGAAGTTTTCAAGAGTTAATCCAAATTTCATTAGATGATCTCTGGTGCGTATCACTAATTAATGTGCACTCCAAAACAAATACACCACTGTGCAGAGGTGGCAAAGTTCAGATGAAACACTATCAGTGATAATAAGCACAACTTTGTCTTGGGTAAAAGTGTAAAAAATGTTTGTGAAGTGAAGGCTATTTCAGAATGTTATGAGGATAGTAGGGGAAAATATAATATAAAATAAGAATCTACAATGGTTGAATTCATGTGAATAAATCAACAAATGGGTCGACATGCTGGTTCATTTACACCAAAATCTGCCTACTTGCTAATTTAGTCTCAGGCAAGCATCTTCCATAGCTTTACTGCTTTTATCTAATGTTTTCTGTGTTTTGGTTAAATATGCTGAGGGATTGAATCTAACACCTTATGTGTGCAAATTATATGCTTTGCTGATCAGATATAGCCTGCTATCAATGCATATAAAACTGTGTGGAAAGAGTTTATTCTGTGTTGACCGCTTGTTTCCCTAACTCAAGATTATTTCCTTAATTTTTAAAAGTTGCAAAATGTTTTCCAGCTCTGCCACCTGTGATCTTTGAAACAGAGATGCCGGAGATGGAACTGGAACATTCTGCATGCATATGCCTTCTCCCAGTTCAGCAATGGCTCCATATGTAGGCTGGAAATGAGCATGAGGCAAGCAGCCCACATTCCATTCAGATAGTCATTTTATGGTGATGTTCCACCAGGCTCAGATTCTCTGTCAGTTCACTCCAGCTGGTAAGCCCAGCAGGAGCACAAACAAAATACAGCTTTAAGCAGGTATGTGTATATTTTGCCCAGCATGACATTGGAATGTGATGTACAAGTTAAGATGGCAATCTTAGCTTTCATGTAATGTTGTTCTTAAATATTTATAGCTTTCATAGGTCACACACATATTTGAATGTGTGTCTGTGTGTATCTGGGTGTCTCTCTCTCTCTCTCTCTCTCTCTCTCTCTGTGTTTTCACTGGTACAATGAAAGCAGGTAATAAAATCAACAAAATTCAAAAGTAACCAATTAATCAAAAGCAGTGCAAAATCATACAATGGCGTAATATATGTCTCTATTAAACATATTTAGTTACCCTGGTCTGCTGCTGACAACAGATTGAATTGCTTAGTGCCTGCATCACTAGCAGGGATGGCAGAAGGAGGCTTATTCTTCATCCTTCCCACAGTGGTTAGCATCTTGGAGGAGGTTTTCCTCCTCCTACAAATAAAGGAAGGGAGGGAGGGAGGGGGATGCTCTTGGATTAGTATATTTCATCAGAGCCCCCAAACATGTCTACTTCAGAAAGCATGCCCCAAATATACCTACATTGTCTTTCTTCTGGGGCCACACTGACCTATCAATGACACTTTTGCAGTGTGCTTTGTGTGGGACAACACTTGGATCTGGTTTGGAAGTAGGAACTGGCACAAAATGTAGGGGCAGTACACACCTGCACACTTCTGCCTCCTGTGTTGAAAGATTTGCACTGGCTGGAACTAGATAACAAACCAGATTCACGATGTTACTTTTGTTCATAAAACCCCAAAATGCTCAAAACCAGGTTATCTGAGATATCATCAGCTTTTTTTTTTTTTTTGAACATTTTGATCTTTATATTCTGAGAAGGATTCCTGCTTATTTTGCCAAAAACCTAGTGAGGTTAATTTGGTTGTGACACACTTCCATTGTGATGCCCATTATGTGGAATGATTAGGTAGGAGCGCAGTATGAGGAGTTTCTGCCATCAGCTAAAGATTCCTCGGTCATTTCCTAAATGTTAAGAACTGTGTTCCTGTATTCTAGCTGAATCTTGTTCCCTGTTAACTTAGCTCATCAACTCACAACTTGATGTGAAGCTCTATTATTGTGGCTTGCTCCATGAATGCAGAAACATAAGATTGTAGTCCAGAGTGAGAACTGGTGGCCCTCTTGATGTTGGGTTTCAACTGTCACTAATCCCAGATAATGTGAGCTATAGTTCTGCAACATCTAGAGAGTTGCTGATTTCCTACGCTCATGACAATATGTGCAGATGAATGAACAAGTTTGATATGCAACATAATGTTGCAGTATGGGTGGCTCCCATTCAATGTTTTAGCCTGCTTGCTATACAATTTTTCTAGTTATTCTCATCTAGTTTTCTCTTTCTCCACCTCATACAAATTCAGCTTTCACTGGTCACTGAAGATCTTAACATTTTCCTAAATGTGTTCATGTCTCCCTCTTCAGTGTGCATATTGCTATTTAGCTACATGTAATCCTGTTGGGAAACAAAGACCTAATTTTGGGGAATTTATAATTAGCTCAAATGTGAGAGTGAAACACCCAACTTCGCTTCTGAGACCTTATCCAATTGTATACCAGAGATGTAAGAATTCTGGCAAGGAATGACACTGAAACAGACCAATCTCCAATTAAAGTCTGAAATATTTATTAATACAGCAAACAAACATCCAAATGTCACACACACACACACACTAGAAGAATAAGTGGGAAAGAGCAAAAGTGGGGGAGGTAAAGAGGGAAACCAGGATAGAGGGAGAAATACTCACACCCGAAAGACTCCTATGGACTTCTGGTGAATGCAGATGGGTTCAGTGGAAGGGGCATCACCGGCAAGAGAGGGGGTCACGGGAACTATCTCAGAGCACAGACCGAGAGAGATTCAGCATGCACTTCCAAAGTAGTACGAGGTCTGCTAAAATCCAGGGGTTCTTATAAAAAATTTCTGCATCCTGGCCATGAGTCAAACAATAGATGGACAAAGGCTTGATGGGTTTACTATTGTTTACTTAAGTCTGGGTATAGTCTAAACAATGCATTTGGTTTCAAAACTATCAAGGAAAGGAAGCTAGAGAAAGGGGTGCAATCAAATCTGATCACTGTCCCATTAAGTGTGAGACTAAGACAAACAAACACCATTAGGTATATTTTCTGACATAATGGGATATTCACAAGGGAAATTCCCAAAACCTGCCTGTCCAGGAAATTTTTAGTGGTCTTGAGCAACTTCAGCTTGCTTACCTGACCTTACATTTAGGGGATTATGGCTGCCATCTCCCAAGGGTCAGGCTGGGGTCATAGGGAACTCCACATGACTAAAATATATAGAAAAAATGGAGGATGTCCACTAACAGTCCGACTCAGATAATAAGCTTGAAGACATATATACATTATACTAAATCTGAATATTGAAATTCTGATGACCATTGATGGACTTTTAACCTTCATAAATGTATCTACCACCTTGGAAACAGTCAGCATACTATAGTGATTTATACACTACACTAGAACTCTGCAAGGTCAGGGTTTCAATCCCTGTTCAGCCATTAAAACCCATTGGGTGACCTTGGATAATTCACATTCTCCCATCCTCAAATGAAGTCAAAGGCAAGACCCCTCTGAACAAAACTCCCCAAGAAAATTCTGTGATAGGTTCGCCTGAAGGTTACCATGAATTGGAAACAACTTGAAAGCTATTTCACTTATTGGCCCCCATTAGAGATTGGTGACATTATCCCTTCTTTTTTTAGCATTTACCAGAATTTGCAAATCTTACTAGGGAAAAAAATAAGATTAAAAATATTTGAATGTAGGAGAAAACAAAACTCTCAAATTGCTTAATCCAGGCTTCAGGCTTTGAGTGCTGAACTCTTAAAAGTCTTGAATCCATATGGACTGAGTTATATTAGTGTTGAACTAGGGCTGCCAACTTTTTTGTTTCCTGAGAGGCTCCTTGACTTTAACACACATATGGCCACACCGTCTTCCCCATGGTGATAATAATTGTGCCTATTCATTTTAGCAGTACCAGGAGAATTTCATCTCATTTTATTTTTGGTGGTTTTACCAAAATCCACAAATTTCTTCATATGTAGAAGGTTTTGAAAAATCAAATTTGGAAGAAATGAATTTGACAAGATTACTCCATATCTAGCCACTATTACAATTTGTCAATAGTGAATTCTAAAAGTTATTGGATGTAATCATTATTAGCAAGAGAACAAAACATTGTATCATTTGATTAGAGGGTTAGAATGATCTGTGCTATTACCATTAAAAACATCTGCAAACAGAAGTTACTTTATTCAATGAAAGCTAAGGCTGCATTAACTCTGTTACTTATCTATAATTTGGAGACATTACTGGATACAATTTATACTAAAAAAAAAAAAAAGCCATTAGACCCACATCACTGAGAAACTCATGAAAATAGTTTTGTGTACAGATGGAGGCTCTATATTTTAAGGGAGACCAAAAACATGACAAGCACCACAAAGAGGACCAAGAGTTACAACAGGCATGTTCAATCATACCCTCTGGTATACAACAATGTACTCAATTTATGAGAAATAGTTCTAAATTCTATGACTCACTTTTAGCTCCCATTTTAAGGGGTAGTAAAATGGAACCAATTTCTGCAATACATGATAAAGTTTGGGATTATGAAAATAGCAATTCCTCAAACTAACAAAAAGAAGGCTTTTATTAACCAGAACATCATTTTTTTAAAGGTAGCCAAACATTAAAGCAGAGAAGAATCTGTCAAACTTTAAATCCCAACTTCAGTTCAGCTACAGAAGTAGTTAAATGGGTCATCATAAACATGGACAGAGATAATTTCAGCAACACTATTTTCTCTTCCAAAAGTTGTGGGATTTTTTCAGTTCTTTTTGTCACTGTCATAAATGACGTTTCAAATGACATGCACTATTTTAAAGAAAAGTTCTTTTTGCTTTCAAAACTCTGGTAAATTCAGATCCCTCTGTATTATTTTTATGACTCCTATCTACTGTGAGTTATCACAGTTGTAAACCGCTTAGACACCCCATAGCGTGGTATGAAGTGGTATATAAATTAAGCTGCTTTATTGACCTGGAATTTTTTACTACATAGAGTGTAAACTTTCCATTCCTCCTATCCTAATAATAAGGAATTATTCACTGTCTCATCTATTCAATTATTCTGAATTCAGTGAGACATAAGAACAAGATAGATAGGAAAGAAGACCAGAGAGGAATTTAGAATGAAAAAAGGGACAGTAATAAAGAATGCACATGATTATTTGAAAAGCAGTTGGATCCAGAGAGGTTATTTTCTAAAGCTTTGACCCACAAACCCCAAGTACATACCTACCATGTAGTAAACAAGCCCTCTACTACTCCCCCCCATCTTAATAAATGAAAGTAAGAGGTTTATTAAACTCCTTGTGAACCTTAAAAAGTTTAGTAGCTTGCATTCAGCTTAGTGGATGACTATTTTATTTCTTCAGGACTTTGATTAGATGAAAATATTTCAGCACAGGAACTGAAAAAATATTTTGCCCTATTGTCTTTCCCATAGTTCTTGTGTTGAAGTGAATAAGTTTGGAGGATCATAATTTTTTTAATTGTTTTAATTTGAATTTTAAATACAGTCTTATACAATCTCTTATTTCCCAAGGGGATTACAGCAGTGGAGTAATTTTCATATGCATCATAATTTTGATCTATTACTAACATAGGTAAGTTACAATGCACTAGGTTAACATAAATTTCCTTCTATCAATATTATAAAAGCCATTTTATGGAACAGCGTTCTGAAATAGATAGATCCTTATCCTTTATCAATAATTATTTCCATAACGTCCCTATTTTAACCCATTTCACACAAAATTGTTGGTCCAATTTGTCATTGATCATCATTGTTAATTTATCCATACTTATTAAATTGTGTACTTTTGCTAACCATTCCTCCTCTAGATTTTCCTTTATCTCTTTCCAATATTTAGCAAATACTATTCGAGCCACTGTAATCATATACAGTACAGCATCAGTTTCTTCCTTATTTATTTTACATTTTATTTCTTCTGTTATATTCAATAGATACAATTTTGGGTCCATCTTAAAATAAATTTGCAGGGTTCCTCGTATTCTTTTATGAATCATTTTCCAAAATTTCATTGCTGACTTACACTTCCACCACATGTGAAATAGATTGGCTTGTTTTGTTCTCATTTCCAACATGTGATTTCCTCTTTATTTTTTAATTTAGCTAGTTTTGGGGGGACATATGTCATCTGTAAAACATTTTATAATAATTTTCTATTAAGTATGCACTTTTGGTGAATTTTAGATTTTTGTCCAAACTTCTTCCCAGGTATCCAGCGTGATGTTTTCTCCAATATTTTGCATCCACTTTATCATACATTCCTTTATCATACATTCCACCGGGACTGAAGTGAGGGAGCTGTGGCCAAGGCAACAGAGGACTTTTAAGCTGCCTTCACAGCCAAGGAATATCCATCGAACTATAAAACACCACCTGAGAGCCTCCTGTATCCCACCACCGGGACTGAAGTGAGGGAGCTGTGGCTGAGACAACAGAGGACACTTAAGCTCTTAGACCAGCTACCAGCATGGACCAGCACTCTTCTAAGCAAGTTCCTGCTAGAGAGGAGGAGGAAGAGGAGGAGGAAGAGGAGGAGGTGAGCAGTTCCTGACCAGCCATTCTAAGAGGGTGAGTTTTGAATTTTAAAAATTCTTTGAGAGAGTGTGTTGTTGCTGAGGGGTTGGAGCTTCTGAGAGTCACACTTGTGAGTCACTAGGGGATGGAGGTAGCAGTCTAGCTTCATACAATTCCTCTCAGAGCCATGTGCCTAACGGTGTGCAAATTTTTATCACCGGCAGCAATTGGTGAAAAGTTCAGGTCATCAGGAGCCTTTAATTATGACTTCTCAGTATGGACACGAGGAAACTGCTGCCGTTACTTGCAACACTTGTGGGATATTTGTTTTCTTGTCTACAGAGGTGGGGAACTTCACATGCTCCAAGTGCAAGTTGGTGGCAATTTTGGAAGATAAAGTACGACAGCTGGAGGCATGAGTAGTTACACTTCAGCATATTAGGGAGCAGGAGATTTTTCTGGACAGAACAGAACGAACTGTCTTGGACAGGGAGCACACAAAGGAAGTTGCTGGGGAAGAGAAGGTTACTTCACATACACAGGAGGTAGACAACTGGAGGAATGTCACACACAGAAGTAAGGAGACCAAGGATTGTTCTGGGAGCTTACAGCTACAGAATCAATTTGAAGCTCTTTCTCTTATCAAGGAAGACAAGGAAGAGCAGCATGGACAGACTTCAGGAACAGAGCAGGGAACCCTGGGAGATTCACCACAGGGAACAGTCACTGCTAAGCCTTGGAGGAGGCATGTGGTTGTGGTGGGGGACTCCTTGCTGAGGAGTACAGAAGCAGTGATTTGTGAGCCTGACAACATGTCTTGGGAGGTGTGTTGTCTCCCTGGGGCAAAGATTCGAGATGTGATAAAGAGGCTGACAAGACTGATCAAGCCTACTGACCAATGCCCCTTCCTTTTGGTCCATGTGGGAACAAATGACATGGACCAAAAGGAAGATGACATAATCTTCAGAACATCACAAGGAACTACAAGACTCTGGGTAAGAAGCTGAAAGAAATGGATGCACAGATTGTCATCTCATCTCTTCTGCCAGTTGAAGGGCATGGTCCAAGACGAGAGAGGTAAATAGCAGATGTCAACAACTGGCTTCGCAGATGGTGTCACCGAGAATGATTTGGATTCTTAGATCATGGGCTGTGGTTCCATGAGGGTGGACTTCTGGCAAGGGATGGGCTGCATCTCACTCCAGTTGGAAGAAACGTTTTTGCCAAGAGTCTCAAAAATTTGATCAGGAGGACTTTAAACTGAGTTATTTGGGGAAGGGAAACAGTGTTCTGGAAGACAAAAGGACTGGAAAAAACAGTCAAACTGTAGAGGGAACAAGGTAAACAGTGCAAGGACCCAAAAGTGGGAGGCAAAAAGATGTGCACAGACAGCAAGTAAAGGGGACATATGGTCTTAGATGTCTCTACATTAATGCACAGAGCATGGGAAATAAGCAAGATGAACTTGAACTCCTAGCAGAACAAAACAAATATGATATAATAGACATCACTGAAACTTGGTGGGATGAGTCTCATGATTGGAATATAGAAATACAGGGGTATAACCTTTTCAAGAGACCAAACAGGAAAGGAGGAGGAATAACATTATATGTCAGGGATATTTACACCAGTGAAGAAATCCAGGACATCAATTCTGGAAGCCAGGTGGAGAGCATCTGGATAAAAATTAAAGGGGAGGGAAACAACAGGGATGTTAGTGTGGGAGTCTACTACAGACCCCCGACTCTGGCAGAGAAATTGGATGATGCCTTTCTAGATGCCCACACACTCAGAAAGAAGAAATATAGTAGTGATGGGTGACTTCAACTATCCAGATATTTGCTGGAATTCAAACTCAGCAAAATCCTCAAGGTCTAGCAAATTCCTCACTTGCCTTGAAAACAATTTCATTGTCCAAAAGGTGGAAGAGGAGTCAGAGAAGAATCTGTCAAACTTCAGAGAAGAATCTGTCAATGGGGAGTCAGCTATTTTGGATCTGTTCCTTACTAACAGGGAAGACCTAGTTAATGGGGTGCAAGTGCTTGGATCCTTAGGTGGGAGTGATCATGTTCTCCTGGAATATTTATACAGTGGAAAGGAGAAGCCAGGCATAGTCAGACACACATTTTAGAATTTATGAAAGCTGATTTTACTAAACTTAAAGAAATACTGGGGGCGATCCCATGGACAGGAATACTAAAAGAGAAGGGAGTTCAAGACGGATGGGAGTTTCTCAAAAGGGAGATACTGAAGACACAATTTCAAACTGTTACAAGGAGGAGGAAAAATGGACGGTGTCTCAATAAACCAAGATGGATGACTAAGGAACTTTCAACTGAACTAATTTTTAAATGGAACATGTATAAGAAATGGGAAAATGAGGAAATCACCAAAGAGGAATTCGAACAAATAGCTAGCACATGTAGGGGTAAAGTCAGAAAAGCTAAAGCGCAGAATGAACTCAGGCTTGCTAGAGAGGTTAAGAACAATAAAAAGGGCTTTTTTGGGGTATGTCAGCAGCAAGAGGAAGAACAAGGAAACGGTAGGGCCACTGTGTGGAGAAGATGGCACAAAGTTAACAGGGGACAGAGAAAAGGCAGAATTACTCAACACCTTCTTTGCTTCAGTCTTCTAAGAAAAGGCAAAGGGTGCTCAACCTGAGGATAATGGAGCAGAGGACAGAATAGGAGAATTTCAGCACAGAATAAGCAAAGAGATAGTACAGGAATACCTGATTAAGCTAAATGAATATAAGTTCCCAGGACCAGATGAATTATATCCAAGGGTACTAAAAGAACTGGCAAATGTAAAATCAGAACCATTGGCAATAATCTTTGAGAACTCCTGGAGAACAGGAGGATTCACAGCAGACTGGAGGAGGGCAAACGTTGTCCTCATGTTCAAAAAGGGGAAAAAAGAGGATCCCAACAATTATTGTCCAGT
>CM034706.1:107232610-107255751 GCA_020142125.1 Phrynosoma platyrhinos
TTTTAGAATATTTTCTAGTTCTTTCATAGCCACCCTCCCCAGTCTTAAGTCTTTTTCTGATTTCCTGACTGCACTCCCCATTTCTATCAATGTTGGATCCCAGGTATTGGAATTCTTTTACTATTTCTATTACTTCATTTTCTAGATAAAACTGGTGGAGGTCCTCAATGGTCATTATTTTTGTTTTCTTTATGTTCAACATTAAGTCTGCCTTAGCACTTTCTTCTCTGACCTTCCTTAGTAGGTGTCCCAGGTCTGTGAGGTTTTCTGCTAATACTATGGTCTCATCTGTATATCTTAGATTGTTGATATTCCTTCCTCCTATTTTCCACTCCTCCTCCTTTTGTGTCCAAGCCTGCTTTTCTTATAATTTGTTCTGCATACGAGTTGAACAGATATTATTATTATTATTATTATTATTATTATTATTATTATTATTATTATCATCATCATCATCATCATCATCATCATCAAGCCCTGGAGGAAAATGTGATGACAATGAGAGAAAAGACAATAGTCTTTCCCACACTTTTATAAAATCAAATCAAATCCAAAGCCAAGTGGTTTGCCTTTACTGATTACTCTTAGAAAAATGCCCCCCCACCAAGGACATCATGAGAAATGATGGCTCTCTCACAACACTTTGAACATTCAGTAGTTTCCTGATGCCCCCATCCCCACTGTAGGAAACATATTGGCATCCTGGAATGATATTTAAAAAAAGAAACATACATTTTAAAAGATAATATCCCAATTGAAGTATTGGGGTATAACATTTTAAAAATCCAATGATGTCAAGAAAAACTAACTTGCAAATTTCACATTTGAGATTATGACTTAATCTCTCTTATTCACATTAAACTTAATACAGTATAGCACAGACCTATTCTGTATCAAATTTCAGAGTGAAGTCTGACCATAGTACAGTTGAAGAACAAAGTTGTTTTGTCTGTGTCAGGCTCTAGTGTAAATCCCTGTCATCTCTTATGAGAATTATCTTCCTCTGCTTTACACAAACACGAGAGTAACTACAGGTCAGATTAGACAACATTGGACTCTGTGTGTGTGTGTGGGGGGGGGGGGATAAGCCTGATACCATGGTTATTCCACTTATTATCCAGTGGGTTTTTGTTCCAGGACCCTATGGATATACAAATCTGTGGATGCTCAAATGATGTTATATACAATGGCATAGTAAAACGGTGTCCTTTAAAAAAAAAAAAAAAGATAGCAAAATCAAGGTTTGCTTTTTTGAGATACACACACACACACACACACACACACACACACACATATATAGCCATGAATGATTGAATCTGTGGATATGGAGGGCTAACTGTATGAGGCCATCTCCTACATTCCTAAGATTACTATGCCATGCACATATGTAAATATGTAAAAACATGTAAATAGTGAAGGATTTCCTATGTGAACAAGCTACTTCTTTCAAAAAAAGTACTTACAAATATGTCTTGTCTAGTTTGGTTGTGAAATGGTTGTATGTGTGTGTATGAATGTGTGTGTAGATGAAACAAATGGTAGGAGTCTTAATTTTTTTTACAAATAAACCCTGATGGTGCAATCTTATTACTTGCTTTCCACAGACAAGTTGCTATTGGATCCAGCTTAGGCTAGTCTACTTTTCAGGGCACAATTTGAGGAAGAATAGTAAGATGACAAGTCTCATCTGATGATGTTTATTTTATTTTATTTTTTGCAAATTTATTTGCAACATGGTCACAAGAACCTGATCCATTTCAGAGATATTGGTCAGATGATCTCAGGCAAGAACTGTCCAAATGAGCTTTGGCTACAATGTTATTGCAACCAATAGCTACATTTGAGAATATGTATGCTGGGTCAATTAAAAAATAAAAATAACTAGCTTGTTTGTTAATATTAGATAAAGCTCTTGGTGTGATCTCAGTGTATGTTTTAATCTTCTCCATTGCTGGATGGTTTTATGGTTCAGTTGTTTTGTAGTGAGCTGGAATATCTATATAAATAAATTATAGAAGAGTCAGTGTTGGACAACTTCTATAAGCTGTTTCACTGTGAGCAATATGGGTTTATAACTTCCTCAACACTATGAAATTTACTGGGAAGCTTTGTGCAAATCCTTGTCTCTCATCTCCTGTCCTGTTTCATAGGGTTATTGAAAATGAGATTGTAAATCATAATAAACAAACTGCCCTCAATTAACATGACTATTTTACCTCCTGTTCTACACTGAATGGAAGTCTTTGTTTAAGACTTTGTTCTGAAATTCACTTTTTTATAGTATAAGTGAAAGTGTGGCATTGCCTAAGCTTTCCCACAATGCTACATGAACACTGCCGCCAAACCTTGCACAAATATATGAGGCTTGCAGCTCATAATCTCTCTCCAATGTATGTGACAGAGCAAGACAATGGGGCACTCTTGTATATGTAGGAGAGCCCTCTGTGTATCAAGGCCTCTCTCCCCCTCCCTATTAATCAGTTCTAGAACAACTTTGTAGGTACTAAGAACCCTTGCAATGCATCTGAGGAACCAGACCAAGCACATGCCATGATTTCTTTTGCATAGTTAGCCTCAAAGGTGCTACATCATCCCTTTACACACTGATATTCCAAACTAACATGGTTATTTCTCCAAACCCTAGGAAATATAATTATATAAGACACTAGAATCCTTAGGAAGGCCACCAGTCACACCATAGGTCCTTGCACCTTAAATAAAAAAGCTTAAAATTCATCAATAGGAATTCATAGGAAGCCCAAATAACATCTACTCCCACACCCCTCAACAGAAGCTGCTACCTTCTACTTGCAGAGATCTGTGCTGAAATCTCTCCACTGGCTGCCGATTAGTTTTCGGGTACAAGGTGTTTTTATATCTATTTATAAAATGCTGGAGGAAAACCAAATTTAGTGGATGTAGCGAGATAAATGGACTATATATTTTGTCAAATCCTTTTTCAGCATACAGTAAAAGAATAGATAGCTTAATTAGACCTCTGACTATATAAAACAATCAAGTCGCCAACCATTTTATGGTTATAAATTCTTTGTTTATGCTTGAAAAATCCTACCCATGGGGTTTACAAGAACAAGTGAAGTTGCAATCTTTTGAATCTCATTAGCCTCAAGGCTGATAAACTAAGCTTGTTAAATTAATAATCCAAGTTAATATCTTAGCATCAGTACTTTTTTTAAAAAAGCTATAATTTGCATACATAATCTTTGCCTAGTTTATGAATCACAGTCACATCAGCATTATTTAGTTAAGATTGTAAAAATGTTACTTGCTTCTTTAAAAAAATAGTGAAAAATTATATCACTATTGTCAACTGAATTTACTATTCCTTTTACATGATGGCTGCTGGGGAAGGACATATGAAGTCTTTCTATCTGTTACCAGATTTATGATGATTTTCACCATTACATAAATTTCATCAGTTCTAGTTTGGTCTACACTGCCACCACACCTCAGGATCAGGGTCAATGTATCTTCACTCAATGTCCTAGTGAAGTTGTTTTTTATTATTCTTACTGTACAAGGAATCACTCAGGAAGTTTCTGTTCCTAGCTATCATAAAGGAAGAGTTCATGATGGAAGGGAGTTACCTAAAAAGGAGATACTGAAGGCACGATTCGAAACAGTTTCAGTGAGATGGGAAAATGGGAGGTGCCTAAAAAGACCAGGATGGATGTCTAAAGAACTTTAAACTGAAATGAGATTTAAAAGGGAAATCTACTAAAATGGGAAGGAAGGAAAATCACAAAAGAGTAATTAAAAAAAAAAAAACCAGCCAGCAAGTGTAAGAAGAAAATCAGAAAAGCTAAAGCCCAGAATGAGCACAGACTTGATAGAGAGGTAAAAATATTTTTAAAAAGTTTTGTTGTTATTATTGTGTCCATAGAAAAAGGAAGAACAAGGAAATGGTAGGGCCACTATGCAGTGAAGAAATGTGAACAGGGGATAGATAAAAGGCAAATTTATTCAACTCCTTCTTTTGAATTAGGGCCTTTGCAGACTGCAAGAAATAGTGTAAATTGGGTCCACTTTAAGGGTTAGGGAATCATGGCAACTGTATTTTATTGTGGCACCAGAGCTCTCTGACAGAGAAGGCTCAATGTATCAGAAAAAAAAATTCCCATGATTCCCTAGCACTAACCCTAACCCTTAAAGTGGACTCAATTTGCACTATTTCTGGCAGTCTGCAAAGGCCCTCAGTTATCTCCCAAATGGTGCTCAACCTGGGGGAAATAAACCTTTAAAGCTCTACATGGCTTGGGTCCAACTTATCTCCAGGACCATCTCCTTCCATATGATCCTCCCCGCGCACTTCCATCCTCTGGGAGGAATCTGCTACAGCCGATGAAAACTAGGCTGTCAGTGACCTCCCAGAGGGCCTTCTCTGCCGTCACTCCCAGATTATGGAATGGCCTGCTGGAGGAGATCCATCTCATTACCACTCTAGACAGCTTCAAAAAGGCTGTCAAGATGGATCTCTTCTGCAGGCCTTCCCTGACTAGCTTTCCTGGTCCTAGGATTCAGCCACCAGCCCCCGGAGCTGACATCAAATTACTTAACCCACTGTGTTACTTCTTTTCGTATGACTCGATTTTATTGTTTCTTGTGTTTTAAAAATTGACTAGTTTAATACTTTTTTAAGGGGAGGGTGGGTTAGGGAATTGTTGTATTGGATGTTTTTTTAATGTGTAAGCCACCCCGATTGCACTGCAGAGGGTCGGGATAATAATAATAATAATAATAATAATAATAATAATAATAATAATAATAATAATAATAGATGATGCAGTAGGAGAGATGCAGCACAGAATAGGTAAAGAGGGAGTACAGGAACACCTGGCTATTCTAAATAAATTCAAGTCTCCTGGGCTTGGTGAACTACATCCAAGAGCATTAAAAGAACTGGCAGTAATCTCAGAATCATGGTTAAAATCCTTAGGAATTTCTGGAGAAGTCTCAGCAAACATTAGAAGGGCAAATGTTGTTCCCATCTTCAAAAAGAGGTGGAGGAAAGCACCCAATTACCTCCCAGTCATCCGGACATCAATACCAGAAAGGATTCTAGAGCAGATCATTCAACAGGCAGTCTATAAGTGCTTTAGGAATGCTATGATTGCTAAAAATTAAAATGGGTTTCTCAAAAACAGATCATGCCATACTAATCTTCTCTCTCTCTCTCTCTCTCTCTCTCTCTCTCTCTCTCTCTCTCTCTCTTTCTCTCTCTCTCTTTCATAAAGTTACAAGTTTGCTAGATGAAGGGAATATTGTCGATATAGCATTACCTGAATTTAGTAAGGCCTTTGCCAAGGTATTCTTGCAAACAAGCTAGAAGATTGTAGACAAGACAGTGGTACTGTTAGGCAGATTTACAGTTGGTTGACCAATCAAATCCAAAGAGTGCTCAACAACGGCTTCTTTTCATTGTAGAAAGAAGTGACTAGTGAGGTGCTACACAATTCTGTCCTGGGCTCAGTGCTGTTCAACAGCTTTGTAAATGACATGGATAATGGGATAAAGGTATGCTTATCGAATTTGCAAATAACACATAGGGGCAAAACAGGCCACCCTTTCAAAGATGGATTGGGGACATGGCAACTGCACACCATGGCCCCAATCTGCCTTGAAGATGCCCAAAAAGGGAGTGGCAGAGAGCTCCTCCTTTTCTAGGCAGCAAAAATCTGGCTTTTCCTGCTCCATCACATCCGGAAGCTGTCTTGATGATGCTCCAGTGGCATGTGGCATGTAAACAACATGCCACCAGAGTGCCCGGGAGGCAGTCCACATCTGGACAGCTAGGCGGCTTCAGAGCATGTATCATCAAAATGCTGTGCTCTGAAGCCACCTGGATGATGGCGCAAAAAGGCTTTCTGTTTCGATCCTAAATTAGGAGGGGCTACAGAACGGCCTTAAGAAATTAGAAAACTGGGCCAAAACTAACAAAATGAATTTCTATAGGGAGAAATGTAAGATATCACACTTGGGCAGTAAAAAATAAAGGACAAAACATCAGAATCCACTCCATTGTATGAGTATGATGGCTGAACCCCAATAAGAATTAACTCAATATATAATATACTAAAAGCAGTACAAAAGGAAATGCACAGATATAGGATGATGGGTTACCCATGGCTTGATGGTGTTACTTGTGAAAAGGATCTACAAGTTTTAGGTCAAAAACACACTGCAGAAATAATTCAGTTTGAGACCACTTTAATTACCCTGACTCAATGCTAGGGAATTCTGGAAACAATAGTTTTGTGAAACATTTAGCCTTCTCTGTCAGAGAACTCTGGTGCCACAATAACTACAGTAGCCAGGATTCCATAGTACTGAGCCAGAGCAGTTAAAGCAGTCTTGAACTAGATTTTCTGCAGTGTGTTTTGGACCTTAGTGAACCGCAGGCTGAACCTGAGTCAGCATTATAAGGAAATAGCTAAGAAAGTCAATGTGATTCTAGGCTACATCAATAGATGTATAATGTCTAGACAAAGGGAAGTAATAGTACTACTCTATTCTGTTTGGTCAGACCTCACCTGGAATACTGTGTCCAATTCACCTGGAATACTGTGTCTGGGCACTACAATTCAACAAGCTTGAATGTGTCCAAAAGAAGGCAACTAATGGTGAATGGTGTGGAAACCATTCCTATGAGGAGTGACTTAGGGAGCTGGGTGTCTTTAGCCTGGGAAAGAGAAGCTTAAGAGGCATCATGTTTAATATTTGAAAGGATGTCATACTGAAGATGGAGTAGGTTTGTTTTCTGAAGCTGCAGAGAATATGATCAGGAGCAATGGATACAAACTACATGAAAAGAGATTTCACATTTGCATTAAGAAGGATTACCTGATGGTAAATGCTGTTCAAAAATGGAATGCACTGCCCCAGGATGTGGTGGAGTGTCCTTTGGATGACTGGGTAGTCATTTGTTGGGAGTGCTTTGGTTGGGTATTCGTGCATAGCAGGGGATGGACTGGATTATTATTATTATTATTATTATTATTATTATTATTATTATTATTATACCCCACTCCTCTGTTAAAAGTAATCGGGGTGGCTTACAGAAATTAAAATGACATTAGTACAATCTAAAAACCCCAACCCCCACCCTCCCCCATAAAAACATATTAAACTTAACTACCATTAAAACCAACTAATTTTTTTTATAAAACACATATACCAAAAACATAACATACATATATACACAAAATACAAAACACAATAACATAACAAAAAAAAAAACCATCAAGAACAAAATGAAAAGACATAATAACTTTCCAATATCTATTAATCATATTCTGGGTTCTAAACCAAACCAACTAATTTTTAAATTAAAATAAAATAAACAATAAAAGAATCAGCAGCAGGCAAATCAGGGACACAGAAAGGCAAGGGTGCAGCTCCTGAGGCTGGGATCTAATCATGAAAGGCCTGCTGTAAGAGATCCGTCTTTAGCGCCTTTTTGAAGCTATTCAAGCTCGTCATCTGACGGATCTCATCCAGCAGGCCATTCCATAATCTGGGGGCAATTACCTAAAAGGCCCTCTGGGAGGTTGTAGACAGCCTAGATTTTTTTGGCTGAAGCAAATTCCTCCCAGAGAACCAGAGTGCATGGGGAGGATTGTATGGGTGGAGGTGGTTCCGAAGATAAATTGGACCCAAGCCATTTAGGGCTTTAAAGTTAATAATCAACACCTTATACTGGGCCCAGAAACTAATAGGCAGCCAGTGAAGAGATTTTAAAACCAGAGTTATGTGGTCTCTCCAAGATGTTCCTGAGACCACTTTGGTTGCCATATTTTGTACCAACTGAAGTTTCTGGACCAAGCACGAGGGTAGCCCCATGTAGAGTGCATTACAGAAATCCAGATGAGAGGTTACCAGTGTGTGCACAACAATCTCGAGATCCCTTACTTATCAGCCAAAGCTGATAACAGGCGCTTGACTATTGCTTGAATGCGATGTTCTTTGTGCAGAGTTCTTTGTGCAGAGTGTGACCCCATCCAGGACTGGAAGTTGCAACCCAATTCCTGGTTTTGGGGTCGCTACCGTGAGCACTTTCATTTTATCTGGATTTAATCTCAATCTGTTCTTCTTCATCCAGCCCATTACTGTCTTAAGATAGTCATTGAGAGGAGAGATGCCATCGGAATTTGAGGCTGACAATCGAGACAAGGAGAAATAGATCTGGGCGTCATCAATGTACTGATAACACCCAGCACCATAACTCCAAATAATCTCACTCAGCAGCTTGATATAGATATTAAACAACATCGGGGACAGGATGGCGACTTGCGGGATGATGCACGTAAACTCTTTTTTAATAGAGTGACTGTCCCCAAGCAGCATCCTCTGGGGCCTGCCCAAGAGGAAGGAATTGAACCACTGCAATGCAGTGCCTCCAATTCCTAGACCACTCAGGCAATCCAAGAGAATGCCATGATCTATAGTATCAAAAACTGCTGAGAGGTCTAAAAGCACCAACAAGGTCACACTAAACCTTTCGATACTCAGACGCAGGTAGTCGTTAAGGCAACCATGGCAGTCTCAACTCCAAATCCCATCCTAAAGCCAGTTTGAAATGGGTCTAGATAATTGGTTTCATCCAAGATCACTTGGAGTTGAAGAGCAACCACCCTCTCGATCACTTTGCTCAAGAATGGTAGCATAGAAACCAGCCTATAGTTGTTCATGTCCAGGGGATCCAGGGAAGGTTTTTTCAGAAGCAGCCTAACCGCCATTTCCTTTAAGCAAGATGGGACATGCCCTTACCTGAGGGTGCCTTGATGATGTCCTTAAGGCATCCCCCCCGGATGGCCAGCCCTGAAGAGCAAGGATCAAGAGGGCAAATTGTCTTCCTCATTCTACCAAGTAGGACATGTCCATGTCCTCAGTACTCACAGATTGAAATTGATCCAGTAAATTTACATCAACGGAATTGCTGGACACCTTGTCAATTGTTTCTGTTAAAATACTGGCATCTAAGTTGGCTCTTATCCGAGAGATTTTATCTGCAAAGAAGTTGTTAAATGCATCATAGCAGGCCGTTGTCGGGTTAAGCAATGGGTTCTGTGCAGGTGTAACCTGCGTCATCTCCCTTACCACCCTAAACAGTGCTGCCGGACAGGACTCTGCAGACTCAATACATGCAGAGTAGAAAAATCTCTGTGCTGCATGTATTGCCTCTTGATAGCACCAAAGAAAGTTCCTATGATGAGTCTTGTTGGATAGGAGTTGAGTTTTCTGCCAGTTGCGCTCTAGTCGTTGTCCAACCCACTTCATTTTTTTAAGCTCTGATGTACACTATGGCTTACGATTTGGAGCGGGTTGGAAAGGATGCTTGGGAGCGATCGTGTCAATAGCCTTGGTAAAATGGGTGTTCCAAGTATTAACCAAAGCTTTGACAGGGTCACCGGCGTTGCCTACCATTAAACCCTCCAAGGCTTTCTGGAATCCAATTGGCTCCATTAGTCTTTGAGGATGGACCATTCTAATGGGTTCACCATCCCCAGTGGGGCAGAACCTGGCTCTTAGTTCAGTCTTGACCAGGAAATGATCCATCCATGACAATGCAAAGGTTTTAATAACCTCCACCCATAGATATTCCTGTTCTGTACTAAAGACCACATCGAGGGTATGACCTGCACAATGTGTGGTCCCGACGACCAATTGGGATAGGCCCATTTTTGTCATGGATTCCATGAACTCCCGAGCTGCACCATTTAGATTTGATAAGCTGGCCTCAAGTGGAATGTTGAAGTCACCCAGAACTAAAAGTCTGGATGACACTAAGAGCAACTCTGAGATCACCTGTGTCAGCTCAGTTAGGGAGTCTGCTAGACAACGGGGTGGTCAGTAGACTAGCAGAATCCCCAAACTATCCCTGTGTCCAAGAAAGCAGCCAAGTAACTGATAAGAGCCAGCACACCAATGCAAGTCTGAAACACAAAGGCAGCTCAGAAAGTACAATACCAGTCCAAATGTTCCAAGTAGCAAAACCAGGGGCAAGCCAAGGGTTCAAGACTCCAGAGGGTAAGTCAAAAACTCCAGTCCAGGATCAAGAGTTCTAGCAATCAGGTTGTCGAGTCCAGTACAAAGGTCAGAGGTTTCAAGGCAATCTGAGGTCTATGAAGCCAAGGAGTCAGAATCCGATGTTTTCTCCAGAGAACACAGATAAGCTCTGACAAAGGCGATCGGCATCTCCCAGCTGTTTATATTGCCCAGCTCTCAGTCACAGCTGTCTAGATTTAGGAGAGTGTTTCTCATATAATCTCAGAGAAAACCGGAGGCATGCCCTTTCTGTCCTTCTCTGTCTAAAGATAGGCACTTCCTCATCCTGCTCCTCTATATCTCCCAGGCCTGGAACCTATGCTGGGGGCAGGCTTTCTGCTGGGGGGAGGCTAGGCTGCTGAGGCAGAGGCTGTGCTTCAGTGGGTACAACAGAGCCAAGTCTAGGGTAAGCAAACTCCACTGGAACTGGCAAGGCAAAGTCAGGACCTGGCTGAGCCTCCTCATCCTCTGAGTCCTCCACATCCTCAGCCTGGCTGGCCATGACACCCTGGTCCTCAGGCTAAGGTACATACACTCAAGGTGGACTGTGTTCCGGACAGGTATCCTAGTCAAGGTAAGGGTGTTTATAAAGGCCAGGGCCACTCCGCCCCCCCCCCCCCCCCCCCCCCGTCCACATCATCTCACCTGCTCACTGACAGAATCCCCAGCTAGGAGGGTCTGAGTCCATGTAACAGCAGTGTCCTCTCTCAGCCAGGTTTCTGTGAAGCAATCCAGGTCAGTATCCTCATCCAATAGAAGATCGTAAATAATATGAGTTTTATTTTTAACTGACCTGGCATTGCAAAGGAGCAAAGTAAGGTTCTGTGGAATGATAGCTTTGGATAGCTTTCAAACAGTGATCCTGCCCCCTTTTGTAATATCTATTCACTCTGTTCCAACCATACCTCCCTTTCCCCTGCACAGCTCCATTTCCCACTCCCAACACATTCCTGGCCTTATCCAATAGAGAAGTAAATAGAGCCACATAACCCTCCCAATCATGCTGCTACTGTAATTGTCCCTGCTACTGTGGTTGCTGCTGTTGCTGCTGTTGCCACTCCACCAGAATGGTTGAAAACGTGGCCTTTAATTTCTAAAGCTCCACCCAAGCCTCTCCTGGATTAGGGAGGGCTAAATATCCCACCCAGCCCCAGGAGACTCCACCCGGCTCCTGTGGCATCCAGGTGGGAAAGATGGAAACGAGAGCTCCAGCCCAGCTCTCAGCTAGCCGCTCTCTGTGGAGAAGGGGGTTGGGGGAGAGCTAAATATCCCACCCAGTCCCAGAAGACTCCGCCCGGCTCCCGCAGCATCCAGGTGGGAAGGAGAGCTGGGCGGCTAGATGACAAAGTCCAGCACAGCTCTGAGCTCGCTGCTCTCTGTGAAAAAGGGGGTTTGGGGAGGGCTAAATGTCCTGCCCAGCCCCAGCAGACTCCTTAAAGCCTCCACAGCTGTCCTTCACTCTTGCAGCACTGGTGGAGGGTGGTGGGGCAGATGTTCCAAACCCTTAAAGCCTCCTCAGCCGTCTTCTGCTCCTGCGGCACTGGTGGAGGGCGGTGGGGCAGATGCCTTGAGCTCTTAAACCCTCCACAGCTGTCCTCTCCTCCCATGGCACTGGTGGAGGGCAGTGGGGCAGATGTTTCAAGTCCTTAAAGCCTCCGCAGCCATCCTCTGCTCCCGTGGAGCTGGTGGAGGGCGGTGAGGCAGATGTCTTAAGCCCTTAAAGCCTCTGCAGTCATCCTCCACTCCCACAGCACTGGTGGAGGGAGGTGGGTCAGATGCCTTGAGCTCTTAAACCCTCCACAGCTGTCCTCTGCTCCTGCGACACTGGTGGAGGATGGTGGGGCAGATGTTCCAAGCCCTTAAAACCTCTGCAGCCATCCTCCACTCCAGCGGCGCTGGTGGAGCCCTCGTGCTTTCTTCCAACTCTGAGATTTTATGATTCTGATAACCAATTCAAGGACAAAGTTCATGGCTGACCTATAACATTATTGTGTCACTATAATAAACATGAAGCCAATGTGGCATAGTAGTTTGAGTGTTGGGACTCTGAAGATCGGGGTTCAATTTCCAGCTTTGCCATGAAATCCACTGGGTGACCTTGGGTAAGTCATATTCTCACAGCCTCAGGGAAAGGCAATGGAAAACTCCTTTGAACAACTCTTGCCAAGAAAACCTCATGGTAGATTCTCCTTAGGGGCTTGTGAACTTTCAGGCTTTTCCAGAATGGGGAAGTAATTCTTCATTAATTTTCTTCCAGCAAGAAGTAATTTTTATCAATTTTCTTGCCACTGAAAACCACAGACTTCTCAAATGCTATTCACTATTCTGGACTTATTTGAGCCAAAATGGAACATGGCTGGTTTGCAAAGAAAACAGCTTTTTATACACAGGAGACTGGGTTTTCTGTGAAACAAAAAATGAATCTCCATAGAAATATTATTTATGTACAGAAAATCATTTGTGATTTTTTTTCCAGAATAAAGCTTGACCTATGAAGATTTTGATCAGTCCAGGATTCTTCTCATCAGGGTTTCTCAACACTTTGAAAACATGTATTTCAACCATTTTTGAACATTTTTGAATATTATTTCCATCTCTCCTCCAGAATTCAGGAACACAGATGAAGCTTATCCTTTTAGCTAAGTATGTTCTTCCAGAACAGATGTGGAATAATCATCTTTTACTTCATGCTGAGAACGGTCTCTGTTCAGAGAAGATGAAGAAAATCTTTGGGAAATTACCACAAAAAAAGTGTTTCAATGCAAAACACACACATAAATATTTTAAATCTTCCCCACTCCTCATCCTCCTCTTCCACCTCCTCTCACCCACAAAGAAGAATACTTTTGAATGTTTTCATTCTCAGAATCAAACACAAAGTAAGGAAAGATTATCTCCCTGGTCTGAAGTTCACCAGCTTACAAAACAATGTAATTTCTAATGTGATCATTTATGCTTTTGGAATGCTTATGTAAAAGGAGCCAGTTCCTTAATATCCAAAATACATATTTATAAGAAGGCGTTAAAGTATATTTATTAAATCATTAATTTGTTTGTTACATTCATAATTCTCTTCCAATTAGCTCAAAACAGGTTACATTGCTATCTTCCTCCCAACTTTGTCTTTATATGTTTGGTTGAAACAGGAAGGGGGGGGGGGACTCATTTTATATAACATGTTTTTTTTTTTCTTTGTAAATCATAGGTCTTCATGGAGAAAAGTACTGATGTGCTGGAAACATTAAGACATTGTATTTTCCCCATTCTTATTTAGCAATAGAAATAGAACTTCATTTATTTTTTTAAATTTTATTGTATGAAAACAAAAAGAAAAAACACATACATTTATACATTTATACATATAAAACATATAACATCATTAAAACATTTTTAACACACAACAATACAATACAATACAAAACATTTACTATGAAAAATTAATAATGTTGCTTTAACTTCAGCTTTATATTAACTTCCCAGACGCATTATAGCTTGCTTCTTAAACCCAATCATAATAATTTCCTGTGATTTATTTTATCAATATAAGGTACTCTAATCTCCTCAATCATTAACCTTCTTATGTATTCTTATCCGTTCTTATTACAAAATCTTATTTCCAAATTATCATTTATATTCATTTGTCTTTTCCTTATCTATCTTATTTATCTCATGTCTTCTCTTACCTCTTTATTATCATATTTTCCATTTAATATAGTCAAGCTATATTCCTAGTCCATATTTTTCTTTACTTTCTATTCAATATTCTCATTCTATCAACAGTTTGAACTTATACATGATTTTATTTTGTTTTGTTTTGTTTTATATTTTTTCCTTTTTATACATTTTTTACCCTTTTACCCTTTTGTTCCATTCTACTTCTATTTTTTTTCTTAGATTTTCCTTTCATAGTGGTTGTTAGCATGTCCATATCCATTGCTTCTCTTAGTTTTATTTTCCATTCTCCAATTGTTAGTGTGTTGACCTTCTTCCAATATTTTGCGAACAGAATCCTTACAATTTTCATTATATACAATATTATTTGTATATGTTTTTTTTCTTTTATTCTGTCTGTCATATTTAGAAGGAAAAGTTGTGGTGACAAAGGTATTTCAACTTGTAATGTTTTAATAATCTCTTCATGTGTTTTTTTTCCAGTATTCTTTAGTTTTTCCACATAACCACCATATGTGAAAGAATGTCCCATGAGGATCTTGACATTTCCAGCAATTTGGTTTCCCAGATTTATATATGGTATTGATTTTTACTGGAGATCAGTACCACTGATACATCATCTTTATAAAATATATATATATAATTTTGACACAGAGTGAATTTATTTGAGATTTTCCATCTCCTTTCCCAATGCTCTAATTGGATATTTTCCCCAATATCCTGTGTCCATTTGATCATAGTATGTTTAATTATTTCTTGTTCCATATCTCTTTCTTTTAAGATTTTATAATATTTTGATATTCTTCCTTTTCTTTCTTCCATCATTACCTTGTCGATATTATTTTTTTCTTCTGTAATTTCTTGGTTTTTTATATCCAATTTAAAATCTTTTGCTGAGTTGTAAATAGAAGAACCATTTATCATTCATATTTTCTTTCCCTAATTATTCTCTTTTTTTCATTTTAAAGTTCTTTTTCTTATCTTTTATTAATAGGTCTCTAAATCTTATCCTTTTTCTCTGCTTCTACCGAAGAAGTCCACTTGTGTTGATACCCACATCGGTATACCTCTGTAGAATATTTTTCTGATTTTATAACAAACTTTTAACAAGGCTCTTCTAAATATGTGATGGTCAGAATCTCTATTATCTTTTAATTTATTGTAGCATAAAAAGCTATGCAACCTAAATCTAATATTACCTCTTTCTAGATTTAATGTTCTTTCATCCTTTAGATTAATCCCCTCTTCTATCCATTCTAGTATGCTGGCTTGATAGTACAATCTGATATCAGGCAGCACACACCCACCTCTTTCCTTTCTGTCTGTTAAATTCTTCCATCCTATCCTTGTCTTTTTTTCTTCCCATATGAATTTCACTATCTCTTTTTGTCATTTCTCCAAACACTTCTCTTTAGAAATAATAGGCAAGTTTTGGAATAAAAACATAAGTTTAGGCAAGATGTTCATTTTTATCACTGCTATTTTCCCCAGAAAGGAGATACGGTATTTTGCCCATTTTATCATTTTTTTTTTAATTCTTTCCATACTCTTTCATAATTATTTTGATATAAATCCAAATTTCTTTTCACCAAATAGATGCCCAAGTATCTTACTTTTTTCTATCTTAAACTTATATATTTCTTCTAATTCTTTCTCTTCTGATTTTTTCAGATTCTTTGTTACAATTGAAGTTTTATCATGGTTAATTTTTAATCCTGAAACTGTACTGTATTCCTGAAATGCTTGAATTAATTTCTCTATACTTTGACTAGGATCCTGAAGAAAACATATCAAGTCATCTGCATGTGCCTTTATTTTATAAGAGTATCCTTTATATGTTACTCCTTTTATATCTGGGTCTTCACTTATTCTATTATTAAGTACTTCTGATATCATTATATACAGTAACGGGGACAGTGGACACCACTGTCTTGTTCCCCTTTTTATCTTTATATATTCTGTTTTTTTCTCCATTATTTATTTATTTATTTATTTATTATTCTTTGCTCCCTTGCATATTTCCTCAATCCATTCTTCAAAGTTTTTCCCAGTGTTCATTTCCTTTAATATTTCTTGCATAAAGGACCATTTTACATGATCAAAATCTTTTTCTGCATCCATAAATATGATCACTATTTTTTTCTTGTTGTGTTTTTTGAAGTATTCTATGATGTTTAGCACATTTCTTATATTTTTCTTTATATATCTGTTAGGCAAAAATCCATTTTGATCTTCATGAATTATTTTCCGTAGGATTCCTTTCAGTCTTTCTGCAATTATAGATGCAAATATTTTATATTCCACATTTACCAAAGAAATAGGTCTATAATTTCTTACATTTTTTATCTCTATTTTCTTTTGGAATTAAGGAGATATATATATATATATGCTTCTTTCCAAGTATTTGGTATGCCTTCCTCCAGTATATCATTTAGAGTATCTTGTAATGGTGTTATTAGTATTTCTTCAATCTTTTTATAGTATCTTGCAGATAAACCATCTGGTCCCGGTGTTTTTCCTATTTTCATCCTTTCAATTGCTTCAGAAATTTCCTGAATTATTTGTTCATTTAGCATCTCTTTCTGTTCTTTGCTTAATTTTGCAATCTTCTGTTTCTCTATATATTTTTGTCTTTCATCTTTTTCTTTTTTTGTTTCAGGCTTAATGTTGTATAGATTTTCAAAATATATTTGAAAAGTCTTTTTGGTCCAATATTGTTTTCCCCTTATATTTTATTTCCGTTATGATCTTTCTTTCTTTCTCTTTTCATAGTTTATATGCTAATAATTTCCTAGCTTTATTTCCGCTTTCAAAATGCTTCTATCTTACCATCCTTATTTTTTTTCAATTTCTTTATTGTGAATGATTTTAATTGTTGTAACATCTTGACCTTAATCTGTAATCATTTTTCTCCTGTTCTTTTCCACTCTTCTTCCCTCTATTATTTCTTTTTCTTTTTTCTTTTTTTCTCTCTTCTGTTTGTATTTTAATTAATTCACCTATAATAACCACTTTACTGTTATCCCAGATTATTTTATTTGGCATACCTTCTGTTTTGTTTTCTTTAAAGTATAACTTTAAAGATTTTTTTTAACTTTGTTTGTAATGTTTTCATCATTTAATATGCTTTCATTTAGTTTCCAAATGTAATCTGTATAATCTGTATAATCTGTATAATTTTCTCTTTTAATTTTATTAAAATTGGGTAATGATCTGATGTAAATTTTTGCTGTGCCCGGAAACTAATTGGCAGCCAGTGGAGGGATTTAATAGATTTGATCTGTGGCAGTAAATTTTCTGTACTTATAAACATATTAATCCTTGAAAATGAATCATGGGCTTCGGAGGAAAAGGTAAAACCTTTTGATTGATCATATTTGGTCCTCCATACATATTTCATTTCTATTTCTTCTAATAGTTCAAAGAATGATTTTGGCAGTTTACCTTGATTTTTTTATTAATTTCTTCTTATTTGATACTCTATCCATCCTTGGTTCTATTACAGCATTAAAGTCTCCCATCAGTAAGATATTTTCATATGTATAGTTTTTCAATTTATTTAAGATTTTTTAAAAATATTTTCCTCTATTTTCTAATGGTGCATATATTACTATAATTAATAATTTCATGCTTTTAAGATGAATTTTGACCTCTAAATAATGACCATTAGAATAATTCAATATTTCTTTTGAGTTATATTTTTTTGTTTATATAAATTACAATTCCTTTTTTCTTCTTATTTGTTGCAGCTGTGTAACAGTGTCCCAATTTCAAATTTCTTAGATATTTTACATCTTTTCCTCTTATTTTGTCTTCTCTAACCATGTTATATCACTTTTTATCTTTTCTAAATGATAAAATATCATATTGCATTTATATTTGGAATTCAGTCCTTTTACATTCCAAGATAATACTTTCACATCCATTTTTTAAATATTTGTTCTGATATAAATTATTATATTTTATTTATTGCCTCCCCTTCCACCCTTTTTTAATTTATTTGTGTTTCTGTTTGTCAATTATAAAATTAATAATAATAATAATAATAATAATAATAATAATAATAATAATAATAATATTTTATTAATAACCCACCCCTCTGTGGAGCAATTGAGGTGGGTTACAGCATTATAAAACATACAGCATAAAAAAAATTCCTATCCCATATCCAACCCTCCCACCCCTTAAAACAGGATTAAACTATTAAGAATTAAAACATCGTGCTCCATGATAAAATGCAATAAAACAATTACACAGTAATAGAGCAGGCACAGGGAAGGGGCAGTGAAGCCATCCCCTCAAACTGGGGGGTTATTCCGGGAAGGCCTGCCAGAAGAGATCCATCTTTACTGCTTTCTTAAAAACAGCAAGAGTGGTAATGTGACAGATCTTCTCCAGCAGGCCATTCCAAAGTCTGGGAGTGGTCGCAGAGAAATCCCTCTGGGAGGTCTGAGACAGACTAGATTTTATTGGCTGCAACAGATTCCTCCCAGAGGACCGAAGGGCATGGGGGGATCATACAGGGAGAGGCAGTCCCTAAGATAAGATGGACCCAAGCCATGTAGGGCTTTAAAGGTTAACACCAACACCTTGTACTGTGCCCAGAAACTAATCGGCAGCCAGTGGAGGGATTTAAGCACTGGTGTTATGTGCTCCCTCCTAGATGTTCCCATAATTAATCTGGCTGCCATATTCTATACCAACTGCAGTTTCCAGGTTAGGGGGGTTGCAGACTGCCAGAAATAGTGTAAATTGAGTCCACTTTTAGGGTTAGGGTTAGGGTTAGGGAATCATGGGAACTGTAGTTTATTGTGGCACCAGAGCTCTCTGACAGGGAAGGCTCAATGTCTCAGAAAAAAAATTCCCATGATTCCCTAGCACTAACCCTAACCCTAAAAGTGGACTCAATTTGCACTATTTCTGGCAGTCTGCAACCCCCCTTAGGCACAGGGGTAGCCCCATATCTTCTATACAGTTTTTCTTCTTTATTAATATTTTTTTTATTTGTTCTCTCTCATCGTCATTGTATTCTCCTGATTCTGCACTCAATGCTTCTATATCTTTTTCTTGATCATATATTTCCATTTCCTCTTCTGAGTCTATTTCAATACTTGATCCTTCCTCTTCATTTTTTCCCTCATCTGGTTGATGCTTTCTTTTCCCTCTAACTTGTCATGTCTCTTTAATTATCTCTCTTGCTCTTTCTTTCTTTCCTTTATTTGATGTTTCTATATTTGACTCTTATCCTTTTTCTTTCCTTATTCTCCTCTGATTCTGTTTCCACTTTTGACCTTTCCAATTGTTTTCTTCTTCCCATTCTTGTGTTCTTTTCCTTGTTTCTTGATTTGACTTCTTTGATGTCTCTTCTTTCCTTTCTTTATTTTCTTTACTTAATCTTTGTTCCATCTCTTTAGCCTTTTCTATTGTATCAATCTTATATCTTCTTTGTTTATAAATAAATGAAAGTCCTTCAATTCTATCTCATTTAAATTCAGTTTTCAGATTCTTCAAAATATAGGTCAGATTCTTGTATTTCTGTCTTTCTATCATCATTTATGGGGGGATGTCTTTGAAAATCTTAATCTTATTCTCTTCTATCCACAATTTTGTATCATAACTTTTCCGAATTTTTACATCCCTTTTTCTTGTCTTAACTATACAAATCATAATATCCCTTGGTATTTGTCTGTCTCTTGTCTGTTTAGAGTTCACTCTAAATAATTTGTCTATCTCTGCTTCCATAGATTCTGTTGTGTAGCCAATATATCTCACTAGTGATGGTAATATTCTATTAAATAAATCTTCATTAGGAAGCTCTTGTAGTCCTCTCACCTTGACGCATCTATCCCTGTATCTCAGCTCACACGTCTAATCTGTTAATTGCTGTTGATGTTGTTTATTATCTAATTCTTTTGTATTTTTTTCTAGTTTGTCTGTTTTTTTCTTTAACCATCTCTATCTCACTTTGTGTTTTCTAATATCTTGTTTCATTTTCTCAATTTTTTACTGATATTATCCATTTCCTTCTTCAAATCATTTCTAATCACAGTTCTCACCTCCTTTATCTCTCCTCTTGTCTCTTGACTCAACTCCCTGATTTCATCTTTCATCTCTTGTCTCAAGTCACTCATTTCTTTTCTAACTTTCCTTAGCTCCTCCAAGAACATCATATTTATATCTGCCAACTTTGCATTCTCTTCCATCGATCCTCTTCTCTGTGCTTTAAATATATTTTCCCAACTTAAAATATTATTATTTTCCAGTATTTTAACTATCTTACATTGTAATTTTTTATTTTGCCACAGAATTTTTAGGACTTTCAAATAATAATTTCTAATTCCTACTTAAATTCCCTTTGGTCCTTATTAATTTTTAATATTTATTTATTATTGTTCCTTACTTTTTTTCTCTTCTATTTCCACATTGTTTTGTTGTTGTTCTATTTCATTTTCTTCTTTCTTTCCACTCTTTCTTCTTTCATCTTGTACCACCTTTCCTTTTCCTTTGCTTCTTGTCTCTGTGGTTTTTTAATTTTATTTGCTTTATCAGGGAATTATGTCCTTTTTCTTTATTTGCAAGTTTTTATTCCATTTATTCTACTCCCTCTGCTCTCTCCTTTTCTTATTTTCCAAGTCTTTATATTTTAAGCTTTATTTCAAATGTTTATACTATGTTCCAAGTCTTTATGCTTTATACTTTACTGCTTTCATTCTTATCCATAACTCCTTGTTTCAGCTGATGTCGTGGTCAAGCTGTAGCGCAGTCTTTTCAGTGAGTTTCACTCCTCCAACTCCAGACCTTTATGCTCTTTATGCTCTTTTATGACCTTTTCTTTACTTTCCATCACTATCTTGCTTTCCTGCTGTCTCTTACTCTCCAGCTCAGTTCTTTCCCTGGAAACGCCTTTTACAACTGCATCTTCAAGCAGGTCTGTGATATTTAATAGTTCTTCTTCCTCCACTCCATCCTCCCTACTTTGTTCAGACCATTATTTTCTTTTCCTTTCATTCAAACCTTTTTATTTAAGTCGTTGACTATACATCCACCTTTGTTCTGCATTACTTTTCTCCCGTGGGCTTTTCTTTTGTGACTTGTTATAGAGCACCAAACAAAGGAATACAAAACCATGCCTAAATGAAATTTCTGGCCATTTTTCTACTATTTTTTAAAAAATGGGAGGGCAGACTTGTTGTGATTGCTCATTATCATCAGACAGTTAGGCAGCCCAGGTAAAGTCTGGTAACCCTCAGCCCACAGGTAATGCCTGGTGTCTCCCTCCCTCATTGATGAAGGAACTTGAGATGGGTATTGTTTTTGCAGAACCCCATATCTATGATGACATGTATAGATAATCTTTTGTAATTTTCTTATATCACTTTATCATTTTATAGGAAGTGAGGAGGATGGTTAGCTAGGGCCATGCTAATTTTCTCCAGATGGCCTGCCAGTAAACCCCTCATTATTTATTTGTTCCTTGAGTTGATAACTGGGGAATGGGTGACATTTTTTCTGGTTTCTTTCTAATAAGAATTCATCATAATTGTAAATTTCTTCAAATTTGGGATGAATAGATAAATAGGACATGAGATGTTTGTTGTTTTTGTTTTGGAATGGGAATTGCATATGGTACAAAGCACACAGATAAATTCATCCATCTATACTCAGAGCTGTGAATGCTTTGAAGCACCAAACTTCTAAAAGTTGGGGGAGGGGTCCTCCTTCACATTCAACTGTATTAGCAATGAATTAAAAGTACTAGCTCTTCATTTACATGAAGCTTATCTTCTTTAATCCCTGCAAATAGCTTTGTTAATTAAATTTGGCAGGTGGTGTATTTTCCCAATTTTTTTTCTCTCTCTCTCCTTTGTCAAAATTGGGCTCAGTTCCCAATAACCAATAGAACATCTTAGTGTGATTAGAACAAAAAAAATATTCCAGAAATTGAGACAGAGGTTCCTCTGTCCAGGGTTTGTGTTGGAACTGAAAAGTTTTTCCCCTGGATCATACTTACAAGTTACAGTCATACAGCCCCCCTCCCCATCTATGATCACAGGCTTTTGATCCAGATCAAAGTGACCTTTCATGTTTCCTCTTTCCTTTCCTGAATTGTCATTCAACCACTCTTAAGGAAGGAGAGGATTTCTGGTTTACAGCCCCAATCCACTTGCAGGAACAACAGGGTCATAAAACCACTGTTGCCTCTGGCCATTTGCCCCCTCCTGTTGTTTGGCTTGGCTTCCCACTTGATTCCCATTCTCCTTTCAATAAACCAGCATCTTATCATAATGCTATATCACCATATCTAATCATCATGTCATCATTACATCATACTTATTATTATTATTATTATTATTACCCTACCCCTCTGTCAACCAATCGGGGCAGCTATCATGCAAATAATAATAATAATAATAATAATAATAATAATAATAATAATAATAATAATAATTTTATATTTTCCGCCTCTCCCTACGGATCAAGATGGGATTACACCAATAAAATGAACAACAGAATACAAAGTTATAATCAAGTAAAATAAATACAATAAATACAATAAAATCAATAAGCAGCAAATTATAAAGTCAATAAAGCAAACTAATAGACATCCACTACCAAGCTGTATAGTCATACCAATTTAACTTGAGTTAACTTAAGGCCCATTGAGGAGGTCAGGTGGATAGTCCCACTGGAAGAGCTCTGTCTTGAGTGCCTTCTTGAAGGCCTCTAGAGTGGTGATAAGATGGATCTCCTCCGGCAGGCTGTTCCACAACTTAGGAGCTGCGGCCGTAAACGATCTTTGGGAAGTCATAGTAAGTCTAGTATTTTGATATTCTAGTAGATTCTTCCCTGATGTTCTGAGAGTGTAGGGTGGATTGTGTGGGGAGAGCCGTTCCTTCAAGTAACTTGGGCCCAAGCCATATAGGGCTTTAAAGGTAATAACCAACACTTTGTACTGCACCCAGAAGCTAATCCACAGTCAATGTTGAGCTTTTAGCACAGGAGTTATATAGTCAGACCTAGGTGTTCCGGTGACCAATCTGGCTGCTGCATTTTAAACAAGTTGAAGCTTCTGAACTTGGTACAGACGTAGCCCCATGTAGAGCGCATTACAGAAATCCAAACGAGAGATTACCAGGGCAAGTACTACAGCTTCAAGGTCCTTCTGGTCCAGGTAGGGAGGCAGTTGGTGAATCAACCAAAGTTGATACTAAGCACTCCTGGCCATCACATCCACTTGAGATGACAACTGAAGAGATGAATCCAGGAGTACTCACAGACTGCGAACTTTAGGGGAAGTGTGACCCCATCCAGGACAAGGTGACAAAGCTCCCTCCTCAGACTCAGGGTACCTATAACGAGCACCTCTGTTTTCTCTGGATTCAGCTTGAGCTTGTTTTCCCTCA
>CM034706.1:107280649-107298243 GCA_020142125.1 Phrynosoma platyrhinos
TGCACCTGAAAGTCTGCCCTCGGCAGCATTTCAGATCTCCAAAACGATGTGCTATTGAATTGCTCCAAGAAGGAGTCCCAGACCTTCAAATCCTCATGAATGCCCCTTGTGATTATGATGTGATGATGCTGTGCTACGACAACTGTAGTAGCCCTGTACAATCTTGCACAGAACTCTTGTCCTGGAACTACAACCCTACAGGCGAAATTCAAGAGTCCTGTAAGGGATTGAAATTCGTGAAGTGTAGCTTTTTGTTTCCCCAACATGGCACTAACCTGCTGCCTCATAGCCACCAATTTGTTGTTAGGTAATCGAGAAATCCCAGCTATGGTGCCAACCTCAATACCCAGAAAGGTAAGCCGTATATATCCAGCACATCATTTTTTTCTTCCGCTAAGGGCACACCCAACTCATACATTAATTCCTGAAATTGGGCTAAAGAATCCCTACATTGTGAAGAATTGTGATCCCCAGCGATCAAAAAATTGTCTAAATAATGTGTTATGGCTCTATTACCAGTCCACTTAATTACACACCAATGAAGAAAGGTACTGAATGTCTCTAAAACTGAACAAGAAATTGAGCATCCCATCGGCATGGCTTTATCAAAGAAATACTTTCCTTCAAATTGAAAACCCAGTAAGTCAAAATCATCTGGGTGAACAGCAAGAAGCCTAAAAGCAGACTTAATATCACACTTAGTCAAAAGGGCTCCCTTGCCTAAATTTCTAATCATCTTAACTGATGAATCAAACGATGCATACATAACAGAGGCTAGCCTAGGATCTATAGCATCATTCACAGAGTCACCCTTTGAATATGATAAATTGTGGATCAACCTAAATTCCCCGGGGGCTTTTTTGGAACCACACCCAAAGGGGATAGATGGAGTGTGGGAATAGGCAACTGATCATGCGGTTCTGAAATCCTTCATGCAGCTATTTCTTTTGCTAATTTTCCCTTCACAATGTTTGGTAGCTCCCGAACGGAATGAGCATTGGGCGCATAACGATGAACCCTTGGACCTATATAAGGGATACAAAAACCTAGGGAAAAACCATGGAGTAAAGAAGAAGCAGCCACTTTATTAGGGTAAATATTTGGCCCTCTCGGCATGATAAACATTAGGACATATCCATTGTCACACCTGTTTGAGGCCCCCACCATAACATCAACCAAAAGCTCGGAATGAACATGTCTCCAGGACAAGGAGTGATCCTGTGCAGCCCTCATTCTAAACCGCTTGTCGTATTGGAGCCAGGCTGCACTTCTAGAGTTATGATGGCAATTAGTGTACGCTTTTATCATGATCTCTTGATATTTAGAAAAGTCAGGAGATCTCAATGGTTCTTTCTCCTCTATAACACCTGTTAATAGTGAAACCAATAATCCAATTCACAAAATTGTGCTCCAGCTTAGGGTGTTTGAGCGCTTGAAACTCTTTGGGGAGACTGAAAACAATCCCATCTTTTACATGATCCTCGGGTCAGGGTCCCTGAAAGAAAGAGTAAATAGGTCAATGTATTCTCCCTTCCAAATCCTTTCTTTAGTAGAAAGAGGAAGGTGTGAACTAAGGAGTATAGACATTCCAGTGTAAGGGGTAGATTCAGCATGCCCAACTGCTCCAGGTAACAAAGGAGCACTTGAAAGTGACACCACAGAAGTGATGCTAGCCACAGCCATTGGCTGACCATCCTGCACCTTAGTGCCAGGGACCTGTGAAACTGCAGGTGCCTGCACGGGTGCCTGCAAAACCGCAGGGTTGGGCCATTCCACAGCCACACCCTGACTAACCTGGCCACCTGGAGCCCATACCAAGGCAGGCCAATTAGCATGTGCAATATTAGGAGACAAACCTGAAATTGAAGCTGGGAAGCATCACCAGCCATCCTGAAGTGTGGCACCGCAACAGCTCGGGTGTCAAGCACAGAAGAGGCAGCAGCAGCTTGACCACCTCTTTGCGCTTCACGGGTCTGCTCCATTGCACCAGCACCTGGAAGAACCACTCCTTGTAAGAGGTTATATAAATCAGCCACAGTAGGCTACACAGACACAGGGGCAGCCGCACCCTAAGCCTCCATACCAGGGACCCTTTTCAGGCGATCCCACATATCGGCAATAGTGGGGTGCCCAGCCTCTACAGCCACAACCACCAAAGGACCCGGTGTAACATCCATCACCTGAGCATCAGATGCCACTGGTGGAGGCAGCACTTCTGTGTTGGTGGTACCAGAGGTGCCGGCAATAGGGCTGGTGGCTGTAGCCTGTAGCCCCTTCTGGGCAAGTTGATTGCAAAGCGCAACACAAGCCTGAACTGTTTTGCCCAGTTGTGCCAACTGAGCAGTAATTTCATCATCTCTGCTGGTAGATTGGGAAGGCCTCTTTGAAGCAGAGTGACCAGAACTGGGCACAGCCAAAGCTGCACCCCTTTTAGATTGGGCCTTACTGCATGGCATCTCTCCTTCAGTGAATGGAACATGGGACAAAGCAAAATCACCCAACCTTAGATGACTACCACCATGATGAAAGGCCGCCCTTTCCAAAGTCTCACAAGAGACAAAAACAGCCAGGAAGCATCGCTGGCAACTAACCAGGGGGAAAGGTGTCCACCAAGGGTCCTATGCAGAGCCCTAACCTGAAGACAGCTGTCTTCCAACACACTCACCGCTGGGGAGAAGTGCAGCATCCCTCCCAAAGCAGTGATGGGGTCCCAACCTTACCAGACTGGGGTGGCCGGGGCGCCGCTGGGCCTGAATCCAGTACTGGGTCCTCACACCCGGTGAGGATGCCTGCTGCAGGGCCTTCCTCGGGTGTACAGCCCCCCCAAGAATTGGGGATGCAGGGGCCCCAACAGGCCCAGAGGACCATCCCAAAGGCTTCACTCAGACCACCAGGTTGCTCAGTAATGATACCTGAACACTCCCACTTGTAAAAGCAAGATAAAATCAGCCAAAGGCCAAAACACAGCCAAGGAGTAAGCGCTAGGCCAAAGCCAAGTGATAGCCAGAACAGAGAGCAGAGCGATGTTACTCGCTCAGTTCAAGCTCTAAAAATGGCTGCCTCCACATGGCAGCACAAAGCTATAAAGAACAAACTCTCATCCCAAGTCTTGAAAGACCAGGAGCAACATGAGACTTTAGAGTAAAAAACAAACAACCTAATTGGACAAAGCATGCAGGTGTTCTCATTCCCCCGCACGCTTTAACCAATCAGGCTTCTCATGACCTTATATGGCCAGCACAACAAGAAACCCCTCCCTACTCATCGGGGGGGGCGTCTTTCTCAACCATTCAAGTGTTTGGGCATATCTACACATGGTCAAATGACCCAGTTTTTCCTCACCTGCACATCACCCTGTCCTGATGATACAGGGCTAGAGACTTGAGTTGACTGTGGTCTCTCTACATGGGCAAAGGGCAGTCCACAACAAATCCAGCCAATTCCTGTTTTAACACAAATTTAAAAGACTCACTATTAGCTCCAGATTTTCCAAGGAAATCCAGAGCACTCTGGAGTAACACTAAGCAATTGCCTACACAATATCTCACTGTGCCTCTCACTACCACTGCTGCTGGTGGAACTGACTCCTTGGAGGTCACAGTGAGGTATTCAGCCTTGTGATTGACATTAAACACCTTGTTTCTAACCTCAGAGGAAGCACCTCAATCCACAGTGGTGGCAATGGGTGGCACAGTGGGATGCTGTCTAGACAACCACCCAGAATCATTTGGGAATAAACAGGTTACCAAGGGGGGGGGGGACTGGGGAAGCTTTACGAAAGCCCAGAGTATTCTGGCCCCAGTATACACCTTTGTCTTTCCTTTCAGAATTCTGTAAGAGTGATACATTTCAGTTGCTTTGAATGATGGGGATAAATATGTTCAACTCACATGTTATTATTCTAACCAGCCTAATGCATACTTTGCCAGCAATGCATATACCAAAATGCATTTCAACCTTCTATCCTGAATTCTTATATTGTTAAGTATTCAGATTTTCCTCCCAGTTTTGCAGCACTTTTCTGCTTTTTTTTCTATTTTTGGTTGTTGTTTACTGACCTGAGATTCAACAAAGTGCTGACCTAATATTTTAGTTTACTGAGGCACAACAGCAAATTGTGCCCCTCCTCCCAAAATCGTGGGACAGAACCCAAGTCCAGTCAAATTATTTTTGCATTTGGATCAGAAAATCTTATCAGTGTTTTTGTACCTTCTGGCACTAAAAATATATAAATTCAATAGGCTACATCTGTTATGTTTAACCATTTGTGCTATTCTTCTTTAAAGGCTATGGTCCCCCCCGGACACACACACATACAAAACCAAACAAACAACCTGAGGTGAGCAGAAGACCAAAAACAATCTGTCCTAAAAATAGCCACTATTGATTAATCATATGCTGAAGAGTCTTTGGGGAGGTACAGCCCTGTATTTGATACACTGTGTTTTTTCAGGTGTGTGGATATGAGTACACATTTAGGGTAACAAAAAAAAAAAAAAGGTCATGTGAGCTGCAAGTGGCCTGTAGATGATACTTTGTCCATCTGTGGCCTAATATTAGAGCTGGACTTGTTTGCAGTTTTGTTTTTTTTTTGGGGGGGGAGGTATATTTTTCTGTGTATGTAAGGATATGGGCACAAATATCTTCCTCCATGTGTGGGAGGTTACCTAAAAAAATACAGTAAGCAGGATTGCTGCTGCATCTATACATCTGTTCAGGTACTAAGCATTCTAGAACAGAGTTTTAGTATACATAGGTTTATGAACTTAGATATACCATGACATCCCTCCTCTGTACAATATCCATCCACACATATCAAGGATAAGGATCATTAGATCTATAAACTTTGTGACCCACATGACCCAGTCTTCCCCCAGTTTGGTGTCCTCTAGATCTTTTGGACTTTGTCACCCAGCATTCCTGATCATTGGTCTTCATGGCTAGGAGTGTTGGGAGTCAGTCAAAAGCATCAGGTGGGTAATCTATTTGAACTGACCAGCTTTACTCTGTCGCACAAAGGTTAACTGTAGTGTCTGAGGCTCAGTTTGAAGTGATTTGCACAGGTATACAGCTGATGCTTGCCCACTGAGTGACTGAGGGTACATCTACACTGCAGAAATAATGCAGTTTAATGTGACTTTAATTGCCATAGTTCCATGCTACAGAATCCTGGGACTAGTTTTGTGAGGCACCACAAAAGAGTGAGCACTCTTTGGCAGAGAAAGCTAAAGGCTTGTAAAACTACTGGGCTGTGCAAACAGACAAGAAAAAGTGACATGAAGCTGCCTTTTCCCTAAGCTACAGCAACTGCCCCTAGAATGCCCTAAATGGGGATGGAGCAACCACAGTGGTGGGCTGTTACTGCAGCTTTTACAAGGCTGTATTGAAGCCACACCAACCACACCACCAGATCTGAGGATGCCACAAAGGGAGATGGAGCAACCACATGGGCCAGCAGCAGCTTCTTTATTTTTTTTTTCATTCTTTCAGACACATACACATGTATGCAGGAACGCATCCCTGCACACTTGTGCACCTGCACAGAGCACATCATAAGCTGGCATATAGGCTGTCACTCTCTGTGTACAAAGGTGATTGAAGTTTTGCATCCCTGTGCACTTGCACAGAACATGTCATAGGGTGGCAAACAATCTGTCATTTTGTCTGTACAAAGGTGACTGATGTTTAGCATCCCTGCGCACCAGTGCAAGACCTGTCATACACCCACAGATCATGCAAGGATTTGCTGACCTCGGCTTCTCCCAAGTAGTGGGTGCCATAGACAGATGCCACTGTCTGTGCCACCCTTGAGGGGGAGAAACAAGTTTGTCAACCAAAAAGACACCTACTCCACAAAACATGTCCCTTCACAGATCAGGGGGGATGGGGAGGTACATGCAAGGAAAGTTTGTATGGACAGACTAGATACATGCAGTTGGTGGTCATGCAAGGGACATGGTCAACAGGACACACAAACAAACATTACTCCAAGCATGCCAGGAAGTGGTTTGCAGATCTTTGCAAACCTACACACCTGTGCAGAAGAGGTTACAAAAACCTCTTTCATGTAAAATATTGTGTATGCTAACAGAATGCATTTATTGTCATAATAGAGAACAGTTGCCAGGGCACAAGTGTAGGGTTACAATTAGGGTGAGAGTTCAAGTGCATCTGTGGCAGTGCATCCACACCTGGAAGCATAGGGTGCCTTAAATTAAAGCCTGAATCATAGGGCGCATGCTCTGGATTGCCAACTCAGGGCCTCGGCAGACGACTCAATTGAGCCATCTCCGAGGCCAGGAAGAGGAGGGGCCACCGCAAGCGCGGCGGCCCTTCCTCTTCCTGAGGTCGCCCTGAACGCTTCCGGGTCACCACACGCCGGACGTGTTCAGGGCGACCTCCCTCCACAGCGTCCGGACGCGCTGTGGAGGATAAGTCGCAAAAAGGGTGCCCGCCGCTTTTAGGGCGCTCTTTTTGCAACTTATGAAAGGAGTGCCTTTTTGGCGCTCCTTTCAGGGTCACCGGGGAGGCGCCGCGGTGAGGCTGCCATAGCCCCGCGGCGCTCCGGACCAGGGCGCTCCAAACGCCCTGGTCTGCATCCCCCCTCAGTTTCCACTGCATCTGCATCAGTGCGTTTATACAGCTGTTTTAAATCTCCAGCACCCTTTTTCTGATGCACCAGTGTCGCTGCATGCATACACATGTGCAAAGGTGCACATCTTTCCAGAAGAAGGGGGGAAAAGCTGCTTCTTTTTGGAGCAGCTTTTTCTGGCATACGTCACCTAGAGGGCACTCTCCTGCCAGCTTTAGATTGCGTTGTCTAAATGCCACACCTCCAAGTCAGCCTGAAAGCATCTCTTTTTGCCCATCTGTACAGCCCGTGCATCTCCCAGGATTGCATAGGATGATACTAAAATACTTTAAGTGGTGTCAAACTAAATTATTTCTATATTGTAGATGCACCCTGAGCCAAAGAGGGATGACTATCATATGACTCACACTGTGCACCAACTTAATTACAAACTGGCTCCACTTTCTGGAAAGCTTTAATTATCTATCACCAGAGTTGCTATCACCAGCTCACAGTTGTAAACCGCTTAGACATCCCATAGCGTGATATGAAGCGGTATATAAATAAGCTGCTTTGCTTTTTTTTTGCTTTTTGCTTTTGCTTAACCTAGCTTATTTAAGTTACATTTACTTGATATAATTTTTGTCACATAGGGGGGTTGCAGACTGTGAAAAATAGTGTGAATTCAGTCCACTTTTAGGGTTAGGGTTAGTGCTAGGGAATCATGGGAATTGTTATTTTTCTGAGACATTGAACCTTCTTTGTCAGAGAACTCTAGTGCCACAATAAAATTCAGTTCCCATGATTCCCTAACCTTAACCCTAACCCTAAAAGTGGACTGAATTCACACTATTTTTCACAGTCTGCAACCCCCCTAAGTTTAGCATTTAGCACCAATATATGATATGCTTCCTTTGCTGTGGAACCAATTTTGAAAGCCAGTAGGTGGTGCTACAGGAGTGAACTCAAAACATAACTTTAAGAGATCAGAAAATTCAATCTGACTTGCTCACAATTTGTTTTAGACTGTTGATGAAAAATTATACTTCTATTGTTCTGTGATATGAAAAAAGTGTGAATGGAAAGTTTGTGAACAAGCAAAACCTCTACTAGGGAAAAATGTAGCATTAAAAAGGGTCTTTTTTTTCCTTGAAAAGTCCTAGTTAGTAACCGTTTTTTCTAGTTGGCAATACCTAATGTCAATTTTGTTTTCAGGGGTGGGAGGATGAAGTAAAAACAGAAGCTTTAATTAGCTTTTTGGAAACGTATCTGTTTCACAAATGTTCTGCTTGTGTGAGAAGTGTAGAAGAACTGGGGATGTGAAAATCTCTCCACTTTTGATCTTTGTTATGTACTGTGAGATTTTGTGTTTTCTTTCTGCATTAAAATCCATGCAATGTTGTTCCATCTCTAATAAGAACACAGGGAAAGACTCCACGTAATATTAAAATACTGATTTGGGATTTGTGCTTTCAGAGGAGTTGATATTTATAGAAACCAGTCTACAGTCTTGAGGTTGGATTCCTGTTAGTGGTTTATGTCAGCTAAGTTGTGGTACACATGCAGATCAGTTATTTGGACACTGCAGAATTGCTGCATTCAGATGATGGCAGTGGAAATAAAGTTGCACATGTGAACCAATGCCTACACTGTATTCATCCCCCTCCTCTTCCTTGGGGGATCTGAGGATGACCATGCAGTACAACCAGACAAGAGCCCTGAGGTCTGGGCACCCAAGGAAAGCTCCTTGGGGCATGCCAGGCACCTTCCCCATGGCAGCTGGTCTCCTTGTGGGTTAGAACCACTGAATTAAGGAGGAAAGGTGTGGGGCCAATCCAGCAGGATCCTCGGGGGGGGGGAGTGGATAGAGGGGTCACCTCAGTGCCCCTGCCTACCCAGAAGATGCCCAGGAGGTGGGGACAATGGGGGCTTACCTGAAGACCTATTGTCCTTAATGGTGGTGGAGCTGTGTGTGTATATTGCCATTGGGGATAACAGGACTTGAGCATCCATGGATTTGGTATCTGCAGGTAGGGTCCAGAATGGATCCCTCACAGATGCCGAGGTCAAATGAAGAGTGTGTGTGCAGCAGCACCCCTTTAGAGAATCCCAACGTGCAGATGGCTGTGTTGGTTGAAAAGAGTTTATAGGTAATTTTATCTCCATCAGAAGTAGATCCCCCCTCCCGTGTGTTTGGGTCTTGCCAGCTTATGACCAAGCCATCACAGAAATGCAACAGAAACAGCTCACACAAATAAAGTGTTGTTAGCATAAATCATTTCCCCTCCAGCTACTGACTAGCTTGTTGCCTGTCCACAAAACACTTACAGCTCAATACAGAGGGATCCAAGGCTGCTGATGGTAAATGTTGCCATAGTACCTACTTATTTCAAAGTCCTAGGGCTTTGACCTTGTGAGTTCTGGCTTAATTGCTTCTGTATGGAATTAAGATGTATCAAACTGACAGTGACCATCTCCCTACTCTTTCACCCAACTCAAAACAATATGCATTGTTTTGGCTATATTTTAACAATGATATGATATAGTGGTGTTGGGGCTTCCATTCCCATGACCTTGACACCTTCTGAATTTCTGATGTTGTTATTCTTTAGTTTAACTGAATACTTTTTTTTTTGTCATCCAGGAAAGGGAAGGGGCAGCATTACACATTTTTCCCCTCATTCCTGTGAGAATGGATATTTTGACATCCCACAATGTCCCATTACAAAATGTTCAACTGTCATATTTCTATTTCTTTTATTTCTATTTCTTTTATCCCATTTCATTTCATTTCGGAATATTTGTGAAAAATATGTTTGTGCAAAAAGAAAGTCTTTTGTGCAAAAAGAAGCATCTTTTGCAGGAAACTGCTATTTTCTCCACAATATATATTGAAAAATCAAAGATGGCCTCCCAGAAAACAAATCTTCTTCTGCTCTCTATGCAGGAACTGAGCTTGAAAGCCTCTGGCAGCAGTTGTAAAGAACTAGGATGATAGCTCTGTCCCCAGTAACTCACAGAAACCCCTCCCCCTCAGGAACAAACACACTCACCCAAGTTTGAAAAAACTCACCCATTTAGCCTCCCGTGCTATGGATTCTAATAAGGTCTTTGACTGTTTGTGTAGATTTTAAAAAAAGCTATGGATTAGTCTTCAAGAAATAGGTGTGCTGCAACATTTGATTCTCCTGATACTTAACCTGTACTCAAAACAAGAGGCTACCCTTAGGACAGAATACAGAAAAAAAACAGAATGTTTTCCCATTGGCAAGGGTGTCAGGCAAGACTGCATCTTATCATGTTATCTTTATTTGTTTAACTTATATGCTTAGTATATCATACATAAATCAGGATTAAACTCAGAGGATGGAAACATGAAAATTGGAGGAAAATCAACTGTTCCTCCAAAAGATATGCAGATAACACCATACCACTAGCAGAAAATAACAAAGTTTTGGAACAGTTACTGAAGAAAGTGGAAAGGCAGGTTTACAGTTGTACATGAAGAAAATAATAATAATGACTACATATGATTTACATTATCTTAAAGTCAGTGATGAAGACATTAAAATAATTAAATATTTGACATACCTTTGTTCAGTCATTATTTGAATGAAGATTGCAATCATTAAATGAGAAGAAGACTAGGACCTAAAAGGGCAAATATGAACAAGAGCCTAAACTACAGAGACATATCATTTCAAACTAAAGTTAGGATTGTCTGTGTCATCATATTTCCAATTTCTGTGCATGGTTGTGAAAGCTGGCAAATGAAGAAAGATAATAGGAAGAAAATCAACTTATTTGAAATGTGATGCTGGAGCAGAATTAGATAGATAATGCGGACTGCTAAAGAGACAAATTAGTTACAGCAGATCAAGCCAAAACTCTCCCTAAAAGCCAAGATAACTAAACCGAGTATCATACTTTGGCAATATCACAACAAGACATGACTGACTAAAAAAGACAATAATAATTGATAAAATAGAGGAATAGCGAAATATCATATTACAAATGGATAATCTCAATCAAGAAATCTATGGCCTGCGTGTGAATGATCTGAACAGAGCTGTTGATGATAGGGTGACTTAGGGGGGAAGCAGACGAGAGCTTCCCAAACGCCCTGGGCCGGCGCGCCGCGGGGCCGCAGCCTCCGCACCTCGGCGCACCGGCGGCGACCCTGGAAGGAGCGCTAAATCAGCGCTCCTTCCTCAAGACAGCGAAAGTGCGCACTAAAAGCGTCGGGCGCACTTTCGCTGTCTTTTCCGCCGCGGCGCGTTCGGCTGCCGCGGCGTGAGGTCTTCCCCGGAGCGCCGGCCGTGCGGAGGGCCGGCGACTCCGAGGGCGACCTCAGGGAGAGGAAGGGGCGCCGAACGTGCGGCTGCCCCTCCTCTTCCAAGCCTCCAAGACGACCCAATTAGTCGTCTGCCGAGGCAGTTAGACATTTCTCATTCATGGGATCACCATAAGTTGAAGTCAGCTTGACAGCTGTTAACAATTATATCCCCAACAGGGTGACAGTCATAGCATGCCATTCCATGCAATCCTATTCTTAATCTAGCTACTGGAGTGGGATGGGGGGATATGTGATTTTTTTTTTTTAATTTTAAAAATGGACTGCTCTTCTCGTCCAGAATGTCTAATCAAAAATATTTAAAAAGCCCAAAACCAAAATATGTTCTATAACAAAGGTTTAAAATATATCCTGTGATTTTTAGGGAAATCTCAGGTTAATAAGGCAATCTGTTCATTCCAAATTGACAATAAGTTCCATTATGTTCAGTGAGACTTGCATCCAATTACTTATGCTGAAGGATCAGCAAAATGATTTGGAGGAAAGAAATGGGAGAAAGATGATTTCCAAACAAATTTGGAACTCACCCAATAATCTCCTGTACGAGGAAGGGCGGACAATAGAAGAATGAATAGAACTGCTCCTCCAAACCAGGTAATATATTAGACAACAGTTTTGTTGAATAAGCTCAGTCTGAACAACTCTGTTCAGTTTATGCTTGTACACACATTGAAAATGGAGAAGAACAACTTTGGTCTTTCAGATGTCCTTGGATTGCAACTTCCAACATTCTTCACTATTAACTGGTTTAATTGGATCTTCTAGGGCTTATGGTCTAGCAACATCTGGAAAATTATAGCTCCACAGAGCTATAGAATTCCTCTAGATACTGATGTATTACAATTGCCAGCACCCAAAGCTAGCATAGTAAATGGTCAGGAATGTGGGAGTTTTAGTACAACAACATCTGAAGGACCTCATGATTCCCATCCACATTTAGAGCCTACAGATATCTCAGTACTTATGGATGTTTCCTGTACTTTGGGTGAAACCTCTTCTTCTTAGCTAAATCAAATGTTTTAGAAGATTATCACAAAGGCTATTTACAGTTTAAAAAAACCTGTTATTTCAATAATAAAATAATAATAAAAATGTATTTGTATCCTACCCCTCTGTCAAGCAATCAGGGCAGCTTACAACAATTAAAATTCCATACAATATATTAAAATACAATCCAAAAAATCCAAAAACTCACCCACCCTTAAAAATGTATTAACCAATTATCCATTAAAACAGCATAATTAAAACATCATAAATAACTCAACTCACTAAAACAAAACAAAGCGAGACAGATAGAGCAGCAACTTCAGCCAAGGATAGGAGAGGAGGGGATAAAAAGACTCCTGAGGCCAGGAATTCTAGTCAGAAAAGGCCTGCCGGAAGAGATCCGTCTTAACAGCCTTTTTGAATGTTATTAACCAAGAACAATACAACACCAATATTAAAATGCTTACTTTCACACTGGTTGCAAAAATGGGGCATGTTTCTTCAATCCTAGCAAATTGTATAATAAGTACATCCTCTGGGACTTCACAGCTTTGGATATGTCAGGCTTCATTTTTATAAATCCCTGTTTTCATCCTAAAAAATTGCCTGCTGTGGCAGAGTGATGTTTCTCTCCCAGCCGAGGACTCCTCACTCATAAGTGCAACACAGGAAGTAATTCTCAGGCACACTGGGGGATTCATTTTAGGAGATTGCTCTCCTGTTGCATTCTGTGACTTGTAGTTTAGGATGGGCCATTTAGAATATTTAGCCAGAGAGCTCTTAAGCCTCACTGAACAACAAACCACAAAGTGCAACAGGAGGCAGTGAGAGAAGTTTTTGAGCCCCGTTTCAGTGCAATAATTGGGGGAGACCCACAGCACTCTCAAAAGAAGTATTAAGGAAGAAATAATGCTGTTGAAATGTGACTGCCTTTTACACATTTCCAATAGCATGAATGAATTGTGATTGGAAAGCCATTGATTTTTTTTTAATCATCAATGACTTATTCCACTTCCATGACGTTGCAAGAATGATAGCAGGACAACGTCATGTCGAAATCTTTGCCCCGATTGCACAATTATGATGGCAACAATACTCTTCTATAATGCTTATTACCTGGTGTGATAATCTTCTTAGTTGAAAAATGAGACGGTAAGATATAACAGACTGCAGCCTTCACTTAAATAATCATCTCTTAATTACTTTTCCTGATTAGTATGCAGGACACATATTAAATAAGCTTTGGTTTAATCCTTTTCATGCTATTGTTGGCTTTGACCTGCACAGCACTATTGATAAATCAGTTAATTCCCTTATTTAAAGAAATTATTTAATTAATGGACAACTTGCTGCTGAAAACAAACACCTAAATGGTTTGTGGCTACAGTATCAGTTAAAACCTACAAAACCTACAAACAAAAGGTCACATCTATCTTCTGACTTTAATGAAGAAACTGAGCTGAACATATAGTGCAGGGGTAGGCAACCTTTTTGAGCCGGGGGCTGGGTTGCTGTCCCTCAGACAATTGGGGTGCCGGAGCACCAAAAATAAATAAATAAATAAATAATATATTTTTTAAAAAAAATAAAAAATAAAAAAATATGCATGCACACTCTCTCAGCCCTGGAAAAGCCATAGCAAAACCTCTGTGGAGATTTTGCCAAGAAAACCCAAGAACAAGTAATAACAACAATAATCAATATCATGGCAGGCGGCAGTGGTGGTGGTGGCAGGACTGGCCTGGGGCTGGTCCAAAGGCCTCGGGGGACCGCATCCAGCTCCCGGGCCTTAGGTTGCCTACCCCTGATATAGTGGTTCTCAAATAAAATACTAAACATTTTGTTAAAACATAGTAAAGCACCTATAATTTTGATGTTGTGTCTTGAAATACATGGTGCCAATAAAATCTGGAAACTGTTTCAAAATTTAGTGATAGTAGGAGAAATGCATATTCACCTTGCTGATAAGCAGTGTGTGGAAACTGTATATTACACAGCACACCACTTCATAGAATCAGGAATTAAAAGAAACTTTTGCTCAGCATCACTCAGTTCTATGCTGTATTTTCTCAGCCAGAAATGATTGGTAGTCATTTAGTAATACTGAAGGAAGTCAAGTTGTAGTACAGTTTTCATGGAGTAAGCAGCCTTAACTTCAGTTGCACATAGGGATGGGACACGTATTTTCAGTTAATTTTACACCAGAATTTATCCATTTTGTATCTTTTAAACCTGGAAGCAAACCTAAATATAATATGCTCTCAGAAATTCATATGTTTATAAAGGCAAGATCATTTTTCCACATCAGAAACAGGTTATGACCAAACTAGTCTGCTTTTTGGAGACTGCTAGAAATAGTGCAAATTAAGTCCACTTTAAGGGTTAGGGTTAGGGAATCATGGGAACTGTATTTTATTGTGGCACCAGAGCTCTCTGACAGAGAAGGCTCAATTTCCATGATTCCCTAGCACTAACCCTAACCCTTAAAGTGGACTCAATTTGCACTATTTCTGGCAGTCTGCAAAGACCTTAAGGGGGGGATGCAGATGGGCTAAAAGGGTTGTTTTGGGGTTGATCTGAAGGCATGGTCTTTACATGATGCACACCGAAAAAGCGCCCCCTACCTGCCTCTTCCAGTGAAAGTGCGCTTCAAAAACGAGCTACTTTTTTCTGCTCCTTCTGGAAACATGTGCACCTTCAATGGTACGTCAGGATTGCAGCGACGGAGGTTCAGCAGAAATAAGGGCATCTGAGCACAAAAGCCGCTGGTGTGAATGCACGTGTACAGGTGTGCTGCATTTAGAACTGCCCTTGGGGAGCATGCACCCATTGAAAAAAGCTTCAAATTAAAGCATTTTTAGGGTTCAGGTGTGTCTATTTCAGAACCCTAGTGATAACCCTAATTTTCACAGTGCGTATGCACCAGAGTGGGAAGGTGAAAGTGTTGCTACCAGATGTTAGATTGTGTTAAAGAGATAAAGGGGAAAGTTTCACTTTTAAGCTGGACCCCCACACATTCCAGCCCCATTTTCCCAGAGCAACTTTGCCAGCTGTAGACCTCCACAGCTGTCCACTTCGGGGCTTCTTTTGTCTACAGTGGGAACAATGGCAGAGCTATCCACAAGCTGAGAGCCAAAAAGAGTGAGAGGGAACTTGTGGACCCATGCAGAGATGGCCAACCTCATAGCTCTGTGGTCACAGCCACACATTTTGGAGAAACTGAGAAATTCCTTCCTGAATGCCAACACATTTAAAGAGTTGGCACAAGCCATGAGGGCGAAGGGCCACCAACCCCTGGGAGGAGTGTCATCGGAAGACCAAAAACCTCAGGTCTGATTACAAAAAGTTTAGTGATCACAAGGCCAAAAGCAGATAAGGTCCTTCCTCCGTGCCCTTCTACAAGGAACTTCATACCTTCCTCAGCAGGGACAGCAGCATACGGCCCAGCAGAATATGCCCCAGCAGTGAAGTCATAAGGGTCCCAGTGGGCCAGCCAGCCAGAGCAGAAACCGTGGAGGACATCTCAGAGGGAGAATGCACCCAGGAGCTTTTGCCCCCTCAAGGTAAGATGCACCAAGGAACTCGAGAAGGGGTGCAGGGGACAGCACTAGGGTGGCCACAGGGCAGATATGACCCTATTCTGTGTCATTTTTAGGTGACCCTGACACCCTGACTCAGATGAGACATCCTGCAATCAGAGGGCTGTGGGCATCTCTGCCATGAGAGCACAGTCCTGCGCTTCTACATATTCCACCAGCGGGCCATCATCTCATACTTCAGAGTAGAGCACTGTATCTTCTAGGACCAGTAGCCACCATGACTGCTCCCCTGTCCCAAGGACAAGTACAGCACTCAGCAATGATGAGAGCGAGGGCGAGGAGAGGGCAGGTCATGGGCAATTCACCCAGCTGATCAACCAGGTCCAGGCTGCACATGGTAAATTCCCTGTTATGACAAAAAAATGTATATTGTTGCATGTATGCCTGCACCCCCCAAAAAAGCCAAGCAATTTGTATGGCTTTCGTGACTTTTTTACGTAGGTTCGCAGGTTTGCAGAATTCCCCACCCAGCATGCCACTTTCACACCCTAGCATGGGGGGGGGGAATGGAGGAACGTTCGTCTGCATGTCCCATTCACCAAGTATCCAGTGTACCTACACAAACCTCCCTGGCATGTACCTCTCCCATCCCCCCGATATGTGTGGGAGATGTTGTGTGTGCAAACAGTGCCCTCTGCCATATTTGTCACTAGAACAAGAAATAGCACAACAGAGAGAGAAGGAGGAGGATGAAACAGCTAATGCCAGAGCTGCAATGCCACCGGCAGCCCACCTGGCTGACATCAGAGGAAAGAGGACACATAGCTATATAGCTGCAGCAAATGCGAGTGCTCAGCAGGAGTTCATGGAATACAGCATAGAACAACTGGAGAAAGGCCTAGAACAGGAGAAACAACTTGCTGAATGTTCCTATCAAGTCGCTGAACTTTCCCATGAGCTTGCTGAATGTTCCTATCAGCTGAGGCAGAGCAAAGGTAGGATTGGAGGGAGCATCATCACCGCATGGCCCACGAGCAGTTGTGTGTTGCTCACTCCCTACAAGTGCAGACCAGTCTGCTGGCCCGAATTGTGGATGTCATGGAGGGGCCCCAGAGGGCCATTGGTGGCAGCAGGGAGGCTGTGCAGGAGGGTTGAAGAGGGAGGAGTTTCCCCCAGGGCCAGCAGGAGCTGGCTGTGGTGTTAGGCAGAGGGAGAAGGGGTCATTCTTCACCCCTGGATGTCGACAGTGCTGTGGACAGAGGGAGGTGTCCACCTGTGGAGGATGAAGCTGTCGGGGGGTGGGGGCAAAGGGAGGAGGGAGAAGTGTCCACCCATGGAAGATGAAGCTGTGGAGGGGACAGAAGGAGGAGGTAGAGGTTCCACGCATGGAGGAGGAGGCTGCTATGGAGGTGGAGATCATTGAGCAACACTCTGTAGAAGACTCTAGCAGCCTTTTCAGCAGTGATGTGGCAGTGCCAGCACCCACTCACTGCCCACAAAGCCAGAGATCAAGCAGAGGGGGGTGGAGGTATTGCGACGATCACCACTAAGTACTGAGGCAGTCATTGCCAACTACTCCCCACCTATTCCCACCTCACTGCTTTGCACCACCACCGCACACCATGCCCACCCCACTGATGCTGCTCACTGGTTTCTTGTAGGGATCCTTTGATGAACCTAATAATAATAAAAATTGAAAGTTTATTCATAAAACCTGGCTATTGCCGATCCTCTATACGTGCGCAGATTCTGTCATAAACTTTTTTAAAAACATTTTTTTTTCTTTTGATAAAAACAGTAAAGATTCAACTATTTACGAGGATGAAAAAATGGGGGAAGGGGAGGGAGCATGTACAAAGGGGAGGGACAGTTACAGTGGGGGAAGAACTGGAGGGAGGAGGGAGGAAGCATGTACAAGGGGAAGGGGAGGAGAAGGGAAGGTGCTTCAGGGATGGGGAAGAAGGGTTCGGGGGTTGGAGATCGGGGGTCGGGGAAGGCCCAGGTGCTATATGATGGCTGCCATGGAGTTGCTCATATGTTGTATCTGCTCCTCTGTGGTAGCCAACCTTTGGCCCACCCATCGATCTGCAAAGGAAAAGAAAAGAGAAACATGTGGTTAGGAGGTTGCTCTCCACCCCATCAC
>CM034706.1:107313799-107336786 GCA_020142125.1 Phrynosoma platyrhinos
CCTGTCCCCGATGCTATTCAATATCTATATGAAACTGCTGGGAGAGATAATCTGGAGGCATGAAGCATGGTGTCTTCAGTATGCTGATGACATCCAGATATACCTCTCCATGACCCAATCGTTTGCCCAGAGCTCAGATGGCGTCTCTCCTCTCAATGATTGTCTTAAGGCAGCAATGGATGGGATGAGGAAAAACAGATTGAGACTGAATCCAGACAAAATGGAGGTATTAACAGTGATGGGAGTGAAACCAGGTTTGGGAATACAACTCCCAGTCCTGGATGGAGTCACACACTCCTCCAAGGACTGTGTTTGCAGTCTGAGGGTACTCCTAGATTTATCACTTCACATGACCAATCAGTTGAATGCGATGGTCAGGAGTGCCTGTTATCAGCTATGGCTGATATGCTAGCTGCGGACTGTCCTGGATATTAGGGACCCTGAAACTGTGATACATGCTCTGGTAACCCCATGTTTGGATGTCTGTAAAGCACTCTACATGGGGCTACCCTTGTACCTAACCCAGAAACTCCAGTTGGTCCAAAATATGGCAGCCAGGTCATGGGAACATCTAGGAGAGAGCACATAGCACCAGTGCTGAAATCTCTCCACTGGCTGCTGATTAGTTTCTGGGCACAGTACAAGGTGTTGGTTTTGACCTTTAAAGCCCTACATGGCTTAGGTCCAACTTATCTCAAGGACCACCTCTTCCCGTATGATTCCCCCCCCGCACACTTCGGTCTTCTGGGAGGAATCTGCTACTGCCTATGAAACCTAGGCTGTCACAGACCTCTCAAGGGCCTTTTCTGTCACCACTCCAAGATTATGGAATGGCCTGTTGGATGAGATCCATCTTATTACCATTCTCGACTGCTTCAAAAAAGCAGTAAAGATGGATCTCTTCTGACAGGCCTTCCCAGAATAACTCTCCCGCTCCAAATAGAGCTCGGATGTCTACTGCTCCTTGTCTCCACTGTTTGTTTTAGTATCTTAATTATTCTTGATTTCATTTGTATTTTAATTATTGTACTAGTTTAATTCGATTTTTATGGGGTGAGTGGGCTAGGGATTAAGGGGGGGTGGAATTGTTTTAATTGTTGCCCTGTTTTAACTTTGTACACTGCCTTGATTGCCTAACAGAGGGGCAGGTTATAAATAAAATAAAATTATTATTATTGTTGTTGTTGTTGTTGTTGTTGTTGTTATATCGTTATTTCTTTATTTAGAAGTTTTTTTTGTTTTGTTGTTCCAATAATTTCTTAACATTTTGGTCCTCTAAGTATTTACTCATTAAGTCTTCATTAATTCCTTTTTCTCTTTCCAGTCTTGGAAAAAAACTTTAAAAGATTTATTTTATTTTATTTTGATCTGTAATAATTTCTTCTTGTTCTATTTGTGAAATATTTTTTTTCTCTTTTCTTTCTTTAATTTATAGGCTAGGAAATTCCCTGGCTTATTTGTGTGTTCAAAGTTTCTTTGTTTAGTCCACCCCATTTTTTCTCAAGTTCCTCTGTTATAATTACTGATATTTGTTTCCTTAATCTTGTAATTTCTTTGTGGTATTCTTTATCCTTTGGGTTTCTCTTCAAGTATTCTTCTTTTTTCCAAATTTCTTCTCTCAGTTCTTTTAGTTTCCCCTAAATATTTAGTTCAATATTTTTTTTAATTAAAAAAAAACTCTTATAAAGGGTTTGGCAGTGTCCCAAACTATATGTGTGGCTACTTCTCTAGCTAGATTTTCTTCAAATAACAGTTTTAGTTTGTTTATTTATTTTTTTGCTTCTTCTACTATTTTCATTTAATTGCCATCTGTATGATTTTATGTTAGCGCATAATATCATTAGAACTGCATTATGGTCAGACCAAATTGTTGGGTATATTTCAATTTTTTCTACTAGCTTGATATGTGTTGAAATAAAAAAACATGTCTAATCTTACCCAGGATTGGTGGGGGTTTGAATAAAATGTAAATTCCTTGCATTCCTTATATTTGACTCTCCAAACATCTTTTAGTCCTAAGTTTTCTATCATTTCAGAGAAATTTTCTGGTAATTTCCCTTGATTTGTTTTAATCTTTTTCTGATTGTCTATCTAATTTAGGATTAATAACCCCATTCCAATCTCAAATAGCCATAATATTATCATAGTTTAGGCCTTCTACCTGTTGTGGCATTTTTTAATAGAATTTGTTTGTTTGTTTTTCACTTGGGGCATAAATTCCAATAAGGAGTATTTTCCCTAAATGCCCATTTAATTTAACTAGAATGTATCTGCCATCTAGATCTCTAAGTATTTCTTTTACTCCTAATCTATAGTTTACATATATCACAACTCCTTTTTTCCTTTTACCTTTGATTGCTGTTATAAAATTATTTCCCTAATCTTTGATTTTTTAAAATGTTTCTCATCTTTTTCTTTAAGATGTGCTTCTTGAAGACAAATTACATAATTTTTCTCTATAGATAATGGAAGATTTTTTCCTTTTTTGAGATGACTTAAGACCCTTCATGTTCCACATTAAAAATTTTATATGTTTAGTCATTTATCTATTTATAGCTCGACCTAGTTAAAACTCTTTCAATTTGTAACATTTTGGATCCCACTCTAGTTCTGATTCCTCTTCTCTCTCTTCTTCCTCCCCTTCTTCATTTGTTCTTACTATGCAAATAAAATCTTCTTCAATTTCAAGTTCCTGTTGCTCTTCTAGGTGTCTAAATTATTCTAGTGTTAGAGATCTGTTTTTTCCATTTCTTCCTGATCCAACAGATTCTGTCTGTGTGGTTCAGTTGTTTTTTGTCTTTCTTTTTCTTTCTCTCTTCTTAACTCTGAAACATCATCTCTTCTGTCCTCCCTATCTTTTTTCTCTTCTTTTCTAGATATTCCCAAAACTATTTGGCCTCATCTAGTGATTTGATTGTAACACTTTTTCTATTAAACCAAAAATATAATTCTTCTGGTTGGATCCGTCTGCATGGAATAGCATGATCTCTTAAAGAAGCTGTCAAAAATGTATAATCTTTTCATTTACGAAGGATTCTCTTTGGCATATCTTTGGAAATGTGAAGTTCCCTTCCATCTACTCTTAGTGGAGAATTGTTATGTAATCTTAGTAGGTTGTCTCTCATTTGTTTCCATGCAAAGTAGATAACAATATCTTGTGAGTGATTTTTTTTTGCAATTCTTGAATTCAATCTAAAAATTCTGTCAATTTCCATTTTCAAAAAAAAATTCTTCTCTTTCTAAGAACCTAGCCAATTTTTGGAGAAATATACTCATCAAGTTTTCTTCTTTAGATTCCAGAAATCCCCAAATTTTTATGCATCTGTCTCTTAATTTTTGTTCTCACATTGCTTTCGCATCCAAATCTTCCTCTCTTCTTATTTTGATAGTTTGAAATTCTTCCTCTACTATGTCGGCTTTTTCTTCCAAAATCTTTATTTTTTATTTACTAAGGACATTTTGTTTGTGAGTTTTTCCACCATCTTATTTATTTCTTTTAATTTGGTCCTTATTTCTTGATGGATTTCTGATTTAAAATCTTTCATTTCTGATCTAAGCTCAGATCTTAGTTTCCTAATTTCTTCCAGAAGAATTTGATTTGAAGGTTCTACTTTTTGTTGTTCCAGTGATGGTCTTCTGGTGAATTGCAATTGAGTTTGTGATTTACTTGAACTTTTTTTTTTTTTTTTTTTTTTTTTTTTTACTGTTTGGCTCCTTAAACTCATTGCCATTTTAATTTGTTAATTTTCCAATTAATAATATGGTTTAAATTCTTAAAGGTGCCAGTCAGGTAGATGTTTTATTTTTTAGATTGAATAGTAGGTAGAGTCACTAGTTTTAAAAACTTTTTTCCTCCCCCCCACTATGTATATAAAGTGTCTTCTCAAGATCAATACAGAAGAAGCTATAGATTCTTTAAATATAAATTAAACACTTGTGAATAAGGAAGAATGAATATGGGTTTATGCTTGGATAACAATTACTACTCAAAGTGACAAAGTTGTCTTAAGTATCTTTTGTTATCTCTAATTACTAAGTTCCCCTTTATATTTTCTCTCTTCTATTTATTCTATTTTTAATTCTTAAGGTGTATCAGAAAGCTCTATTTTGGTTCATTTTCCACTAATATCCATTTTTTGTTTATTTGTTTGTTTTATTTTTTATTCATTTATAATCTGTTTTAAACTACCAGTCCCAGAATGCCTCCTATTTCCTTTCATGCCACTTCCTTGTCTTGGGGGCCCAACCTTCCTTTTGTTTTATATTAACCCTACCTTCTCCACCACCCCAAAGATCCCCTCTCCTCCCCCTCCTCCACCAGCAGGGAAGATAAGGCAAAGAAGTCAAACCTCAAAAGAGAGAAGGGCTGATACCCTTCTCCCCCCTGAACATCCACCTCAACCTCTCCTCAACCATCAACTCAGGGGGTCAGCCAGAAGCCAGAAGCACCCAAGGACTGCTCCCCTCAAGCACAACCCCTCAATACCCCAAAAATCCAGATGGCAGCATGGCAAAACGGCATTTCCTTCCATTCACTCTCCCCCCAATACCCACACAAAGCGGTCTGCCTCCCGGGAGGAATTTTTTAGGGAGTTGTACATAGACCCAGCCTATACAGTGAATGAAAACCAGATCAATCTTGAGCAAGCACAGAATTGGCCTCCAGTTTCAGTCTAAGAAGTCTCTCGATTGATTGAAATGCTTAAGGTTAACAAGGCCCCAGGTACAGATTGTGTAATGCCTGAAATGATCAAAAAGAACTCAAGTTGGTGGTCACCTCTATTAGCATCATTGTTTTCATTTATAGACCAGACTGGCTACATCCCAAGAGACTGGAAATTAGCAATAATTGTCCCAATTTACAAAAAGGGTAATAAGAAGGAGCCATGTAATTATAGGCCTATAAGTCTTTTGAGTGTGGTCAGCAAGTTATATGCCAAACATCTAAATCTTAAATTGCAAGACTGGATCAAGTCAGAGGGCATGATGAACAGGCAGGTTTCAGAGAAGGGAGATCTACAGTGGATCATATATTGGTACTCCATCATTTAGTTCAAAAATATACATATAAAAAGAAATCACCTCCTTATGTAGCCTTTCTGAATTTTAAACAAGACTTTGATTCAATATCCAGAAATGTGCTTTGGGAAAAATTAAAAATACAACTATGGATAGGCGCCTGCTCATCCTTATGGAAAAATTATACTCTAATTCCACTATAAGAGTGAGGTGTAACCCTCTCAGAACACTCTCTGGTTTAGTAAATGTGCAGAGAGGAGTCTGACAGGACTGTATTCTTGCCCCCACTCTGTTCAACCTTTATATTAATTCATTTATAGACCTCTTGCATAGCATGGATACTCATGCGCCCAACTTGGCACAGCGCAAAATTCCGATCCTCCTTTACACTGATGATGCTGTTTTGATTTCACAAGCTACCATTGGATTGAAAAGAGCAATTGCTGCAACACTAATCTACTGTAGACAAAACCATTTGGTTCTTAACTTTGATAAATTAAAAATTCTTGTCTTTGCTAAGAGAGCCAGGTAATATTCCTGCAAAGCAGAAGGGCATAAATTAGAACAGGTTACTACATTCAAATATGATGGAGTAGTTTTCCACTCTAAAGGTAATTGGAACACCCATCAGAATTATGCAACACAATAAGCCCTCAGGTCAATGAACGTTATTAAGTGTTTTTTCTACACTGTTGGAGGTCAATTAGTACCTGCAGCTTTAAAACTTTTTGAGGCCAAAACATTGGCTCAGATCTTATATGGGGCTCAAATAGGAATTTCCATGAAGAATGTATTACAGGAAGTAGCCCAAACAAAATTGCTGCGGTCAATTTTGGGTGCACCCAATGGTACATCAAATGCCCAGCTAAGACTCAAGACAGGAATGCCATTAACTGAAGTGAGGGCCTGGAAGCTGATGATAAACTACTGGTTAAAATTCAATTTTCTCCAGTGGGTTTTACCCATTAGTCTTGATAGATAATTTTGTCTCACCATGGAAAAAAGTGGTAGAACTTAAACTGTTTTCTTATAGACTTTCTCCTTTATTCTTGTTATCACAAGTAATGATCAAGCTAAACAAATAGTTGCTCAAAGAATAAGGATATGAAATTTCAGAATGAGCTTGGTAAACTCCCACAACATAACAGATTTTGGATAAATAAATGAGTATGGGAACCTGCAAGTTATCTACAAAATTTAACCTTTCCCAAATTGAGAATTTTTCAAAACCAGATTTAACATTCTCCCATCTGCACTACTCCAAGGCAGATTCAGTAAAGTTCCCATAGCTAAGTGCACTTGTCCTTGAGGAGAAGTAGAATCTATTCCACATGTACTGTTACATTGTAAATTTTATGAAGATACCAGGTCAATTTATATCACACCTTTAGTAGAAAAATGGCTGGGGTATTTCTATGTGAAATACCTAATTCAGGATCTAAACCCTTATATTACATGTAGAGTTGCTAAATTTTGTGTTGCTGCAATGAAAATAAGACAAATTAAGACAAAAAATATCTCCCTATCTTAAATATATTTCTATCTTATTACCATTATTTTAATTTTAAAGTTTTAAAGGAAAATTATCAGGGGAAATACAAACTCTGTACTCCATTCTAATTTATTTTATTTTATAGTACTTTATTGTACTGTTTTACTTTGAAGTCCATTGTTGTATTTATGTACTGGGCCTTATTACATTTCTAAATTTTGCTGGTCATTGGCCAAATAGAATATGTCTGTCTACACCATGTTGCCCCGCAGTCAGCATGTTGCCCCAAGACATCTCTGCAAAAGTACAAGGGATGTGGAGATGATACCTCAGAATGGACAAAGTAAAGCCGGCATCTCTAAAATACTGCAGCTGCTTCTTTGCTATTTGTACAAACGATGATAGCATAGTTTATTTTCATGGATTCATGAAATTTATAAAATCACAGGAGAGTGTGTTTTTATATTATTTTACTTTATTTTATTTTATTGTGTGTCATTTGAAGGTCATTGCTGCACTTATGTATTATGCTTTATATTTTCTGTTAAATCTCGCTGGTCATTGACCAAATAAACATGTATGTATGTATGTATGTATGTATGTACCCTTGCCTATGCAAGACAGAGTTCATGGACATTAGTCCAAATACATCCAGAGAACCACACATTTCCCACCCATATTATGGTGATAGGCTACATCCAACCAAGCATATCATGTGTGCAGAGCTGATTCAATGCTATGTCAGAGTAGGTTCTATTATTGACCTTTTCTTTACTTCAAATATATGTCAATACAATGAATTAGGTCCTTTGGTGTTGTTAACTGGGACTAATCAGAGAGAAGAGCTATCTTGATTCCCATTTTGGGAGAAAGGCAGTACAGTGGTGTGGTGAATAGAATGTCCAACTGGCCAATCAGGAGGCAGCTGAGGGCCAACCAATAGAATTAAAGCTGGGAGCACTTGATTTTTTTTTTTTCAAGCTGACAGTTGGGAGAGACCAGTTGGGGATTCGGGAGAGTTAAGCCAGAGAGAGAGAGAGAGCTGCATTTCTGGGAATTCTTGAGGGAACTGCAAATTTTGTTAGTTGGAGTCCAGACAGAAGGGACTCAGAACTCTAAAGAAGGGAGTTGCAGTTATGTTATATTCTGAGGGATATTGCTAGCCTGTGTGGCTGAAATATTAAGAGGGAATTGGAAACATATGTTGTTTATATGTAACCAAGAGAAACTATAGTGACAAGCTTTGATACAAGTTATAGTTATTCTATTCTGTTCTAGAAAAAACTTTTATTCTCATTTAAACTTCACTTGGCCTATGTTTTCAAACCAAACTGCACTACTAACCTTTTAAAGCTTTTAGTGTGGGTCCTTTACAAATATTTTGGTGGCAGCGGTGGGAAAACAACAACAACCTAGGACTGTCATCTTTAAAAAAAAAGTCAGTGGTAAGATGAATTAGGTCCTTTGGCATTGTTAACTGGGACTAATATGAGAGAAGAGCTGTCTTGATTCCCATTTTGGGAGAAAGGCAGTACAGTGGTCCCTCCACATTCACTGAGATTAGGGGTGAAGACCCCCTGTGAATGTGGAAAAACCACAAATAAAAAGCCACTGTTATTTTTACCTGAGAAAACACCTCTATAGGGATCTCCAGGCCCTCCAGTGCAACTCTAAGGATAACATCTGACATGGTTGTGCTGGAAGACCTAGAGATTCCTAGACAGAATGTAATCAAAACAACAAATCTACAAAAGTGAAAGCCACAAATGAGGAGGGATAACTGTATATCAAATAAATAAATAAATAAATAAATAAAATAGAGTCCAAAATATCTGCCATGTACAAGCTGAGGAAAGATGATGTGGGATTTGTCCATTTTCCATTTGTCTTGCTTCACAAAATGTTACATGAAGCTCTTATGTTGTTTCAAAAACCTTTTAAAATATTATGCATCTCATTTCCTCTGCTAATAGATAATTTTGAAAAACTTCCATGTATGTCACTTATGCAATTAAACACAGTGCATTTTTAATTCATAAAATACAATGCACAGTAATATATTCATTATTTCCAAACTAATTACATTTTCAAACAGGCACATCCTTACACAAAGCTGTTAAATCTCAGTATGTTTTAATAATCACTTGATGTTTAATTAATAAACAGTACCCAGCACATTAGATCCAAATTAAATGCTCTTATGAGACATTGAGCTGAAAGTTGTTTTAATGGTGTAATAAAGACACATTTAAAGAAAAAAATGTATATCATCTCACTTAACCTAAATGAACTTGTCTGAAGGCATTGAGAGACACACACAGAGGGATTCTATTGCTTTTTTTATATGTTTAGAATTAGATACACAGCTGTGCAATTCTCTCCTTTGGCCACATGTCCCATTTTCATCTCTCACACCCTAAATTTTGATTATTTTTGTTTTGTTTCATCCTCCAAGTTACCTTTCTGTGTCCCCACATCTGCTTCATACTTGGAGATGGATCCCCAAAAGGTGAAGGACCGCCAAAAGACTGCCAGGCACAGCAAAACGGACAGTGCCAAAACCATTTTCTGGGGTGTGGCCATTTGGGGGATGATGTGAACTTTATTTTGTCCCCCAGCATTTTCAGAAAGTGGGGGAACTAGGGTATTGGGGGGAGGGGTTTCTAGAATATACTTCCCCCAATCTTGCCTTCAGCCACTCAATCTGGTTCTTTCCTAGAGATATTCAAGGTTTGTGTTTGGCATGAATCTTAAAGGGAACTGACAATTTGTATTTTCTAAATGAATACATATTGATTTAATTTGCACACTTTTTCAAAATTTTCAATGTAATTTTCACTTTTCAGGTTTTTTTTAAAAAACATACTACAATGTGTGTAAAATTAGTATTCAAGAATAAAATGCATACAAAAATGTTCACTTCCCTCCCCCAAATTAAATATTACAGTTTGATGTGGCAATGGAATGGAACAGACTTATGAATAACCATGTGGAAAAGAGATACAAAGCAAAAATAGACTGATCCATCCATATTCTTGATTACCTTTTATATAGTAAGAAAGATTGGCCTGATTCTTCTAAGCATATGATATCAACTGGGTTTTGTTAGCTCTCCATACTTTTTCATCTGTGCTGTTGGCCATCTGTGATGGAAAACTTTCCTAGGTTACTGGTTTATTGTTTAATTCTGAGTGTCTATCATGTATCTGTCCCCCTTTTCTAAACCCTTCCTTTGATTTTACTATAGGGATCCTAAGGTGTCTCAAAATATGGACAGGTGTATATGTTTTCTGGACTCTTGATGATGGAGGATAAGTTTCAGTCAGTCCCTTGAATGAAAAAACTTAGGGGGAAGTGAAATAACAACAAAGGACAGTTTATTTATTTATTTATTAAAAATATTTTTGACCACCAAATACTACATTGGCTGACTACTTTCTGTTACTTAATCTGCACTGTTAAATTTCCATGAATTTTAATTCTTCCATCCTTCCTTGTCTTTTTCTAGACACTCATCACTCCAGGTTCATGTTCAAATTAATTGACTCCAACAAATCTTAAACTCCTAACTCTTAAATAAAACAAAAAACAACCCAAATCACCCCAACTTTCCAAGGGCTGCAATGGGTTAGCATACAGAGTGGGCAGGCCAACTAACACTGCTTTTTGTCACATCATCTTTTAATTTTTAATAATTTTGTTATATTTCTTAAGTTCCATTGCTCTTAATGGGGAGTAGCATCTCTCAGTCTGACCCCCTCCCAGTGTGAGGGACAGAGGCTTATTCTCCTGTTGATCAGGATGTATCTAACTGACATTTATATCCCTTTCCCATGAGTGGTCTTTGGTGAAATGGTCATAATTCTCCCCCACACTGGAAATTACTTCCAGGAGAGGGGTTGAAAATGTCAGCCAAGTACATCACAACTGATAGGAGAACAGACCTCTGTCACTCACAGTGGCTGCTGCCCAGTAAGTCAGACTGGGAAACTTTTATGATCCTTAGATATTCCCTACATTATTGTAAATATAGGAATCATGAATATTAACCGGTCACAAATGCATAACTCAAGGTTATGTATTTGCAGTTGTGATCATGGATTCTAGTCAATGATTGTAACATGATTGTAAAGATTTGGTAGCTACTTAGAAGGCTCCTGAGTAGCAAGTCTGGACAGAGAATGTCACAACAGGTAAAGATATACTTTTCACATTTGCTTTTTGTTTAGGGTTTGTTTGTTTTTAGTTTATAAAGACTGGTGCAGTCTATCCTAAAAATGCATACAAATAAAGTTACACAATTAATAACATCTAGAATTAGCTTCTACTGAAATGTGTTTTCCAGAGGAAAGAAGGTGTTTGGGGCAATATATCTCATGGAAATCAATGGGTCACTGTTCACAGTCTCCCCTTCTCAAGAGAATGAAATCCAGGAATATTGTTTATAGGATCATTCTTTTTGATTGAAAGAGCACTGAGAGATATGGACAAGAATCCTGCTAGGTGTAAACTCCTGTTATGTGCTCCTGTAGCCATTTAAAGTCATTGTGTTAAGATATGGATGGGTTATACAGTCAAAGGTAAAATGTAGAGATGTGTGTGTGGAATTTTCCTCATGAGAACAACATCTAGAGAAACAAAGTGAATCAACACCAGATGGCCAACACAGACATCAACATGAACTTTCCCGAAGATATAACTCATGGACACAGAATTTGTTATGGGTAGCAAGTGATATCAAAAGGTAAACATCGTTAGGCTGGAAAAGATAGTCATGTGGTGGATGATGGACAGCAAGAGGCTGGGTTAACATACATCATACAGGCATTATCCAATTATCATAAGGTTAACACCTAGAAGGTGGAGTATGGGAAAGGCCTAGAGAAGTCTTTGTCTAAAATGTTATTGTTCAAGATGTGAGTGCATGCCTGCCTGGAAGCAGTGGTTTTAACTGCAAGAAGTTGGATACTAAACTTTTGGATTGTTAAAGATGTAATCGTGCATGGTTGAACTGGACAAGTTCATCACAATGAATTTTATTTAGCTATTTTATTTTTACTTTTATATGCATTAATAAACTATGCTTTTGGACTTTACAATGTGTCTTCTTGACTGAGGAAGACAGGATCCTGAAGAAGGGAAGCTGAGCCAGTTGATGGTAAGAATTACAAAGTGGCTGTGGATCACAGCAGCCAGCTTGTCCTGCAGATTCTGCTGGGTGCCAAAGAGCAACACTCATCATCCACACACTGACAAGGATTACGGGCCCAGTTATGGTTGTTTTGCCAGATAGGGCTGTTCTGCCTGAAGAGGCTTGTCTGACAGAGATGGCTTGTCTGCCAGAAGACAAAGAGGCCAGATGTCCAGAAGAAAAGGAGCCCAGGAGTCCAGATGACAAGTCTGCAAGGTGGCCAAGAGGCAAGACTGCCTATCCATGACTTCAGCTGTGCCAGGACAAGGGAACCATGCTTCAGCATTTGCTGGGAAAAGCAGAGGTGGCTTCAAATCCTCTTCAGATGTAAGTAACAGTTAAAGTTTACTGCTAAAGCTGTTTTGCCTGCTGGCAGAGTGCAGAACTCTTTAAAGACAGTTGTCTGAGAACTCTCCACTCTACAAACAGTAAGATGCAGGGGACAACATAGCCTGGACTGGCTGGAAATACTGCAGGTTCAATGCAGTGAATTTTTTTTTTTTTTTTTAGTGTCAAAGCTGCAATAAAAAAACAAACTCTGTTAAGGGCCATTTTGTTTAAAATGAATGCAGCTGGGTTACCAAAGGCTCAGAAATTTGAGTCACACATGCATGTTGCAATGCATGAAATTTTAATGCAGCAGGTTTTGCTGGACACAGGCAGATGCCTAAGTCAAAAAGAAATAATTCTGTTAACCCTCTCTGAGTCACAGTTAAAATTTTGGGAGAGGATGTTCTTCAGCCAAAGGTTTTTTGGGAAACTGAAGAGAAAATTCATGAATTCTGCACAGCTTTAGCATAAATGCTGTGGTCAAAGGACTTTACAGTTCTTGGATGAAAAAAATACAAAAATCCCTGGAGAGGGTGATGTTTTTACACAGTGGTCAAGGCTGTGTGGGGCTGCAGCAGTTTTTGCCGGATGCCAAAAAGTTCCAAAGGCTGGAACATGATGAGCCAAGTGGTTTGCTTGAGGAAAAGCCAGAAATGTCGGCTTGTTGCAGCCTAAGACAGCACCTGAGGTTTCTAGGAAATGCATCCTGAAAAGGCAGCTGATGCACGGGTGAAAAACTGATGCTTTTACTGTGGCAGAGCAGGAGTTTTGAAAATGGCAATGCAAGGAAATTTGCAACAATCAACAACCCAGAGACTTTGGGGAAAACAAAGGAATTGCAACTGTGATACAGAGCTATGACAGTGTGACTCAGGGCCTAAGCAGACTGCCAAAAATAGTGCACATTAAATTGAGGCAATGCCCTGGCTCAGTGCTAAGGAATCATGGGAACTGTATTTATTGTGGCACCAGAGCTCTCTAACAGAGAAGGCTCAATGTCTCAGAAAAAAATACAATTCCCATGATTCCCTAGCACTGAGCCAGGGCAATGCCTCAATTTAATGTGCACTATTTCTGACAGTCTGCTTAGGCCCTCAAACAGGTGGAAAAAACCTGAGGACAAAATAGAATCTATATTATTCTGGGAGAACTAGGCATATGATAAATACAGATTTGCTGAAAAATAAGAAATCCTCCAGTCTCAAAGATGTTTATCTAACTGATGGAGGGGTAAGAAATGTAAAAAAAAAAAATTGAGAAATTCTACATGCCAAGATTTGGTGAGAAAACTTTGAAAATGTTTTATGTGTACCTGATTTTCAAAACTGTTTAGTTGGTGTGTCAGGAGATATACACCGAGTTTATGTGAGATAAATGTAAAATCACCCAGGATGGGAGGTGTCAACAAAAGCTATAAAATGAGAGAATATGTATTTTATACAAAGTGAAAAACAAATGTTAAATGTGCAAGTGTGGGAAATAAATCATTGCATTCTGGTTATGCACATCAATAATAGAATCCTAGAGAACATAGGATTTGATAGCTTGTTTAAGCTAGTGGGATATAGATCCTGAATTTTAAAATGTCTCATTATACAAATGATTTGGGAGGTATTTGGTTTGCCACAGAGTAAAAAAGTCAAGGTTTTTCCTGTGACAGAACCAGAGCAAGAGAATTGCTAAAATGACCTGTTGGTCCATGCTCATAAGCAAAAGGGACAAATGTGTGTTACTAGGTGACAACAAATATTTTCTTAGTGATTGTGGATAGATTTTCCAGTTTTCATATGTCATAGTTTTAAAACAGAGATGTGATACAATTGAAACTTTTCAACAATGGATAAACATGAATGTGAAAAAAATGATTACAAAGGGTCTTTGATCACAGACTGGAAAAAGGAGAATTTTTGTCTCACATTTAAGAAACTGGCTGAGAAAGAAGAAATCCAACACCATTTCACATGTTATGTGGAAAACCACTAAATCGAAAATATCTGACAGGTTTTTAACAATATGCAAATATATATGTGCCAGCATGTTTTAAAAAGGGAAAGTTAAACCAAAGTGCTACAGAATGAGTGTGAGATATTCAAAGGAACAGTTAAAGATTTCACCTTGGTGGTGGGAAAAGTTTTTAATGTCTAAGAGTAACAATTGTGAAAAAAATATTCAGGTGAGGAAGGATACATTCAAACAAAAAAAGTTTTACTAAAGATGAGACAAGTGCCAATAAATGGAGGGGCATGCAACAGATACAAACTACAAACATTAATCCTCTGGAAGTGAGAGAAACACTTAAGATCAACAACAAGTAAAAGAATGACAGAAAACAAAGGACACACAAGTCCAGACTCAAAAGATGTCATATCAGGGAAAATTCATAGAGAGTGAAAGTTCATAGAGAGTGAAAATTCATAGAGAGTGAAAATTCAAAGAGAGTGAAAACAACACACAAATTTATACAAGAAACAAGAGTTTATAGTACACATTTTGAAATGTATTCTCAAAGAGTATTAATAAAGTTCTTCATTTTTGATATAAAAAAAAGTTAGTGATAAACTGTCAGTGTTTCATAGAGACAAAAAAAATCTTTATTTTGTTATTGAAATAAAAAAAAATCACAAGATTTCTGCTAGGTGGTTATGAATATAAAAAAGGGCATTTTCCATTGACTTCCTGCATTTGAGGACATTTTTTTTCTTGTGAACAATTCATTAGCACAAAGACATTATATTTTTAGAAAAATGACATATTTTGGCCCAAAACCATTTTGTATAAATACAGTGTGACTTTCTTGTTTTTATAAACATAATTTTTTACCAAAGAAGTCCCAAATCTGTTAAGGGATCATGGAAAATGTGCAAAGACTCTGATAAGCTGTCAGCACTGGAGGCTACATGGCTTCCATGACAATGAGGTGAAAAAGTATTTTTAGTCTAAACTTAAAGCAGCTATTTAAAATATTAATATTTGTGGGGGAAAGAGTAATGTTCAGCAACTTCAACTGTCTAATATACTGAATCTTTTCCTCAGAACAGTCAACACTTTGGATAGTCTAAACTTAAACCTAGAGCAGCTGCATCATGCCATTGTGTGTGAAAACTTTTTTTTTATATCAAAAATGAAGAACTTTATTAATACTCTTTGAGAATACATTTCAAAATGTGTACTACTGGGATTAGTAGGAATTCTCATACATTTCAGATCTAGAGCATTCCTTACAGAATGAAATTAACCATTATATCTAATGAAAAGAGGTCAGATGTGAAATGCTAGCAATTTATGGTGAGTAAAATTTAGAGGTGTCCCAATTTCTACTAAAAAAAAGAAAAGAAAAGAGAAGTAAAGCAATTCAATGCACTCTATATACCATATCTCTTAGAAAATTAAAATATTTTGAGACCTAATGACATATGATGTGTGAGAGAGAGAAGGAGGGAGAGAGGGAGGGAGAGAGAGAGAGAGAGAGAGAGAGAATTTGGAAACTACATCCCTAAGATATTTTAGCTTGCACAAAACTCAACAAACAGGTGGCCAAATCCTTTTTTACACAATCACAGTAGTGAGGATAACACTGACCCAAAAACAGAAATCTAGGGATATTCCAAACAAAAAAGAGTGGTTGTTAAATTATATGATGCTATTGAAATGGATAAGCTGACATTACTATTAGGAGGAGTAACACTAGATAAGGTTAACAAGGATTGGATGAAAGTAACAGATTATTTAAAAAGAGATATGAGAGGACATAGTAAGAGGGAATATATGATATTTTTCTCCCTTGAAAAACTCCAAAGTTTTGGTCAGCTGATTGTCAAAGAGAAGGTAAATTTATTTCAGATGCACAAATATGAGATTAATGCAAGTAAGCTATACAAAAAGTAAGAATGAGTAAATAAGGAAAAGTTAAAGTATAGATGGAGTTTCAGAGAAATAAGGAAAGTGGAACATCAGGAAAGTAAGAATGTAACAATCAGTGATTAATAGGAAGAATGGTAAGAATGATAGTAAGAAAGAAGGAGAAGAATGTGGAAAGAAGGTTAGTGTATGTGAGAAGAAGATTTGAGGATGTATAGAATGAAGGAGGGAGATAGAAGGTAAAGAGGAAGGATTTTAGGAGAAGGTAAGGAGAAATTGAGATAAATCTCAGATTTAGAGTTCAACAATAGAAAAGTGCAAGAAGAATAGGGAGAGGAAGTGGAGGGTTAAGGAAAGTATATATGGAGAAGAGTAAGTAGAAATGAAAGAGACAGGTAAAGGAGAGTAAAGGTTAGGTAGGAAGGTGGAATAGAGAATAGAGAAAGGGGTAATTGATTAAGAAAAGGAATAAGAACATAGGTTTAACAACTGCATAATCATAAGGGTTGGTATTTAAGGGTGAATGATTGAATAAGATTGTTGGATTGTAAGCCCAGCTAAAACTATGGGGGGTTGCAGACTGCCAGAAATAGTGCAAATTGAGTCCACTTTTAGGATTAGGGTTAGAGTTAGGGAATCATGGGGACTGTAGTTTATTGTGGCACCAGAGCTGTCTGACAGAGAAGGCTCAATGTCCCAGAAAAAAAACAATTCCCATGATTCCCTAGCACTAACCCTAACCCTAAAAGTGGACTCAATTTGCACTATTTCTGGCAGTCTGCAACTATGACAAGTAGATAATCAGATGATGGACATGTATGTATGTATATTATTTTATCTTTTTAAGTATTGAGTGTGTTGTTTTAAAATGTAATAAACATTTATAAATTAAAACAGGGGTAGGCAACCTTTCCCCTTTAAGGGCCGAGGGACTTCAGCTCCCAGAAGCCTCAGCCATGTTGGCCAATAGTCCCATGTTGGCCAATAGCTCCTGGGATTCTGGGAGCTGAATTCCCTCGGCCCTTAAAGGGGAAAGGTTGCCTACCCCTAAATTAAAACAAACAGGTGGTCACAGATGTTAATGGCTGTGAGACATTGTCAATGTTGAACCAAGTCACAGGTTCAGAATGATCAGAAAGGAATTCCCAGGAGAAGGATGTAAGCCTTTATACCTCACACTGTCCTTAAAATAATTGCAATCTGTGGACACTGAACATTTGTGCTTTTTATGCCTTTGGACTGCATCACCTCAGACTCTAGAGTGTAAAGATTGTTTTCTGCTGTGATTGGAAAAGTTTCAAGATATACTTGAAAATAAGTGAGGGAAAAGATTGACTGGGTTTTGGGCAGCCCATAGGAAAACTCAGGATATTCTCCTGAGGTAAGAAAAAGTCCCAAAGTTAGTCCATTAGCTATTTTCATCTTTTACATAACATATACAGAGACATTCTGTTGTCAATTACTGTCACCAAACAAACTTTGTGGCTGTGGTATTTGGTCTGCAAAAGAGTGGATTTGAGGCTTCAAACAAAATAGCCCAGTAATTTAATAGAATTTAGGATTATTTTGAAGTGGAATATCCCTACACAAACCAATCTGTCACTATATTTCACCTGGAAGTCATATAGCAGGATCTCTTAAAACCAATCAACAAACACACATTTTCTGAGTTGTGGATCATTTTCTGATTCCAGTGAGAGTTTGCAATGCACTGTGGATGAGGGAAAAGATTAGGATGAGGGAAAGGATGAAGGAAAAGATTAGGATGAGGGAAAAGATTCTTCTCAGGATTAGAGCTGAGATTTATTTTATAATATAGCATTCCCAAGAAGAATCCCAGTTTCCTTTCCAAGGGAAGAAATTTTGATTTCCCATATATGGAACTAGCCTTATGTTCTAGATTTTACAATAGATAAGGACTGTGGTGGAATAAAATGTTTCATCCTGTTGCATGAGTGTTAACAGATATGCATGCATAATGGTATGCATGCTCATGCATACACACACACACACATAGCTCTTTCACTTTGATTTATACATTAGCTTATTTAGTCAAAAACAGTTCACACTGTTGCACCACTCTAAAATTAAAGTCTATATTATCACAGTTCTTTGGCTTATTTCATGGTTTTACCTCTCGGGGGACCTTCCAAATGTGGATTTCATTTGAAATACAAGGACCTCTGGATTACATTACAGTGTTTCACAACTGTAGCAGTTTGAGCACATGTTATTGTGCATAGCATTACAAAATGTGATCTAGGTGTACACTTAGCAGATTTTGCCTGCTAAGATATCTCACATTGATGTTCTGTTCCATACACACTGATTGTCATATAGTCTAGACTAAATTCAGTTAATTATACTAAGATGCCTGGCTTCCACTGAAAATCTCAGCACAGCTTTGGCTAGGAAAATAACTTCTGATGCCTCCATAATACTCATTTAAAAAGCAAGAGATTAGTTAGATGATCACCAGGTATGTCAGTATGAGGAAGGATTATAAACTAATTAAGCATTTACCACCCATTCTTCCCTTTGATTCAAACACAGCTCTGTTTAATGATTTATATTATAACAGACAAAATTAATGAGTCTGGAGCTCTCTATTCCTCTTTGATTTCACCAGGGAAATTAACGTTACCTACAGCAGTCATGAGAAATGAATTTTGCAAATAAACATAAGCGGTATCCCTTGGTTTCCCACTCTGCCTTTCTTTGCTTGACATATAGGTCTTCACCACAATCCATCAGGTTTACATATGTATTTGTCCATGATACTGGGTGGATGCAGTGAGGAATTTCAATTCAACAATATCTTCTTCCTCCATTAATAAAAATGAAAGCTATATACAAGTGGCCTCTCAACAGTCTTCATCCTATTTATGACCAAAGAAATTGGGTATGGTGGACTGCAACAAATTTCTCCTTCACCTGGAGAATAAATTGTCATGCCATTTAATGAAAGGTGTACAACATAATTTAAAGATTTTGTTTTTGGTTGGGTTCTGCTGCTTTGGCCATCAATCCTCCACACTGCCCTGCATCTTTGAGCTGTGGGGGCAATTGTGAACACCACCAAAATGGGGTCTGAAAGGGGATATTTGGAGAAGAAATTGAAATGTGGCCTTTTTCTCTAGAATGGTGAAGGAAAAGAAAAACCTCAGAAAAACTGATATAATCTTCATATTTTTTTCTGTGCATTTCTAATTAAAATACAGCTTGTGATTTCCAGAAAAGGGTAGTAGATTCTTTAAATCTCAAGAAAATTGGTTTCACCTAAACATTAAGAACTTATTACTGTAAAAGATGTTAGAGTGGATATGAATACCCCAGAGGTTGGTGGATTCTCCTTCCTTGTAGGTTTTAAAATGGAAATTGAATGGACATCTCACAGGAGTGCTTTAGCTGTGTATTTCTGCATGGCAGGAAGTTGAATTAAATGGCTTTTATGGTCCCTTCCAGTTCTATGATCCTATGATTCTATGGCTTTCCAGAGAAAACACACATGGCAAAGACCAAAGAAAAACAAAAGCAGAGTTGTCAGTCTCAGGTTAGTTCTTTTGGTGCAAGAAAGGGCAATGATTTTAGTAAACTTGTCTGAATCAGATGCTGTAACCTGCCCATATTGTTTTGGGAAAGGTGGAAGATTAATGAAGCAAGTAGGCAGTTGAAGAAATACCTAAGGCCTCTCTAAATCATTTTATCCCTAGTCAATGAGAGAATAGATGGAAAAAGTATATAAACTGCTGCATCATCCAATAGTTTGAAAATGCCAGTGTCCCCCAATTTGGGTAGGCATTTTCAGATCAAACCCAGCAACTTGGATATGACCTGGAAGCAAATAAATATCTATATAAACTCTTTCAGGATCTCACTGTCATATTTTTATCAGCATCCTGTCAGCTGTAGTTTTCACCAGCTATAATTTCTTTATTGTTTCCAAGAGTAGCCCCATGTAAAACACATTACTTTGTTCCAAACAACAGGCTCCAGAGAAGGGGTTACAAGTCCAGAATAATTCAGTTTCCCTTTGAAAATCTTTGACATGTGTAAGTAAGGAAGAATTAGGGGTAACACTTAGGGCTGGTGTTAGCTTTGAACCAGGGTAATATTAGCTTCCAGAGTGACATAAGCTTCCTACAATCTCACTTGAAAGGTTTTCCTGGAAGAGTTGTGGATGATGTTAATGGTATCTTAAATTGCATATCTGGGTGGTCAATTCCACCTTGTTCAGACATGTATATCATGTCCTTATTCCTAATTGCAGGGCAGCATTACAGCAAAAAGAGGAAATCCAATATAGACATTTGGCCTTTGGTCAACACGCCCCCCCCCCCCATTTCTTTGGAACAGTCCTAGAGCATGTCTGCACTGGACAGAATGCTCCAGAGCATTTTGGCTCCAAAGCTGTCACAAATTTTCCCCATTACCCGAACACTTCAGAGTGATGGTAGGTGGCTGTCTACACAATGTCCTGCTGTGCTACCCACCCACACTGGCACCAGTATGAGTCACTCTGAGATTGAAAACAAAGTGTTCAGCACATAGCTGTGTTCATCATTGTGACCTCAGAAGGAGGACCCATACTGATGCTGCTGGAGAGAGGCACATTGGGGCACTGTGTAAATAACCACCTGGCATTGCTCTGGAATACTCTGGATTTTCTTGGAAGATCTGGAGCAAAAAGTTTAATTTATTTTAATGCAGGGATGGCACAGATTTGCTGCAGAACTGCCCTTCCTATGTGAAGATAGTCCATAGTTAAATTGGGCCTTTGGCCTTGCATCATGAACAGAGCATGAAACAAAGGCAGGGAAAATTGGTTCATTTGACCCATGTAGACAGACCCCTAGAAAGTCAATTGACCTTTTCTTCCATAAGAATTTTCAGCAATGAAAGGTAAGTCTTTAGCAGCAGGTAGAGCTGAGTTTGTACATTACAAAGAGAGTGAGGGAGAGAGAAAAAGAACAAAGGAGAAACAGCGCTTTGTGAGCAATACTAGTTCACAGATTAATGTGTTATTAGGAGTATTTTACAGCTGGAAAATTCTGAATGTAAAGCTGTCACTAAGCTTTGTAACTGTTGATGTGACAAAGTGAAAACATAACACTTTTAATATTTTAAGCTGGTATGTATTTATTTGATGCCTGTGTTTAATATTTGAATCCTTGCTACATACAGCAGTCTTTCGCATTACAAGGCAAAAGATTCTGCAAATTCTGTCATCTTGGTAATTCCACAAAATGATCACAGAAGAAACTAACACAACTTGCTATCAGTGCATTTGTCCAAGCTTAGATAACCTACAAAGCCTTCAAAGGGATATTATGAGACAAGATTTGCAAAATTGCTACAATCTAGGTTGCTACATTTGCAAGGGATCAAACACTAATCTGGCCCTCAGCTAGAAAGAAATTCAATGGCAAATATCAAAATGTCTTTACTACATAAGTAGTACATTTGAGTTCATACAATTTTTGGCTTGTATAGTTGGCCCCGTAAGCTGTTTCTCCTTTTAAATCCTGTCCTGTCTCTTGGGAACAAGACACAACAGGACCCTATTAAAATACAAATAAAGATTACTGAGTGGGGAGGGGAGAAGCAATTCAGCTTGACAAACAGGGATAAATAACATAAATGATTTATCTTCCCCACCTTCCCAGTGCCACAGTGAAATTTATCATTTAACAGGTGATCATATGAAATTAGTTCTTGTACAGTAAGATAAGCAACACTTTTTAAAAGAGCACTGCCAACACTAAAAAATGGCATTTCTGAATCATTCCCCCTCCCCGAATAAACACAATCTCTTCTGCAAATAACTTTACCATAAAAACTTCTTTTTATGTAGTTTGTTTCAACTTTTAGCCATCAATACTATATTACGATTTAGGAAAACAACAGCTGCTTTTTCAGGGGGGAAAACATTAATTGAACTAAAAATAATTATGTGGATGATATAAACATTTAAGTAGTAAAAAGCTCTTTTGCAAAAGAAGATTAAACATGGATCTGGATTTATGTTAAAACAATAATAATAGGTGGATCACAATCCTAAGCATGTTAAATCAGAAATAAGTTCAAATAAGCTCAAAGGGGCTTATTATGAAATCAGTGTGGTCCGGGCAACAGTCCAATGTATGGTTGTTAAACTGGTTTGTACATTTTCAGGCAAACATCTTTTCTGTCTGTCATTCACAGGGTAGGTAGATCATGATTGAGGGAAGGGCTGAACACCATTACATAGAGTGAGGCAATTGTGTCAGGAAGGTGTAGCACTCTCTTTATTATTATTCTTGAGCATCCTCGCTATTCTCCTCTCTTGCAGGACAGAGCTGGCTATGCCACTCAATCTGTCTTCTATCATTGTGTAGAATTCAGAGACATAGCTGTGTTAGTCTAGAATATCAGTATGAAAACACATTGTGTAGCACCATTGAAACTAACTGTTCAAAAGCTATTGTAGCATAAGTTTTTGTAGATTTACCCTACTTCTTCAGATGTATGGAGTGAACTGATGCCCAGGAAAGACCTTTTCAATCTGACTGTATGAATAGCAATTAGTATACAAAACTTGTGGGTATGGTGATGAGGTGACAAGTTCAGTTTTAACTATGGTCATTGTGGTACAAAGGCAGGAAGAAAGATGTTTCCTTAGGCCAGGAAGGGTGGATGACCATATGAATGCTGGAGGAAGTTTTTGAATGTGGTGTGTACAGGCTGAGAACCAGAAAGGAGATATGATAAACTGACTAAGGGGGGGAAGCAGACTGGCGGCCCTGGGCCACCCCAGGAAGCTGCGCCATGGGGCCGAGGTATCCGCACACCTCAGCCCCACGGCGCAGCTTCACCGCCCCTGGAAGGAGCGCTAAAATAGCACTCCTTCCACAAGTCACTGAAAGTGCGCCGCAAAAGGCTGGCGGTGCACCTTTGGCGACTCTTCCACCGCAGTGTGTGTGGATGCTGTGGCAGGAAGGCATCATTGGAGCGCTGGCCGTGCAGAGGGGCCAGCGCTGAAACGATGCCTTTGGGAAGGGATTGGGGCGCCCACCATGCGGCTGCCCCTCCCCTTCCTTGCCCCCCAAATGGCCCTT
>CM034706.1:107372069-107383906 GCA_020142125.1 Phrynosoma platyrhinos
CTCTCTCACTCTCTCTCTCTCCCTCGCTGCCTCCGCCCTTCCTTGCCCAGCGTTGGTCTGGATGCTGTAATTGATACAGTACCAGTAGATGTAACCTTGGCATCTAATGGATATTTTTCAATTTGTGCAGCCTGATGATGTGGACATGATCCTTCAAGAGGTGAAAGCCACCACATGTGTCTTAGACCCATCTTTCATGGCTTGTTAGATAGACCAGAGTGAAACCAACAAAGGAGGCAGTTGTGAGACTTTTGTGTAAGAAAAAGCCATCCCTGAATCCCTCTATAATTAATAATTATCAGCCAGTGTCCAGCCTACAATTTTTGGACAAGGTATTGGAACATATGGTCACTTCCCAACTCCAGAGTTTTGGGGATGAAACAGATTATCAAGATTCATTTCAGTCCGGTTTCAGGCTTGAGTATGGCCTTGGTTGCGTTGGTGGACAACCTACACAGGGGAATGTGTCTCTGTTAGTTCCACTGTACCTCTCAGCAGCCTTCAGTACCACCAACCACAGTATCCTTCTGGGCTGCCTTTCTAGGATGGGACTCTTTTCAATGGCTCCATTCCTTCCCAGAGGGGTGAGCCCAGAAGGTAGTGCTAGGGGACTCCTGCTTGAGCCCCTGGCCTGTGAGGTCCCTTAGGGTTCTGTGTTGTCCCCTATGCTATTTAAAATATACATGAAAAAGCTAGGAAAGGTCATCCAGAATTCTGGGGTGTGATGCCATCAATATGTGGATGGCACCCAACTCTGTTACTCCTTCCCACCCCAATCCAAGAAGGCTGTTCTGGTCCTAAACCAGTGTCTGTCATCAATAATGGACTGGATGAGGACTAACAAATTGAAACTTAATCCAGACAAGACAGAAGTGTTCTTGGTCAGGCAAAAGGCAGATCAAAGAATAGGGATTTGGGCTGTTTTAGATGAGGTTATGTTCCCCCCTGAAGATGCAAGTGCATAGTTTGGAGGTACTCCTGGACCCAGCTTTGAACCTGGAGGCTCAGGTCTGCAGTAACCAAGTGTGTCTTTGCATATTTAAAACTTGAGTGCCAACTGTGCCCATTCCTGGAAATGCTAGATCTGGCCTCAGTGGTACATGCCTTAGTTGCAGCCTGTTTGTACTACTCTAACATGCTTTACTTGGGGCTGCCTTTGAAGAATGTTTGGAAAATTCAGATGGTCCAAAGAGCTGTAGCCAGGCTATTAACTAGAGCAAGTTACAGAGACCACACAATGTCCACTGTTGGAAAAGCTCCACTGGCTGCCAGTTTGTTTCCAGGCAGAATTTAAAGTGCTGCTTATTACCTATAAAGCCCTATGTGGCCCAGGTCCAGGCTATATGGCAGACTGTGGGCCTTTACAGACTGTCAGAAATAATGCAGCTTGAAGCCACTTGTCCTGGCTCAATGCTAAGGAATCATGGAAACTGTAATTTATTGTGGCACCAGAGCTCTCTGACAGAGAAGGCTCAATGTTCCAGAAAAAAATACAATTCCCATGATTCCCTAGCACTGAGCCAGGACAGTTAAAGTGGTCTCAAGCTGCATTATTTCTGGCAGTCTGTAAGGGCCCTGTATCACCCTGTATGAGGTGGCCTGAGCACTGAGATCATCAGGAGAGGCCTTTCTCTCAGTCCCACCACCTTTACAAGCATGGTTGGTGGTGATGCAAGAGAGGGCCTTCTTGGTGGTTGCCCCAAGACTCCCCTGGAATTACATTCCCAGGGAGGCCAGAATGGTCCCCCTCCTCATCTTTCCATCAGCAGGTTAAAACCTTCTTATGCAGACGGGCTTTAAAAACAGAAAGTTTTTAAAGACTGAGCTGGGATGTTGTCTTGTTTTAAAGTGTTTAAAACACTTTTTATCTTTTTAAAATTGTATTATATTCTTTTAATAACTGACCTATTTTAATATTGCAAAACATATTTTATATGTTTTCAATTGTACTATTCTTTTAAGATTGTGATCCTGTCTGGGTCTCAGTTTTGGGAAAAGAGTGGGAGAAGAAGAAGAAGAAGAAGAAGAAGAAGAAGAAGAAGAAGAAGAAGAAGAAGAAGAAGAAGAGGTGCTTGTGTGGTTTGCCTGATTGAAACCAGTTGTATGCTCCATTTTTGTACTGTCATGGTCTAACAAACATCATTTTTGATGCCAGTGCCTGATAAAAATCATTAACGGCTAATCATACACAGACAAGCTGACAGATTTCATTTTGTCTGATATCACCATTCTGCTTAATCTGCTAAATGACACACAGTAAAGTTCCATTCAGAAATACATTTTAATAAAATGAATGTGAAGTAAGCAGGGGTGAAAGAGCTCACACTTCATGCATGCAGCTACATAAACGATGTCTAATGATTTCAACTGATAGGGAAAATAAGCTTCCCCAATCAAAGTTATTTAAATTTCCTTTTAAAACATCTTACAGGAGAATGATATGGAGAATGCTGCTAAGTCCAAATCAAAAGTAAAAAAAAAAAGACTTTATAAGTATGGAAAATAATGGCTACATCAGCACTGCAGAAACAGTCCATTTTGACACCACTTTAACTGCCATGGCTCAACGTTATCAAATTCTGGGAATTGTAGTTTTGTGAAACATTTAGCTTTTTCTGTTAGAGAGCTCTGATGCCACAATAAACTATAGTTCACACAATTTTATAGCAGTGAGCCATAGCAGTTCAAGTGATGTCAACATGGATTATTTCTGTACTTTGCATGCAGCCTAAGATTTAGAACATATCAGCAGTGTGGAAGAAAGTGATAATATACTGAAGAATTATACCATAGTATTTAAACATTTCCATTCAGTTTGATAGAAACTGTCAGAGAAATTCTCAAAGAAAGAGTTTAGGATAATCTGTGTAACTACAGCTATATAGTAGTCCAGAAATGTGTCTGAAGGACACCCCCCTGACTTGTCGGGAGGGGCTTCTTGTTGCGCCGGCAATTTAGGGACAAGAGATGCCTGGTTGGCTAACCGAGCAGGAATTCCTGCCTTAATTCCTTCATGGGAAATCTCGTGGTGCTTATGCCATTGTAAGATTTCCTGCGGGATTTTGGGCTATATAGCCCTGTGCTGCCACGTGGTGGCAGCCATTTTAGAGCTGTAGTTGAGAGACCCAACCCACCTACCTTAATTTAAGGTTCGGTATTAGGTTACTCTCAGGCTTAGGCTGGTCACCTTTGGGAGCCGGGAGGGAATTTTTTCCTAGGGCAGTTTTTGCCCTCCCTGAGATTAATGTGTATTAGATTGTGGTTTGGGTCATGGAACAAAAAGGTTCTATTACTGTCATGCTTGTCAACTTTATTCATTTCTGTAAAGTTACTGGTTCATATTGTCAATGGTTGTATTGTCACAACTTGGGGATCCAGGGTCTAAATTGGAGATTATTGTTCTAATAGTAGTGGGGGGCAGGTAATGACCCCTTCCCCACAGGGAAATAATTGGCTAATTAAATTTAATTTGGGTGAATTTGACTAATTTAAATTAAGGGAAGTGATGTAAGCAGCTAACTGCATGACTTCATTGATGACATTATATGACGTAATATGATGTCATTTCTGGTGGGAGGGGAAAATGTTGTTTGTTGTTAATTGTTTACATGCTTTTTCACATGATGTGAAGGACCACCCACTTGGGTTGGTAACACCTTCACATACTCATGCGACAAAGTATTATGTAGTTAATTGAAAATGTTTGTAACTAGACCCTGTATAACAAATAAAAAGTTGTGGCCTGTTTATACCAAAAAGAAGTGTCTTGTGTCCTTTGTGCAGGTGCAATGTCATGTTTTTATTATATATTCTTCCCTGTCATCTTGGTTAGCTTTCTAGACATCAGTTAAAAGCTAAGGGAACATTAAAGATATAAGAAAGCAGAAAGATTTATTTACCCCTCATAATTAGATACCTGATCAGCAAAGTGGGCAACTTCTATTAGCTTTTCACTTGAGTGAAAATCTTTGGCACAAGCAAAGTATGTTTAGTGCAAACCAAAGTATTCCATGGGAAATAATATGTTTTAGTATTGTTTTTGTTTTACAAATGAAGTTTTAGCAATAAACAACTCAAAATGCAATCCCTCCCCAAAAAACAAAAATAATAAAAATTACCAAGTTGAAAGGGAAAGAAAATTAAATATTTGCTTTTACATGTAAGAATGAAATAAATATTTTATCAGTGTTGAAAACATCATGAGGTGTGTCCTCCCACAGGGATTTTTGAGATCAAGTAGTGCAGCCAAGCAGGACAACTGCAAAGTAATGAAGAAATTTGCCACAGAAAGAAAAACCACAAACACACAACCCTAAGATAAGAACACTTCACAGAATTTATCCATATTTTCTCCACCATTGGCACCCTTCCCAATACTATTATTGACAGTGCCCCAGAATAATGCTAGTGACATGACATTGTGCAGGATATGAAATAGAAGCCACACTGCAGTGGAAGTACAAGAAGAAACAACTATACAAATAAAGAAATAAGATATGATGCAACCACTATTAATAGTGAACATTAACACTAAGAAAATCTTGCAGAATTTCTATCTCGCCAGGAGAAATGAAGTGGAACCCCCTGCCCCTGCCTCTCCCATAAGTTCTCTACCCCCCAAAAGGGTGGAAATTTTTAAGAGGTCATTTGCATATATCTATGAAGGAAATAATCAACTAGCAAAGGAGTAAGATAAGACTGCATTCTATCACCCTGTGTCAGAATCTGGAGCAAAATCTGCCATGTTTGCATATAATGTTTTGTATGTTATTTGGTTAATATTAATGTGTTTACAAAGACCATTTGTTGTAAGAAGCAGGGTGAGGTATATTGTTAAGAAGGATCTAATTAGGGGAATTTATAATTAGCTCAAATATGCAAGAGTGGGGCCCTAACAGCACCCCGCGAGACCAGGTACCAATATGTATACCAGAGGACTAAGGGATCCCACAATGAATTACGCTGAGACAAGCTTCTAAATATTTATTAAAGGGGAAAATTACACACACACAAATATAGCATACACACACACTGCACACTTAGAAATAAAAAAGTAGAAGCAGGAATAGCTTGAGATGGGCCAGACTAAGGTAGATACTCACTTCCGAAGGCTTCTCCAAGATCCGCTATGGATGTTGATGTTGTTGTTGATGATGATGATGATGCACAGCCACCAAAAAGGGGGAAGGGATGGCCAAGGGAACTATGATCAGAGCACAGACCAATGTGGAGTCAGCATGCACTCCAAAGATAGCATGTGGAGCCTAAAAATCTCAAGGTTTATATAAGGAATATCTTGCTTCTAGCTACTGACTAAATGGCTTTGCTGAAGCCTGTACAAAGGTGTTGATTATCTTAGCTTTGTTAAACCTAGTTGTGAGACCAATCTAAATAATGCATTTGGTTTTGATGCAATCAAGGAAGGAAGACTGGAGAAAGAGGGTGCAGTTAAATCTGATTACTGTCCCATCAAGAGTGAGACTCTGGACAATGTGTCCCTTTTTGGTATAATGGTTTTCTTCTCTTTAGCAACTCCCAAATCTGTCTGGTATGGAATTTTCCAGTTGTTTGGCAGACCCTCCTGATGTCTACCTGACTTGCCATCTAGAGGATCATGGCTGACATCCCACAGATATCAGTTCGGGGTCAGAGAGGGAACTCCACATGTGTCCCAAAATTTTATTAATTTCATATATGCTAACAATATGGCGGAGGGGTTTGCTGTTAAACTGGGTTAGGTTATCTATCAGCTTTGTTATGACATGAATGGGGGCAGGAAGTGGATGGAGAAGAATGGTTAGAAGTTGCTATGGAAACAAATTGTAGCCTCCAAACCTAATGGGTGGAGATAAGAGTTGCAATTGTTAGATTTGACCTGAACTCATTACTGATGACTTCTCTTCCTGGTTGTCAGCAATAAAAGTCATTTGCTTTTTTACCACAGCAAGAATGAATGTCCAGTGAGGGAAGAGCTATTGGTTACAGACAGTAGGTCAAATCTCACATAATCTTGGATGATGCAATTTCATTCAGAGCAAGATGACTCCTTTACTGAGGAGCTCCTGGAAAAGGCCTCATGAGGCAGACTGAGGGCATAGGCCTCAGAGGAGGCAATTTACCAAGGCCCTGGAGTGGTGCCTCAAAGAACCTCTGCAGCTGGGATAGGAACAGAAGTTGGTGAACTGCTCCCCATCAGATTAGAGGAATTTATCCCCACCAAATAAGACCCAGACCTCTGGTTCTGAGCAAAGACTTCCACCTGGGGCAAAGAGAGGTGATGAGCTGGCAGGGTGTCCCATTGGGATGCCCCCTGGATGAGCAGATTCAGGGAAGAGAAGATTATGAATCAATGAATAAACATTGGAGGCAGAATTATAGTTGATAAGGCTAATGATGCAGAGAGTATGCAGGGGCAAGGGGGGATCCAAAGGAAGACCATTACCCCCTTGATTTGGGGACACCCCAGCCAGGGTCCAGACAGAGGCAGGCTCTACGACCATCAGTAACTGCTAACCCCCAGGAGGGGCAGTTGTGGCAGTGGTTCCCCCCACCCCTGTTAACCCACCACTACTTGCACCCTGATCCCTGGAACTGGCCTCATGACATTTGGGGGTCAAGTTTGATGGATGAACAGCCCAACTACCTTTCTTCCTGGTGCAATTGGCAAGCTAAATAAATGAATGGGGGCACACTTTCATCATGGAAGCCTCCAAGGTGAGGTATGTGGCTTCTCACTTGGAGAGGGAAGCCACAGACTGGGTAGTCTAATTGTACAATGGTGGGCCCAAGAGCTACAAGATCTGCAGACTTTTTTTTGGGGGGGGGGGCTAAGAACCCAGCTTGAAGACCCTCTCTGAGTAGAAATAGCTCACACCCATCTAATGACACTGGAGCAAGAGACCAGTCAGTAATGAAATACATGGTGGAGTTTTGAAGTCTGGCAGCTGAAGTACACAACTGGCCAGAAGCCACCAAGGTGCAGTATTTTTGAGCGAGCTTACAGTGGGCACTCTCATAAGACCCCCCCCCCATTGTGCAAGAGTGGCTCTTGCTAGATGGAGAAGGAGAAATGAGACAGCACCAAGAAAAGAGACAGAGGCCCACAGGGTCTGTTTGGAGGCTGCAGGGAGGAAAAGGCTTCTGTTTTTGCTGCCTTGGTCCTCTGCTTTCCTCACTGGATTGGGTTCTTGCAGGACTGAGGCCTTGATTCACAGGACAGAGGCCTTTTTGAAACACCAGCTTCCTGCTTGCCACTAGCCTGCATGATCTGAGTGACCAGAGGGCACAGCTGAGCCTGTCATTTTTTTTTTTTTTTTTTGCTCCTTTTGCCCCATGTTATCTGGGCCATGAACCAGCCATGTAACATGCGAGAAGCATGGGGGAGAATTTAAACTGCCGACCCAATGCCCTCCCAGATTATTAGAGGCTTCTGTTGTACAGCAGAGATTTAAGGAAAGTGGGAAGGTTTTATGAACAAGGGACAACTATGTGTGGCCAGGAGTGATCTGGGAGTGGAAATTGAGGTTGTGCTGGGGAAAGAAAGGTATGGCAGGAACAGAGTGAAGGGTTGTTATAAAAGAAGGCAGGATCGATATTTGAAAGCTATCCCACCTTCAGTTCACTCTGGGGGGGTTGCAGACTGCCAGAAATAGTGCAAATTCAGTCCACTTTTAGGGTTAGGTTAGTGCTAGGGAATCATGGAAATTGTTGTGTTTTTTTTTTCCCTGACACATTGAGCCTTCTCTATCAGAGAGCTCTGGTGCCACAATAAAATATAGTTCTCATGATTTCCTAGCACTAACCCTAACCCTAAAAGTGGACTCAATTTGCACTATTTCTGGCAGTCTGTAACCCCCCTCTGTTTCCCAAAATGGACTGGAGTACCAATCATTCCACTGAACCTTACCTTGCTTCTTTGCAATGCCAGGTCAGTCAAAAATAAGACCCATATTATCTATGACCTCCTCTCTGATGAGGATGCTGACCTGGCTTGCTTTACAGAGACCTGGCTGGTAGAGGATAGTGCTTTAACTTGGATGCAGACCCTTCATGCTCTGTTAGTGAGCAGGTAAGGGGAAGTGAGCGGGGGGGGGGAGTGGCTCTGATGAGGATACCTGTCCAGAGCACAGTCCACTTCAAGTGTATATACCTAGCTTGAGGACAAAGGATAGTTTGGTGAATCTATTAGCATACTGGCCACCCTATTGTCTAACAGACTCCCTAACTGAGCTGACACAACTGGTTTCAGAGCTGCTGTTGAAGTCAACTAGACTCTTAGTTTTGGGAAACTTCAACATCCTACTTGAGACCAGTTTGTCGAATCTAACAGGTGCGGCTCAGGAGTTCATTGAATCCATGACAAACATGGGCCTATCCCAATTGGTCATCACTCCAATTGGACCCACTCATTGTGTGGATCATAAACTTGATTTGGTCTCCAGTACGGAACGTGGGCAGAGGTTATTAAAACCACCGCATTGTCATGGATGGATCATTTCCTGATCAAAGCTGAACTAAGAGCCACTGTCCGCCCTGCCAAGGGTGGTGAACCCTTTAGAATGGGCCACCCTCAAAGGCTAATGGTTCCAATTGGATTCCAGAAAGCCTTAGAGGGTTTAATGGTTGGTAATGCTGGTGATTCTGTTGAAGCTTTGGTTAATATCTGGAACACCGATCTCGCCAAGGCTATCGACACAATTGCTCCCAAGTGTCCTTTCCAACCTGCTTCAAATTGTAAACCATGGTATACTGAAGAGCTCAGGTAGATGAAGCAGGTTGGACAATGACTAGAGTGCGCCTGGCAGAAAACTTGACTCTTATCTGACAAGACTTGTCATAGGAAATTTCTTTGTTCCTATAGAGAGGAAATACATGCAGCATAGAAATCTTTCTCCTCTGCACGTATTGCATCTGCAGAGTCCCATCCAGCAGAGCTGTTTAGGGTGATAAGGGAACTGACACAGGTTCCACCTGTGCAGAACCCATTACTTAACCTGACAACGACCTGCTGCAATGCATTTAACAACTCCTTTGCAGAGAAAATCTCTCAGATAAGAGCTGACTTAGACGAGGTATCCAAAAACTCTGTTGATGAAATTATACTGGTTCAGTTTTAATCCATGAGTACTGATGACATGGACAAGCTTCTAGGTAGAGTGAGGAAAACAACTTGCCCTCTTGATCCTTGCCCTTCGTGGCTGGCCGTCCAAGGGGGCGATGCCTTTAGGATCTTTCTTAGAGACATCATTAATGCATCCCTTTGGGAAGCTGATGTTCCATCCTGTTTGAAGGAAGCGGTGGTTGGGCCACTCTTGAAAAGACCTTCCCTAGACCCTCTGGACATGAACAGCTATAGGCCAGTTTTGCTCCTACCTTTTTTGAGCAAAGTGATTGATAGGGTGGTTGCTCTTCAACTCCAAGCTGTCCTGGAGGAAACCGATTATCAAGATCTATTTCAAATTGGCTTTAGGATAGGATATGGAGTTGAGACTGCCATTGTCACCTTAACTGATGACCTTTGTCTGGGCATCGACGGGGTAGTGTGACCCTGTTGGTGTTATTGGACCTCTCAGCAGCTTTTGATACAATAGATCATGACATCCTCTTGGATCACCTGAGAAGGTTAGGAATTGGAAGCATTGCACTGCAATGGTTCCACTCCTTCCTCTCGGGCAGATTCCAGAAGGTGATTCTCGGGGACAGTCACTCTACAAGGAAAGCACTTAACTGTGGTGTCCCTCAAGGTGCCATCCTGTCCCCGATGCTATTCAATATATATATGAAGCCACTGGGAGAAATCATCCAGAGACATGGGGAAGGATGTTATCAGTATGCTGATGACACTCAGATATATTTCTTCATGTCTCGGTCTTCAGCTTTGACTTTAGATGACATCTCTCCTCTCAATGATTGTCTTAAAGCAGTAATGGACTGGATGAGGAAAAACAGCTTGAGAATGAAACCAAATAAAGTGGAGGAACTTATAGTAGCGGCCCTAAAACCAGGTATTGGGATACAACCTCCAATCCTGGATGGGGTCACACCCTCCTCAAAGAACTGTGTTCACAGGCTGGGAGTGCTCCTGGATCCATCGGTCCAGATGATAAATCAAGTGAATGCAACGGTCAGGAGTGCCTATTATCAGCTTCGGCTGATATGCCAGCTGCGCCCTTTCCTGGAAGTTAGGGACCTTGAAACTGTAGTCCATGCACTGATAACCTCTTGTCTTGATTTCTATAATGTGCTCTACATGGGGCTACCCTTGTACTTGGTCCAAAAATTTCAACTAGTACAGAATATGGCAGCCAGGCTGGTCTCAGGAGCATCAAGAAGAGACCATATAACACCAATCTTAAGATCACTTCACTGGTTGCCCATTAGTTTCCAGGCCCAGTACAAGGTGTTGGTTATCACCTTTAAAGCCCTAAATGGCTTGGGTCCAACCTATCTTCAGGACTGCCTCCTCCAGTACAATCCATCCCAAGCACTCAGGTCCTCTGGGAGGAATCTGCTGCAGCCTATAAAAACTAGGCTGTCTGCAACTGCCCAGAGGACCTTTTCGACAAACGCTACCAGATTATAGAATGGCCTGCCAGATGAGAAGTTTTAAAAAAGCAGTTAAGATGGATCTCTTCTGGCATGCCTTTCCTGAATAGATATCCCAGCCATCAAGAGACAGACCAACTTGCTCCCCTGTTTATTTGTATTATTATTTTAAGTGTGTTTTTAAATTGTCATTGTTTAATAGTATTTTAAGGGGGTGAAATTATGGGATATGTAATGTATATTTTAATGTTGTAAGCCTCTCTGGTTGCATTACGCAGAGGGGTGGGATAAAAATAAATTTTATTATTATTATTAAATGATCAAAGAAATGCTATGACTATTGAAACAACAAAAGAACTTGGTGCCCAAGCCAGGGAATAACAAAACCGATGACAACAGGTGGAGGGGTCAAGACAGGAGTAAACAAAGACCCTGAGTGGAAATGTCACATGCATCTGGGACTCTGCTAGGCCTGTGGGAAGAAATGACACCTGAGTGCTCATTGCCTTGAGAAATAGGGCCAGCCCTATGGAATTATGGTGAGGAAGGCCACCCTACCCCTCATCTCAGAGAGCAAGAGGTGCTCAACCATGGGGGCCATGAAGGCTTGAGCCCTGAAGGTTTTGGCCAAAACTGAGAGGAAGACAGGAAGAACGACAGACTGCATGGATTCTGATGACAAATAAGAGCCATTGGAAAACTTCCCTGGCCTGTCTTAGAAAGCAGTGAAAGACAGGCAGTGGAGGTGCACAGCTGCACATTGATGGTGCATGGGGGAGTCCCACTTTGTACCCTTCACGTCAAAGTAGATAATCCAAAAAATGAGGGAAGCATGAATTTGATAGCAGCCCTGGACTTGGAGTGCACCTGATGTTTTATGAACCCCATCATAGTTATTGGGCTGTGGCTAGGTTCAAAGAAACTCAAGACTCCAATTGCCTTCCATCAGATAGATGTTATGGTAATGAGGGGGGGGTCACCCATTAAAGAACAGACTCAGACTGTGCTGTTGGGAGTGGAGGACCATTAGAAAAGGATTAGGTTTGTTCTTGGACCCACAGTGGAATACACATTGCTCCTGGGTGCAGACTGGCTCCATTTCATAACCCTAGGATTAGAGGGAACTGGAGAAGTAGTCTTTGAGGACCCCGAGTGCAAAGCCCACACCAAAGCAGCTTGCTGGGCCCAGGATTAGATAGGGGAAACAAAGGGCCTTTACAGACTGCCAGAAATAGTGCAAATTAAGGCCCCTTTAACTGTCCTGGCTCAGTGCTAAGGAATCATGGGAACTG
>CM034706.1:107384006-107404496 GCA_020142125.1 Phrynosoma platyrhinos
TTGCCTGACCATGCGGCCACTGAAATATTAAAAGCCAAATAAAGCAAAGCAAAATAAAATAAAATAAAATTGAGGGGCTCTGGCTAACAGGCTCAATGTCCCCCCAAAAATATACAATTCCCATAAGGCTCCCAAGTCATTGAGACTGGATAGGAGGGGCAGCTCAGGGGGTCTCAAGAATACCTGATGATCTATCAGTACTTAGGAAGTACTCTGAAAAAGAGAGCAACTAGCTGCCTCCCCACCATGAGACCAACTACACTATTGAGCTGTAGCCAGAGGCCCAAACCCTGAAACCCAAGTTATATTCTATGACTCCACTAGAATTGAAAACCCTTAAAGAATTTATTGGGGGGGGGAATGGGCCAGGGGTTTTATATGACCCTCAGCATCTTTGTTCACAGCCCCATCTTCTTCTAGGAGAAAAAAAAGATGGAATTTTGAGGCTGTTAACAGACTACTGCAACCTTAATGGGATATTTTGTACCAACAAATACCCCATTCTTCTCATGAAGGATATGTTGAGCAGGTTAGCTACAGGAAAAGTTTTCACAAAGTTAGACCTGAGAGTTTCTTATTTCAGATTGAGACTGTGGGAAGGGGATGAACGCAAGACTGCTTTCAATTGCCCTGTAGGGGCATTTGAATACCTGGTGATGCCGTTTGAGATATTGGGGGTCCCAGGGATGTTCATGAGCCTGGTAAACCAAATCTATTGTTTGAGGGGCTCTTGGTGTATCTGGATGATATGCTAATCTACTCTCAAGACATAGGGCCTCGGCAGACGGCTAATAGAGCCATCCTCAAGGCAAAGATGAGGAGGGGCAGCCACACACTTGGTGCCCCTTCCTCCTCCCGAGGTTGCCCTCAGAGCTGCCAGCCCTCCGCATGGCCAGCGCCCCAAGGGCAACCTCCCGCTGCAGCGTCTGGACACGCTGCGGCGGATAAGTCAGTGAAAGTGCACCGCAAGCTTTTGCAGCTCACTTTCACTGACTTGTGAAAGAAGCACTATTTTAGCACTCCTTTCAGGGATGGAGAAGGAGCGCCGCAGGATCGAGGCATGGGGATGCCTCGGTCCTGCAGCGCACCTTCCCAGGGCAGCCCTGTGCCGCCAGTCTGCTTCCCCCCTTAGACTCTCATATAAAGTTGGCAAGAAAAGTGTTAAAATGGTTGTTGGACAATCAGCTATATGTAAAGTTGTCCAAGTGCAAATTTCATACAGATAACCTAGACTTTTTGGGATACCAAGTAGCCACCAAGGGCACAGAAATTGACCCTGCCAAATAATAATAATAATAATAATAATAATAATAATAATAATAATAATAATAATAATAATAATAATAAATATTTTTTTTATTTATATCCCGCCCTTTGGTAACCCAATCAGGGCAGCTTACAACCATAAAAAGTACAAACTGTACTGGATTGGGAGCCTCCCAAAACCAGAAAACAAGGGCAAAGCTTCTTGGCATTTGTGAATTTTTACAGACAGTTCATCCCTAATTTTTCTCAGGTGGTGCTTCCCCTTAAAGATTTGCGAAAAATCCAGGGAAACTAAGACAAAGGGCCCCAGGGTAAAACCTTAAAACCAAAGCCTTCAATGAAAATCAAATTGACTCTTGAGTGTCAGGAGGCTTTTCAAAAATGAAAGAGGTTGTTTAGTACTGAACCCATTTTGAAACATCCTGATCTCGATGCAAGTAGATGCTAGCGACATAGGCTTGGGGGTGGTACTTCTGCAAAAAGACCCTGACAGATTGTTGTAGCCATGTGCCTATTTGTATAAAAGTTTTCAAGGGGCAGAACTAGACTGGCCAACTTAGGAGCGGGAGCTTTTGCAGTCAAATGGGCACTCCAGAATTGGCACCTATTCTTAGAAGGGGAGCTCCACCCATTTGAGGTCTGGACTACTCCCTACCGCTAGTGATGTTCTGATCTCTCTCTTACTTTCCATTGTTTTGTCAAGGATATGATACTTTATTATGATACTTTATTATGATCAAAGACCAGCATAAAGTTTTGTTAAGGATGGTAAACATCTCTCTTAACAGATGGCTCAACTCCCAACTGTCAAGACTTCATGATCACTTGGGTACAAAAAGTCTGGACATTTCTCCTTTGATTTCTGACTAGCAATAGCTTTCATGGGTTCCAGATAAAAGTCTTTTCCATTTCAGATAATTTAACAGATGCCACAGACTGTACCACTGGCTATGTCCCATCATCATGATATAGCAATGATATGCTGTGGTTCTTGCAGGGCTGTGAACTGCTTTTCATGTAGATGCTGTTTCTCTCCATGTAGAAATAATAACATCAGTTGTTTCTGAGGTAACAGCATGGTTAATTTATGCTGACATCTGTGATATCACCTTTAGCTATTATCACTGAGAAGTTAAATGCTAAGCTCTTGCCAGGTTGCAGTACCTGCCATGTTAGCATTCAGATAGGACTTTACAATGTGCAGTAATTTCACTGTTCGTGGGGATGGAAAAAAAGGAAATGAGAACTGAAGTATACAGGAAAGGGTACAGAGGGCAGTAACTTACTTAAATTTATCAACTGCTTTCTCCTAGTTTATGGTAAAATAATATGCCATCTAGAATTACTGCAAAAAATATGACATGTGGAACCCAAATTGAAACCTAATTTAAACTTCAAGCAAATTGTCTCACTGGAATATACAGTAGTTTAGGCCATGCTAGTAAAACCTTCGTAACTAAATAAGTATGCCCAGTTAACAATTAAAAAAAAAAAGCTCAAGGTCAACTTTGTATTAAGGAAGGCTTTTATGCTCTCAGTTGAAGTACCCTTGGGAAAATAATTCTAACACATCTTAAGGCAAAATTTTATTCTGAAAAATGTAGATTTTTAACTGACCAGTCCTTTGGCAAAATTGGGAACATACGCACTAAGGGTTGACCCACTGAATTTAGACCCAGTGACACATAATCAGTGCACACATATTTGCAAGGTTTGGACACATAAGCATGAACATTTACTCTAGCCACTTTTTATTGGAATAATTGGATCACTTTGAAAAGGTGCATGTGTTTTGGGAGGCATGAACCTGGAACTCACTCTTATGCCCCACATCAACACAGAGTATCTACAGAAGGGGTGGGAAAAACTTTCTCATATGAAGAGGTAAATTCCAATTTGGGAACCATTCCAGGGGTTGTATTCTAGAGGTAGGTTTGGTAAAGGATATGGGTGAGGACAAGGATAAAATAGGCAGAGATGAAGTAAAAGGGGCAGGGCCGGATGCAATTCTTACTAATTTGGATATTTCCATACCAAATGTCCAGATCACAGCACATTCCTGTGGTTAACCCCAGGACAACTGTTAGACTACCCCTGCAACCATCTTGCTGGATATGGGGTTTCATAATTAATATCTAGTGTCACACATGTTTTGAGAGGTCACAACAACCAGTGGAGACTTAGAGGTTACAGATGTAAGGAGTCACTCTGGCCTAAGGACATGTGGAGACCTAGATTTAACTAAAATAAACACTAAATGGGATTGTTGCTCATTCCATCTCAGACTCGTCATACTTCCTCTTGCAGTGGAGAAAAAGGGAGTCCTATTGCAAAAGTAGTTAAAAACCATATTTTCCATATTACCTCATGTTGTATTCCTATTCACCCTTCTTGTTTGACTATTCAGGAATTGTCTCAAATCTAATTGAAGTTTTATCACTCTAGAGTTAAAGCCATCAGTCATTGTGGACTCTTTCTGTCATTTCCATGGGGAAACTATCAAAGCCTTTGTTACATCTTGTGGTAACATCAAGGATCCCCCAAGGATGTGAAATAAATTATTTGCCCCAGCCATAGCCATTTTGCTCACAGACAATGTGCACAATGTCCCATTCTCTCTGTGTGTGTGCAACCCTCAGATGCAGTCTGAGCCACACTTCATTTTCCATGTTTTTCTCTTCAAGACTGGTATCACCCTCTTCAAATCTTGATTGCTCACTATTCAGCCTTTCACAGGGTTCCCTCTGTTAGCCTTGTATGGTTCTTGAGGTTGAATTGGTTTGTGTGTATATGTGCACCCTTGCTCATTTCTAAATAAAAAAAACTTTCTATTCACTGAAACTGGATTGCTCTCTGCAGTTAGTACTGGCATACACAGGTGAAGAGATGAAAAGGATGATACTGCTGGTGGGGATCCCCATGCCCTTTCAAACCTTTCAGGGTAACACAATATATTTTATGCCTGCAAAACACAGTTCAATTCAATTCAGCATTTTTTATTCCTGCATAAAACATCTCAGTTTCTATGTAGGATGTTTGAAATTTAGATACATTTAAATATCCTTTTTTCTGTCATCACTAGTCAAAGGTACTTTAAAAGAAGATTGTGAAATTAATGGGGGATGTAGAATGTTGTGCCATTGGAATTTACTCATAAGTAAATTTATGTAGGTTACTAAATATGTTTTGTTAGGTACATCAGCAACCTTGATGGAACATACTGACAGTCACATAATGTTGCTGTGTGTGTGTGTATGTTGTGTATACAAGAAGAAAATTAGTGAAGAATTCCATCCCAAGTCTATGCATGTGCACATTAGAGAGAGGATTCTTTACAGATTTTCTTCTTGAAAATTAATAATTTTATAATAATAATAATAATAATAATAATAATAATAATTTTTATTTATAGCCTGCCCTTCTGCATAGCAATCAGGGTGGCTTTCACCATAAAATACAATACAATAAAAATCAATCCCAAACCAACTCTCCCCTCCCTTAAAAAGTTATTAAACAATCCTCAGTTAAAACAGAATTTAAAATTTACGCCGATGCCAGCAATTTACAATAACAAATGAATAGCAGGTCAACAGAGATGGCTGTTAAGGCGGTTAAATGGGGGAGGAAAAAATACAGTTGATTAAGCTCTTATGACCTGAAAGACTAATCAGGAAAGGCCTGCTGGAAGAGATCCGTCTTGACAGCCCTTTTAAAACTGTCTAAGGTTATCAGATGATGGATCTCATCTGGTAGGCCGTTCCATAATCTGAGAGCGGTCATCGAAAAGGTCCTCTGGGAGGTTGCTGACAGTCTAGTTTTTTTCACCTGTGGCAAATTCATCCCAGAGGACTAAAGCACTTGGGGAGGATTATATGGGAGGAGGTGGTCTCAGAGATATGTTGGACCCAAGCCATTTAGGGTTTTATAGGTGATTACCAACACCTTGTACTGGGTTTGGAAACTAATAGGCAGCCAGTGAAAAGACTTCAGTATAGATGTTATATGGTCTCTTTTAGATGTACCCGAGACCAACCTGGCTGCTATTTTCTGAACTAATTGAAGTTTCCAGACCAAGCATGAAGGTAGCTCCATGCTGCAAGAAAGTTATCAAAAACCATGCAGTTCTTGAAGTCTATTTGTAATTTGGGACTTATTCTGCACATGCCATTCCCCACCCATAAAAAGTCACAAACATTTTATGAAGATTTTCTCATTTTAGATTCTTCACATCAGGATTTCTCAACAGCCAAAATACATTATTTTCTATTTATTTATTTTAAAAATATTTATAAATACTATCTCCATTCCTAGTGCACACACATCATGTACATTTAGAGACAGATAGATTATTGGTACCAGGCACACATTCCAGCAGTAACATACAAAGCACATGCATCAGGCAAATGAGGTATAGGTTTCTACAGTGGTTCAAGTTAAATTCCCCTAGATGTGTAATTTAATTTTACTCTATACTTTTCACCAAGGCTCCATTAAAAAGTTCCTCAAAAAGGCAATTATGTTGGCTAATAAATTTGTATCAGCATAAGTGGTTTTGAACATGAAATTACTCTGACTCATTTCAGTTCTTCAAGGGTGCTCATATTTTTGAGATTATCCTGCAGTGAAGTTACAGGTCTCTAATTCCCAGTAAAGCAGTTATCAAAGAAAAGAGATTGGGGGGAAGTTGCTGGACTAGTTCAAACATGATGTTTGCACATTTGCCACAAATTAGAGAATGCCTGATTTTGGCTTCCTTTTTGTATAGTAGGTTTTTCATTTGGAGCCTCTTTTTGTATGACCATCTGGGTCCATGTGAAACTCAAAGTATGTATGGTGGCAGGGCCTCATATAGTAATACCGCCAAATCCTCTTTTATCATGTTCTCTTCTCATAAAGAGTATTCTGCTTCAAGCCAGACAAATTTAAATACGATGGCCTTTCAGAATTTGCTCCTCAGTTCAAAACATTTGAGGACTGAGGTTGCAGATTGTGTGCATGGAAACATAAGGGGCAGAGGTACCATGCATAGCTCCATTGTCTTACATACCTTGAACTCTCACAGATTTGAAGAACATCACTAAAGGTCTCATGTGATCACCTCAGTTTCCATGGTACATTTCTGAGTCACTGGCATCATATATGATTGTTCAAATATTATGGGTACTATTATTCAGGACAACACAGATGTCCCACACTTCCTGCCTGCTGAAATGTTCAGTGCCCCCCCCCCACTTCCCTTGATTTTAAATAATATACACAAATTTTTTAAAAATGTTCATATTTTGGATAGAGAATACCTGAAATTTTCTTCTTCAAAAAATCACATGAAGGAGAAAAGAAAACTGAGCCCACAGTGGTATACCTGGTTCTCCCCACCCCTATTTTGTCTTCACAACAACATTATGAAGTAGATAAGGTTTAGAGATTGTGACAGTTCCAAATCTACTTGGTGAGAAATTCAAATTTGAGGGAAGATTCCTAGTCTAAACTCTACCTCCAAGTTATTGTAGTTGTAGAAATCTGATGTATCTAGCTTTTCAAAAAAGAACCATCAGTTCAGTCTGTAAATTATACTAGTAAATGGGTAGACTCCACTGGGATATTCTCTTTTACAAGCTTCATCAACATTCACAAGAATTGTTGTGTAACTAATTTTAATGAAATGTGTTCTGAAGAATGCCCCAGTGGCTCATACCTATTGTTACTGAACTGCATTTTTTGTTTTTTTCATATACTATTACAACTGCTTACATGCTACCATCACTCAGCATAACTGAAGACATTTTAAAGAATTTCAAAGAAAATACAGTTGGGTTTTTTAAATAAAAAAAAATCTGTTGCTGTGCATGCAAAGCAAGGGAACTGTCATACAAATTCAGGTTTTGAAAAGAGGGAACACACCACTCTCCTGGAAAGATTTTAAGAAAAAAAGCTAGAATGTGACAATTAAAAGAAATGCAGTTTTAAAAGAAATGTGTCTTCAAGGCCTTCTTCATGAAAAAGGGAAAAAAAGGAGCAAAACCAAACAAGATCCTGGGTCATCACTGCTGCAGTACTTCTCCAACTGCAGACCCTCAAGAAACTCTGGTTGCGGTGCTGCCTGATTTAAGAGGCAAGATTGAGGGTAACATCTTGTTATTAATGACTACATTAATGACTATGTATCTAATAGTATGGGATCCTAAATCCAATTTAGGATCTCATAAATGTTGAATATATTTCTAGTTGATTTTTTAAAATTTAATTTATTTGGTATGCCTATGGCCCTTTTTCACGAGGGAGGGTTAGGGTGGTTTCCAACAATACGCCAATGTGAGTAACACAAAAAAGATGAGAAATAACCACTAAGAATAAATAAAAATGAAGATATAAAAGAAGACAAGACTTATTAAAATGGATAACAGATTAAAACAAATTTTCACAAATTTCCATCCATCTAGCATTATGAAACACCAAACAGTGTAAAAAATCAGGGCTTCAGTGAGATCAAGTAGTGGTGCCAAATAATTGAAAGAACAAGTGAATATTTTTTATATGTTTGTATTTTGATGTGTTAGTTTTTCTGGCAGGGGATGTAATTTTGCCAGTAGTTTAATTTATCCTCCCAGATCAAAACAATATAACATTTAGTGCATAAGACACCTGGATCTAAATGTTTAACGTGGTCAGGAAACCTGAAGCATGCTGTGGGCTGTAGAATTACAAAACCCCATCTTGCAGTTATGAAACATGACATGCCACTTGTAGTTATGTCAGTGCCACTGGGTTATTTCTGCAGTGAGTTTTGGATCTTAGTCAAAAAAGCCACATCCCTGAGTTTGCAAGACCTAAGTAGGGCTATTGATGAAAGAGACTCTTGGAGATCTCTCATTCATAGCATCATTGAAAGTCAAAGCTGATCTGATGGCAAATAAAACCAGCAATCTATCATCCAGTAAGGGAAGACCTAATCCTCTAGAAAGCTATCAGTGGTCAGAGGAGACAATAGATAGGAAGAATGCAGAGCTCCAGCTGTTGCTGGACAGCAAATTCCAGCAGACATCACTGAAATAACTGATTGTGAGCAATGTTGGGAATTATAGTTCAGAATCTGGAAGACTGCATGATTTCCACTAACAGAATAAACAATACATGCTAAAAGCTTGAACAATACTGCCATAAAAGAGAAATAGGGTGGTTTGTCTGAAAAGCAATTGAAGTGAGATGCAGGATGCTTAACTAACCCATCACAGGGGTATTCTGGCAGAGAACAGAGGAATTTTGTTAGATCCTCGTAGATCTCCTTTCATTCCCATATGGTTACAGCTTGCTTGTTCTATACTTTATCATATTGGGAATATTTTTACAGTTAAAATATTATTTGTTACACTATGTGTACACAGATGTTTGTGTTCTAGCTCCATCAAAAGGATAAATATTTCAGGAATCCATCTTGCTGGAATCCAAAGCCCAAGTGCTAGATAATTAAATTAACTGACTTCCTTATGACTGTTTTCTTTTTCAGAGTAAGCAATACTCTGATGGAGAATCTCTTTGGACTCTCTCTGTTTCTTTATGAGTTAATTGAAAGATGCTTGAACTTTGATGAATTGACCAGGTAAGAGAAGGCTGTTCAATTGATACTGTGTATCATTTCATATCAATCTGTGATGACAGTTTATAAATTGTTTGCTATAAAATGTATATGTAGCTTTGTTATCCCAACCTATAAAATGCTCAGGCAATGCAAGCATAATGATGATGAAAGAGGTGTGTGTGATTAAGCAATTGAAGTTTCTGTTCCAACACACAAGACAGCGATAGGATTTATCTCCTTTTCTCTGTATTGTTTCATGATCTGTCCATTTACTATATTGGGGTAGGCAACCTTTTTGAGCCAGGGGCTGGGTTGCTGTCCCTCAGACAATTGGGGGGGGGGGCGAAGCACCAAATAAATAAATGAATAAATAAATTTAAAAAAATAAAAAAAATATGCATGCACACTTTCTCAGCCCCAGAAAAGCCATGGCAAAACCCCTGTGGAGATTTTGCCAAGAAAACCCCAAGAACAAGTAATAACAACAATAATCATTATCATCATGAAAATGACTGGAAGGCAGGCCCACAAACAAGCAAGGATGCATTGACACTTTCTCAGCCCCAGAAAAGCCATGATGGCAAAACCCCTGTGGAGATTTTGCCAAGAAAACCCCAAGAACAAGTAATAACAACAATAATCAATATCATCATGGTGGGTGGTGGCGGCAGTGGCAGGCGGCAGTGGCAGGACCAGCCTAGGGCTGGTCCAAAGGCCTCTCGGAGCTGCATCCGGCCCCTGGGCCTTAGGTTGCCTACCCCTGTACTACATTATATACTTTCTTACAGTCATGCTTTATAGTCATAACATTTTATTTTTGTTATAAAATTTCTTGTGACTGCTTTGGGAATAAGTTTATTATAAATAAATATAAAGTCACACTGTGCTCTCTAAGGAAACTATAACTCAACGAGGCTCGGAGGCCTAGCAGCCCCTTTAAAAGGCCGCTTTTTTCACCACCTCCTCCACTGGATAATGGAATGGCCGCAGCGGTGGTAACGTGAATGGGAAGCCGAGCCGGAGGTGCTAGGGCCACCAGGGATCAACACCTTCTACAGCAACAACATAGCTGTGACTGTAGCGCGGCCAGAGAGACCAGGACCGAGGCGAAGGCACTAGGGCTGCCAGGGACCAACATTCTCACTTAGTAGCAATACAGTGGTGGCTGCAGTAGTAGGGGCGGGAGGGGAAGGAATGAAGGCTTTAAAATTGGTACATCTCCTCCACTGACTGGAGAGAAGCCTTCAGTTTAATCTTAGAGGCCCCTCCTATGGAGTGGGCCAGTAGCCTTACCATCCAGGAGAAGAAGATAAATTTGTCCTTTACCCTTCCTTCGCCTGAATTAACACCGCTGTATGTATTTTTTTAAATTGTATATTTTTAATTATTGTTATTCAATCTGTTTAGTTTGATTTATTTTTGGGAGATGGGTGGGTGTGGGAAGGAGGGATGGGATTTGAATTGATTTTATTTGTTCTGATGTTTTGAAATGTTGTACGCTGCCCCAATTGCCTGGCAGAGGGGCAGGATATTAATTATTATTATTATTATTATTATTATTATTATTATTATTCATAGGGAAACTCCCTTGGATTCATTTTGGAAACAACTTACAAATGTTCTTGGTGGCAAATCATCACAGTATTTTCTGTAATGCTGAATGCAATGCAAGCTGAAAGTGCCACACACATTCACATTATTACATTGCCTCCATAAAAACTGTAGTTGAAGATGCAGTGAAAGTAGACACCCCCTTTATGCTTGTGGCAACTGTCTTTTACCAACTTTCAATAGATTCCCATTCTGAAAAGGAAGTTGAACACTGAATTTTCACCATCCATGAACAGAATCTCCTTGGATATATCAACTGACAGAATTACTGCTGAAAATGGCCTTTAATCTATAATATGATGAAACTATATGAGATATAGGTGTATGAAAGGTATACTATAGTTTATTATTTTATTTTTTTAAAAAAATTGCTCATGTTCGCATGTTCCTTTTCCAAATACAATAGAACTTGGAAATTCTGGCGAATTTCTGTCTGAAAATAAGTTGAAATGAAACTATCATCCACACTTAACATAGAATAGAATAGAATCTTTATTACAGTCATAGACCAGCACAGATAAAAAGGGGGATACAGAATAAAAGAAGCTAAAAACACAATTTAAAACAGTATTTAAAGTATCCTTTCAGATTCCAGTATAGCAAGACAAGATTGGTACTAGTCTATTGTGGAGGGCATTGCCTAATGAATTTTAATGGCAGCTTCACAAAATCTTGAAACATTATATGTTGTATCAGGGTTGATATCTTAAAGCAACATAAAAGTATAAAATTGACTGGTGTGCCCTTGGTATTTATGCAATAAAGGTGAAATAAAGCTGGATATCCCTGATGTATCAGCACTGGAGTAGTACATGCTCTGTTGTCTCTATTTGGCCACACTTAACATAGGTTCACACATCATCCCTCACCTATCTTGAATGAAAATTGAGGCATTAACATATAGATGCTTACAGTAGCATGATATAGTCATCCATTCATCTACTGGATAAAAGAACAGATCATGTGATTACATATTTTGTAGTTGGCATATGTGTCTCCTAATACATATTCAAGTTTCTATGTGTGGGGAGAAGAGATGTTGCAATCCCCTCTGAGATGTTTCTAGACTAGTCAGCGCAATGGTGTTCCTGTTTATAACCTGCAAATAAAGCATTATTCAGCAAAAGAATGAAAAAGAACAGTAGGGGGTTCAGTTAGCTCTGCATAATTCCACGAAAATGTGGTAGTTTTGTTAGTTTTCCCTCAGTCATTGAGAGACAAATCCCTCCCTGTTGCATTTTTGACAGAATGCCAGATATGTCAGCAATAAGAATCAAGGATAAACTTTCAGCAGGAAGCAGCTCATTTGAAAGGTAACTGATGATGATGATGATGATTTCTTACCCATCTCTTCCTACGAACTGAGGTAGGGAACAACAACAGACCAACAAAGATACATCAGTTAAGAATATATCAGTTAAAACATGCATCAATTTAAAAGAATGAACAAAACACAAATGTATCAAAATAATCTACATTTAAAATTAGTCATTAAAATTTACAATTTTAAAAATCACTTGGATAGAGCTGCCAGAAGACCTGATTAATCTTCAAAGTTGTTTTAAGTTTGGATAGCATGTTCAGCTGTTGAGTCTCTTCCACCAGGTTCATCCACACAAGGGCTGGCTGTAAAAAAGGCTGGCAGTCATCAGCCTGGGCCTGGGTGGTTAGAGTAAATGTCTGCTAGAGAACTGAGTGTATGGGGTAGGTTATACGGGAGGAGATGATTCTGTAAGCAACTTGAACCCAAACCATGTAGGGCTTTAAAGGTAATAACTTTAAAGGTAAAACTTTGTACCTTGCCCTAATTGGAAGCCAGTAGAGTGATTTTAATATTGGTGTAATATGATCACTCCTGGATATCCCAGTAACCAATCTGACTGCCATGTTTGGAACTTATTGAAGTTCCCAAACTTAGTACAAAGGTAGTCCAATGTATAGCACATTGCAGGAGTCCAGTCTTGAGGATACCAGCATGTGCACTACCATCTTTAGGTCCTCCAGCTTTAGGAAGAGGCACGGCTGGCATAATAGCTGAAGCTGATAAGCACTCCTGGCCATCACATCTATCTAAGCTGTCATTTGGAGCAACAGATCAAGAAGCACTCCCAACCTGCAAACACAGTCTTTCAGGGGGAGTGCAACCCCTACAGAACTGGTTGATACACTTCCAAACCCAGGTTAGACCTTTGGCAGTAAGAGTCTCTGTCTTGTTTGCATTCACTTTCAATTTGTTTGTTTTTTCCCCTCATCCAGCCCATTACCTCCTCCAGGCATTTGTTCAGAAGTGACACACCATCCTTAGCTGAGGCTGCATTTGAATTCATGGAGAAATATATTTGAATTCATGGAAAAATATATACTGACTGCACCATGCTCCATGCCTCCAGATGATCTCTCTCAGCAATTTGATGTAGAAGTTGAATAGCATTGAAGATAAAGTGGCACCTTGTGGTATGTCATATAAACAGCTCTTTTTTTTTTTTTTTTGAGCACCACCAAGAACCACTATCTTAAATCTGCCTGAGAAATCATATTGGATGATTAAAGCACAGTGCCTCAGATTCCCAAATCCCTCAGGTGTTCCAGAAGGATATCATGGTCAATGGTACTGAATGCCGCTGAGAAGACCAGAAGCACCAGCACTAGCTTGCATCTTTTTCATTCCTTTTGTCTAATTGCCACTTGCAGTGATTCAATCATATTGTCCATTGAGCTGACCAAAACTTATTTGACCAGAGTAAAGAAGTTATGAAGATCTGAACAATGCACTTTGGTTGCACAGGTAAAACTTTGCAAACTACATTTTCACAATGGTTCCCCAATTAATCATAATTAGCATTTCAGAATTCTTTTGACACCAGCATCTTTATGAACAAAACTCTTTCCATTGTAACTCTACGCTAAGTAAAAGAAAATGATTATTTGTGTTTTAAGAAAACAACAATCCCTGATGAATGTGAGATTTGTTTTCTTGCAATCCTAATCTCAATTGTACGTTTTGTTATGTAAATTTTCTGTTAAATAAAAAAGAAATTTAATTTCAAATGCTTTTATTTGCAGTTGGAAATGACTAACAATAGGCTGAGTTTATCCTTAGTGAATTTTAATGACACAAATATGACTTAATATAGATTCTGAATAGAGTGCCATCTGCACAGGATGATGTCTTTTTCTGACACCTGAGATGCTTCTATTCATTCATTCATTGGGCCCTCCTTATCTGCAAACTTGTCATTCACAGATTTGAACACCCATGGATGGCAAGCCCATGAGAGAAGGAGGAGAAGGAAGAGGAGGAGAAAGGGGCAGCACAGCATGAGGCAGGAAGAGGAGGAGGAGGAGGAGGGGAGGTGCTGTATGCTGGGAGGAAAAGGAAGGTAAGGCACAGCATGAGGCAAGAGGAGGAGGAAGAGGAGGGCAAGGCAAGGTGGGAGGGGGAAGGGAAGGAGGAGAAAGGGGCGATGTGGCATGAAATAGGAGGAGGAGGAAGAGGAAGGCAAGGTGAAGCACGAGGCAGAAAGAGGAGGAGGAAGAGAAGGAAGAAGTGGCAGCAGGGAAGAGCTGAAGGTGATGGCATGAGGAGGAAGCGGAGGCAGCTCCTCCAAAGTGCCATTGCACTGGCACAAAGGACACGAGATGCCTCTTTTGGGTTAAGCAGGCCACAAAATTTATTTATCTTTACAGGGTCTACTGATAAACAATAAATAACAACAAATTTTGTCACATGTGTAAGTGAAGGTGTAACCACCTGGTGGGTGGTCCTTCACTGCATGTGACAAATCAAATAAGCAATCATCAACAAATAAACAAATAAACAAACCCCTCCCCCGGAAATGACATCATATTTCATCATATGACATCATTTAATTTTATGACATCAAGCAATAATTGCCTATGTCATTTCTTGTCAAATTGTTTTATGTCAAAATTTTCCCCAATTTTAATTATCTGAATTAAATTATTCTGTGGGGTGGGGGGTCATTACCCGCCCCACAATACTACTATAAATTTCAACACATAGACTCTTTTCTTCCAGTTGTGACAAAGATATAAATAATAAATTAAAACCGTGACCCATTCCCAAATTGTGTTACTTAACATCACCAAGAAAATCTCAGGGAGGGCGAAAAACACAGAGGAGACTCTGGGAAAAAATTCCCTCCTGGCCCCCGAAGGCGACCAGCCAAAGCCTGAGGGTAAGAATAACAAAGTTATTATAAAGGGTGGGTGGGATGGGTCACCAAAAGCAAAGAACAGAGCGATGTTGCTCTCTCCATCTCAATTCTAAAATAGCTGCCTCCACGTGGCAGTATAGAGCTATAAATAACAAACTATTGCCCCAATTCTCGCAGAATCATAAACAGTGCAAGATTTGAGTCAAACACCAAGCCTATTGGGCAAGGCGTGCAGGTGTGCTTATACCCCAGGCACCTTGACCAATCAGGTGTCTCCTGTCCTTATTTGGCCAGCACAACAAGAAACCCCTCCCAACTTGTCGGTGGGTGTCTTTGCACTGGCACAAAGGACACAAGATGCCTCTTTTAGGTTAAACAGGCCACAACATTTATTTATTTGTACAGGGTCTATTGATAAACAATAAATAACAACAAATTTGTCACGTGTGTAAGTGAAGGTGTAACCACCCCTTGGGTTGTCCTTCACCGCACTGACAAAGCAAATAAGCAATCATCAACAAATAAACAAAAAAACAAATAAACCCCTCCCCCAGAAATGACATCATATTTCATCATATGACGTCATGTAATTTTATGATGTCAAGCAATAATTGCCTATGTAATTTCCTGTCAATATGTTTTGTGCCAATTTTCCCCCCAATTTTAGTTAGCTGAATTAAAATATTCTGTGGGGTGGGGGTCATTAATCACCACAAGATAGGGCCAGCCCAGCTAGGCATCCCCTCCCCCCCCCACGCAGATCGCTTTTTCAATTTGGTCAGAGAGTGCATTTACGTACATCTCTGATCCCTCTGGAGAGAGGTGAACCCCATCCCTCCTGTACAGTTGTGGCCGGTCAACCTTAATGCCGTGCTCCACTGAGAAAATTCCCAGTTTAGCAAGGTGCTTAGCCAGGTAGCGGTTAAGCCAATGCTAAGCATTGATAGCTGAGTCCTTCTGTGCTCCAGGCCAGCAACGCCTAGGCACAAGTTTAGTCCACATGATCACAGCACCAGGGAAGATCTTTTCTACTTCCTCCATGTCTTTAACAATCTGCTTGCCCAATTGCAAACATGGAATCCAAATAAGGTCATTCTCCCCCAGGTGTGCTACCACAGCCCGGAGTTGAGGACACGAACGCGCCAACTCCTTGATAAATGGAAGGAGAGATGGCCACATCATTCCGCTTTGACCAAACCAGTTCATACATCCAATATTGGCAAGGCCCAACGTGTTGTCGTACCAATGCTCAAACAGGTAGCGTTCTGCCCAGAAGACCAAGCTGTGTCCCACTATCCAAATTCTGCCGGAGTAAAAGCCAGCTGTAACAAAAAACACAATCAACATGGCTTATCAAGAGTCCCACTACCCAATTGCCTAACATAAGACTTAAATGCACGTGAATGCCCCCTGCCATTTCTGCAAATATCGGCTTCACTCAATGAGTGGCCGCAGCTGTCGCAGCTCCAATTCGAAAGAAGTGCTAAGAAAAACATTTGTGAGGCAACTCAGCCTTTTTTACAGCTTCTTTTAACACAGCCCTACACTGAAAATGGGTTAAGGGCAAACCAGAAAAGTGAATAAACAAATATCCAGCCACATAAGGCCTAATTTTCAAATAATTACCCATTGGTACCCCTGGGCAAATTTGACCCTGCTGCGCCTTAGCCAGAAAGATAGACTGACCTTTTGCAAACTGGTCAATCTTGGAATGCCTAATGTGAATTCGAATCCCCAGTCCTTGTAAGCTGATATCAGAGATCAATAGTGCCCTGCCAGATTTATCATTATGAAATCCTGGCACAATTTCATTAATTCTCAAAGAAGCAAAAAATGCTGTAGCAAATACTGCTTGTCATGGCCAACCAATAACAGGTGGAGGAGGAGGAGGATAGGGCTTCTCCAGAACAAGAGGTAATGGAGGCTACACCAGGGGCTAATCCTGCTCCAGTGCAGGAGGTAATTGAGGCTACACCAGGTGTTAATCCTTCTCTGCCAGAGCCCAGCCCCAGAGGAGGAGGAGGCTCAGCCAGATCATAGTACTGATAGGATTCCTCTGGTGGTACAGCATCCTAGTGGTGACTCTGGGGAGGAATCAGGCTTGAAGGTTCCCTCCTTCAGGCAGTGCAGGGCTGAAAGTGCTAGCAGACTCAGATCCCAGAGAATTGCTGTGAGGCAATTAGCTAATCACCCTCATCTGGTATGGGGGAGGGCATCCCCTATTTAGGAAGCAGAGAGATGCCAACTCAATGCCAGAGTTTATTGCATGATTCTTTGGTGTGATTGCTGCCTACACTGGCTCCCTGCACCTCAACTCCTTGTTGCCTTGACTCTTGACTTTGGAACGGACTGGACTATTGCTACCCACTGGCTGACCTGATCCTGGACTGGACTGACTATTGTGACTCCGGTATTCCTAATTTCACCTTTGACTTTTGGTTTGCTCTTTCTCTCACTCCCTGCAAGGTTTGTGGCCTCTTTCCAGCTGCATAGCTAATTACCTTGTTGAGCCATCCTTATCAGCATAGGTTTGTGTGTGCTGGCCGCAATCCAGGACAGAATAAACTCTGGCCATACTACAAGCTGATAACAGGATGGCAGAAGCAGCTTTAGTTAAAGAACTTTTGGAGCAGAACCAAAAGCTGATGGACCAAGTTGCTGTGCTCAATCAAGCTGTGACAGAACTTTGGAACCAAAACCTAGTTCCTCAGCTTCCCGCACCTCTCCAGCCCAGACCCAGGACAAAGTGCCCTACTGCTCTGCCTGAGAAATTTTCTGGAGGTTGGGCTTTGCTTGATAGTTTCTTGGCCAGCTGCCAGTTGCATTTTTGCATCAGGGAGGCAGATTTTCCTAATGATGCCCACAAGGTGGCTTTTGTGATCAGTCTGCTGTTTGGCACAACTAGTAAATCAGCGACACTCTACTTGAATGCCAATAACGCGGTGCTTGCTGACTGGCAATCCTTTGAAAAGGAGTTCAAGGAGACTTGGGGGGATCTAATTAAAGCAGAGATGGCTGAGTACCGGCTTTTGACTTTGTGACAGGGCAAGGGGTCGGTGGCAGATTACTCTGTGGCTTTTCGTCTTCTCGGCCAAGATGTCACTTGGGGTGACAGTACTTTGCAGGCTATGTTTCATCACGGTCTGTCTGCTGGGATCCTGGAAGAACTGGCTTGCTCTGAACCTCCAAAGACTTAGGCTGCCTTGATTACGCAGGCCATCTGCCTGGACTGCCACCTTATGGCTCGAAGAAAGGCTCGACAATCTGGCCTTCCGCCTCCTTCGGCGCTGGTGCCATCGTTCCTGCAGTTGCCCCTGAGGCCACTGCTCCTGGGACCACAGAGGAGCCGATGCAGCTGGGAGGAGCTCGACCCCGGCTGTTGGGGATAGAGAAGGAGTGGAAGAGGCGGGAGGGCCTGTGTCTGTACTGTGGCCTTTCTGGACATTTTGCCAGGGTCTGCCCAGCCAAGGGACATCGAACCCAGCTTCTGGGAAATGGCGCACCCCAGGTTTGTCACCTGGGGGCCTCTTGGAAACCCACCCCTGCTACTTCGGTCTCCTGAAGGGACCAATTGCTGGTGGCTTCCAAACTGCGGCTTCTGTCTATGGAACTTTTGCCGGTAAGGGCTATATTGGATTCGGGGGCCACCAGTTGCTTCATGGACTTGGCTTTTGCTCATCATCATGGGATCCCAATGGAGGCGCTGCTCGAGCCCTGGCTGGTGGAGACCATCGACAGACAGATTCTCCGATTGGGCCCTGTGACACACCAGACTCCAGTGCTCCGCCTTGAAATCCAGGGCCGTGTCGAGGAGCTCCGTTTTTTGTTGGCAGCAGTCCCTCATTTCCCACTGGTGTTGGGCATGTTGTGGCTCTCACAGCATGACCCACATATTTCCTGGTCTCAGTGGGAGGTGCTCTCGGATCAGAGTACTGTCAGGACCACTGCTGGCCAGAGCGGATCCCAGCTGCAGTAGTGACGGGGGTTCAGGACAGTAAGGTAACATTGCCGGAGAAGTACTGGGACTTCGTGGACATCTTTGATAAAAAGGAGGTGGACCAGCTTCGCCTACACCCGGCCTATGACTGTGCTATTGACATGGTGCCATGGGCACCTATCCTGATGGGGCATCTCTACTTGCTCTCGGAGCCTGAGCTGGTGGCTCTTAAGAGATTTTTTAAAGAAGAACCTGCAGCAGGGCTTCATCCATCCCTCCAAGTCCCCTGTGGGCACCCCAGTGCTCTTTGTCCGCAAGAAGAGTGGGGAGTTGCACCTCTGTAATGACTATCAGGCGCTCAACAAGATTACCATCCTCAACTGCTAACCCCTGCCATTGATTCCTGATTGTTGGAGCGGCTCCACCATGCCAAGGTCTTTACCAAGCTGGATCTTTGGGGAGCCTACAACTTGGTAAGGATTTGGGCTTGGGATGAGTGGAAGACAGCCTTCCAGACTTGGTATGGGCATTATGAGTATACCGTCATGCCCTTTGGACTCTGTAATGCCTCCGTGGGCTTCCAGCACTTTGTGAACGATGTGTTCAGGGACTATCTGGACCAGTTCATGATCATCTATCTGGATGACTTCCTGATCTACTCCCCGAACCAAGCTGCCCATGATTCCCATGTGCGTGCAGTGCTCCAACACCTGAGGGAACACCACCTGTACGCCAAGTTGGAGAAGTGTACTTTTGATCTCTGAGAGGTAGACTTTCTGGGGTACACTGTCTTGGCATAGGGTGTGGCCATGGACCCAGCCAAGGTAAAGTCAGTGTTGTCTTGGTATCCCCCTCACAACAGGAGGGATGTGCAGCGGTTTCTGGGGTTCGCCAACTTTTATCAGAAGTTTATTGAGGATTATGTGGCCCTCACGAGCCCCATCTCCCAACTGTTGTGGGGAAAGGGTCAGTTCCAGTGGACGGTGGCAGCGCAGTCTTCATTCGAGTCCCTGAAGGTGCAATTCACCTTGGCCCTGATCCTGCAGCACCCGGATCCTTGCATGCCATTTATCATGGAGGCAGATACCTTGGACGTAGCCATTGGGGAAGTGCTGCTCCAGTCCATGGGTCCCCAAGGGCATTTGCTGCCTTGCACCTTCTACTCCTGGCATCTCTCTCCTCCAGAGTTCAACTACACCATCTGAGAGAAGGAGCTGTTGGTGATCAAGGCAGCCTTCATGACCTGGCGGCATCTGCTGGAGGGCGCGGACCACCTGGTGGTGGTCCACACTGACCACAGGAACCTGGAGCACCTGCAGATGGCCAGGAAGCTGTCCCAGAGGCAACAGCGCTGGTCATCCTTTTTTGCCCACTTCTGCTTCCAGGTCAAGTACATTCCTCAGTCCTAGAACCGGCAGGCAGACATGATCTGACAGGAGCCAAAGTATGCCACGTGCCCAGAGAGGGAGTTGCAGTCAACTCTTCGCCCAGAGAATTTTGCTGCAGCACCGAGGGAGACCGTGCTGGTGATACAGCATTTAGGGGAAGGGGATGCCTCACCCTTCACCATGCAGGATCACCTGCTCTATCACCGGGGGTCACCTGTATGTGCCGGCAGGGCTGTGTTGGGAAGCAATCTTGCACCTGTATCATGACTCCAAGCTGGCGGGGCACTTCAGCTTCTGCAAAACTCTGCACCTCCTCACCCAAGAGTTTTGGTGGCCTCTAGTTCAGGAAGAGGTGGCCAGGTATGTGCACATGTGCCCAGTATGCCATCGAGCAAAGGACCATCCGGGTTGGCTTGCGGGGTTGCTGATGCCACTGCTGATGCCATTGTGGCCTTGAAAGGTTGTGTCCATGGACTTTATTATGGGCCTGCCCCTCTCTGCTGGCTGCACCACCATTTGGGTGGTGGTGGACCT
>CM034706.1:107404596-107428369 GCA_020142125.1 Phrynosoma platyrhinos
AGATTCCACCTCAACATTAGGAGGAAATTCCTGACAGTAAGGGTGGTTTGACAGCGGAACACACTCCCTCAGAGATTAGTGGAGTCTCCTTCCCTGGAGGTCTTTAAGCAGAGGCTGGATGACCATCTGTCGGGGATGCTTTGATTGGGAGTTCCTGCATGGCAGGGGGTTGGACTGGATGGCCCTTGTGGTCTCTTTCAACTCTATGATTCTATGATTCTATGATTCCTGTTTCATTTTCTATGAGGAATTGTCGATGCATGCAACAGGATTTCATGTTGCATAAACAGAGAATTTCCCTACTCACTGAACTGAATAAGGAAGCTTCCCTATATATGGTGATCTTAAGTTAGTCCTGCTGGATCACGCTGGAAATCCAGCATGATGTAATGGTTTGAGTGTTGGACTATGACTCTGGAGACCAGGATTTGAATCTCAGCTCAGCTATGTAAACCCACTAAGTGATCTTGGGAAAGTCCCACTGCCTCAGAAGATGGCAATGGCAAACCCTCTCTGAAGAAACCTGCTGATAAAACCTCATGATAGGTTCACCTTAGGGTCACCATAAATCAGAAATGACTTGAAAACACACAACAACACAATAACTGCAACAGCTGTTGAACCATGCAGTCTAAATAGTAGTGGACCAAGATCTCTTGCAACATCTGTGGGCTTATAAGGGCTACCAAGAAACTAAGGATAAGATTTACCACAAAATTCAAGAGTGAAAGGAAAGAACTAGATGTGGTTGGGGTAGTTGAGGGACTTGCCTTTATGGACTGAAATAACAGAGAGTTCTAGCTTAGTTTCTAGACTAGCATTTTCTCCATAGAATGGTCTAATAAAAATTATTTTGTGTAGCAACATGATGCTATTTCCATTAAGATTATTGGAAGGGGGATGGCTGTGGGGGCAGAAGTGACAAGTAGCTTCCAAATTTGTGGGGCAGTGAATCCATTCTGGGTTTTCATCTAAACTTTAAAGTCACTATCCAAGGTGCTGACCCTATTTGGGGGTACAGTAGATTGGCTATGAAAACCACCATCCACTTTTGGGTGGAGATGCCTGCATTTTTCTCTAGAAAATATCTACTGGGAATGATACTGCATCATAATGTAGTATTGTTATAAAGCATGTAGCAATGAAATGAAATAAGTTGTTTCTATTGGATGATTCTGGAGGAATTATTACAATATATATATAAGAACAATGCCAAGGTGTACCATCCCTTGAGGCAACAGCATATGAGGAAAATGAATAAAACTAGAACTTTTGTTGCCTTTTTTTACCTCCCCTCTTACTGATAAGATCGCAGATCACAAATTCTGTAATTTCACCCCCTCACCTCCCACAAGTGTTTGACCATTATTTCACTTTTGTTATGAGTAAAATATGAGCACTTTTCTTGTGCTCAAGAAATCTTTGGTGAAAACTTCTATTTTTGACTACCAGATGAGCTGGTGAGAGTTGGTGAGTTGGAGTCTGACACATCAGGAGGGCATCACTTTGGCTTATATAGGTCATCACATGTATAAATATCTTTTGGAAAATTGAGAAGGCTTGTTTCAACAGAGACCAGTCTTATGGGCTTGGTATACTGTACAACCTTAGGATTTTGTTTTTGTTTTTGCTTACCACCTGTCCCTCTTGTCTAAAGGAGTCATCACTATCCAACTAATTTAATCTGAAACAAAATTTTGAGAGTGAATAATAGGATCCTGGCAGAAACAGAGAGGTGATATAAGCAGTGGAGTCCCTAGGGCTGGTGTCACCCTCACATTGACCTCTTCCCATTTCACATCATACATAATCCTTAGTAGTGCTTTTTTGCACTAATGTTACTCATCAATCTTAATTCCCATATCCCACTGAATGTAATGCTAATACAGCATGCCTGCAGCATAAGCAAGTGTGTCATACACTGTTTTAATCTTACATGGAAGGCAAGTCACGGGAAAAACAATGACCCATGGTGTGTGCCCCATGCCACATTGAAACAAATGGGGTTTGAGTGTGTTTTTTTTCCCATACATGGGGGGGGGGATCCAGAACAGATCTCCCACATATGGGAAAGGCCCACTGTAGTTGTAACATAAACAACTAGCAATATTAAAATTGTGTCACTGTAGTTCATATATCATAGAATCATAGAGTTAGAAGAGACCACAAGGGCCATCCAGTCCAATCCTCTGCCATGCAGAAACTCTTAAAGCACCCAACAGATGGCCATCCAGCATCTGTTTAAAGACCTCCAAAGAAGGATACTCCATCACGTTCTGAGGAAGTGTGTTCCACTGTTGAACAGCCCTTACTGTCAGGAGGTTCTTCCCAATGTTTAGGTAGAATTTCTTTTTGTGTAGCTTGCATCCATTGTTCCGAGTCCTATTCTCTGGAGCAGAGGAAAATAAGCTTGTTCCATATTCAATATGACATCCTTTCAAATATTTAAACAAGGCTGTCATACCACCTCTGAACTTTCTCTAAACCAGGCTAAACATACTCAGCTCCCTAAGTCTCTCATAGGGCATGATTTCCAGACTTTTCACCATTTTAGTTGCCCTCTTTTGGACACGCTCCAGTTTCTCAACATCATTTTTGAATGTCCAGAACTGGACACAGTATTCTAGGTTGAATAGCACTGGGCCCAAGACAGAACCCTGTGGCACTCCACTAGGCAGAATAGAGTGGCACTATTACTTCCCTTGATCTAGACACTATACTTCTATTGATGCAGCCTAGAATTACACTGGCTCCCCTAATCTGCTTCATCACACCACTGACCCATGTTCAACCTGTGGTCTGCTAGAAATCCAAGATCCCCTTCACACTTAGGGCCTGCATAGGATGCCAGAAACAATCCAGCCCTAGGCCACCCCAACTGCCCCAGCCCAGTGCTAAGGAATCATGGGAACTGTAGTTCATTGTGGCACCAGAGCTCTCTGACAGAGAAGGCTCAGTGTCTCAGAAAAAAGCTGCAACTTCCATGACTCCCCAGCCCTGATCCAGGACAATCAAAGTGGTCTCAAGCTGGAACACCTCCAGCAGTCTGTACAGGCCCATAGTCTCATCTAGCCAGGTTTCCCCCATGCTGTGAAAATTATCACATAAGGATAAGACCCAAGTGCTCCCGAACAGGATACATCCCGTGTCCCAGGTGCGCCTCAGAGGCCACTTTTCCAAAATGGCAAGCTCCTGGCTTGGAAAAGTAGCCTCCAAAATGCACCTGGGAACCAGGATGCAACCGGGTTGCACCCACCTGGTGGCAACAGTGGCAACTTCTGTGCAATAGTACCCAGTAGCAACCCGCAAGCTGACTCTATCTCAATGTAATAATCTTCTATATCTATGCATTTCATTTTTTCACCCTAAGTGCAGTACTTTACATTTATCCCGGTTAAATTCATTTTGTTAGCTTTGGTACAGCTTTCTAATCTATTAAGAACATGTCTCATTGGAAAAGCTGATGATTATCAATAAACTGGGAGAAAGTATACACTGCAAGTAGATTGACTCAGGGAAGGCAAAATACTAAACCTGTTAATAACAGGGTTTCTTGGAAGTCTCTCATTCATAAAATCATTCTAAGGTGAAGCCAACCTGACAGAACAAAATGACAAAAAGCTCTTCTGTTGATATTCCTTCCTTCTCCATTAGGGAAAAAACAACAACCCCAAACCCCTCTACATGAGATGACCCATAAAATTTAGCCACTTGGGTTGATGTCACCTGGTGTAGGGTGGCAGAGGTGATAGCAGCAGCAACAGAAACCCCTGCCAACCCTTCCTTCCCTCTGCCTCGCCTGTCCAGACACAGAAAGACCTGTGTAGCTGAGCAGATTAGGCTGCAGACAGCACTGCCAACTCTTCCCTCCCTCTGCTTTGCCCAGGTGTTCACCTCACCTGAAGCTGGAGGCCATCCTTCCTCCTCATAACACCTGGGTCTTGATTTAGCCATACCTACTGAAAACAGTACTTAATAATGAAGGATCATTTTTCAATCACTCATTGTTGATTTCATATGTTACCTAATACTAATAAATATTGACCCTTACACATTTTAAAAAACTGTTAGTCACAGATAAATTTTGTTAAAAACCCAAATTAAATATTTCCTCCCACCTCCAAAACACACCCATTTCCAGCCATCCACAGTTGAAACTTACAGGCCAGAAAGAATTGATTCATTCATTATTCTAAGGGCATTGCTGAATATTTGGATATTTTCCTTGTGTATTTATTTAAGTAAAAATGAAATGCACCGATATAGGATGGGTGACACCTGCCTCGACAGCAATACATGCAAAAGGGATCTAGGAGTCTTAGGACGTTATCACACGTGGGCCAGAAAGCAATAATAAAGTGGAAATGAGGCATTCCAAAAATAAACCTTGATTCTGCAAATGGCTTTCACACGTAATTACCTTAATTGCGAAATTACAGGAACTGCATTTAACGTTCACATACAAGTGAGAAAAGCCCATAAATGTACTAGAAATGATCTTCTTGCACATGCGCAGAAAGAGGAATGCTCACCGTGGAACCATGGGAAAAAGCAGGGAAATGCTCCCAAATGTGCATTTACTTTTCACATTATGGTAAATGTGAAATTACTGTAATTTCGCAAATGCATTTCCTCAAAACTACCGAATTTCAAAAGATCTCGGATAACACCAGTTTCTGTCCAGTTTCTGTGCAACATCATGTGAAATCGTGAGGCACAAATCCAGTTTCTGTTTGGGATTTGTGTGGATTAACTAGCAGATTTCCCCCATGTGATAATGTCCTTAGGGCCCCCATAGACCGCCAGAAACAATGCAACTTGAGTCCACCCAAGTGCCCCGGCTCAGTGCTTTTGTGACATAAACAACTAGCAAAATATAAATTATACCTTCAAATTACAAGATCATACACACAACCTAAATGTATTTACATATACATAGTGAAGATTGGGTTAAAATGTGATGTTTTTCAAATAAAATTTAAAAATAATTAAAAAGAATAAAATTACTTTTAAATTAAAAATTTTGAATTTTGAAATTTTAATTTTTAAAACTTCTGGGGCCTCTTCTATCTCCTTCCACTGAGCTTCACCGTACTCCCCCCATCCTTTAAAGCATTTTAAAGGGAAGCAGGTGAATGCCACAGCCCTTGTTTTAACAAAAAGTCATGTTTGAGGAGCAGTGGTGGCAGGGTATCTCCTGGTGTTGTCCGCACCCCTTGCACCCCCCCCCCGTGACACCACTGGATATAAGACATGTGAAAGGATTTACAAAAGAATTCTGAATATATTCATGAAGGTGTTAGTCACAGTTCCAGTTTCACTTTCTTGAAAGTTCTGTGGTAATCTGCTTCAAAACTTTCTCACACTGATGAGATTTTTCCTTGCTAAATTTGCTACTTGAAGTTCAGAGTGGGGACAATGTTTTGCTTGAGTTGAACTTGCCATCTTTCCACAGCTCAAATTTCCTTCTCAATTGGTTAGCAAATGACTCAGATTCTCAGATATACTCACTCCCCCAGACATTTTAGGAGAGTTCTGATTAACAGCCTTCTTTAAAGTTCTCAGTTTTGGGTAATTATCTTGCTATTATCCTCTTCTTCATTTTAATGGTTAATGGTTATTAAAATAGGCCCTGTGAAAACAAGATGAAAGTTAACCCTGTGAATGGGAGACATCTCAGTTGAACAACTATGAGGCTTATTAGTCACTTCAGTGAAAGTAGCTTTTGAGAGTTAAGAGAGTCGTGTGTTAAGACAAAAGATTCAAAAACCTTTCTAGAGGCATTGTTGAACTTTTTAATTTTGGGGGGAGGGATTCTTTTCTTGCCCTTTAGATAATGTGTAAACTCATTCAACAAATTTCTCTCATATCTGAGAGCACCTTCGGTATTCTCCTACATTATTACATTTTTCTCTCCATTCCTATCTTGTTTTATTCCATGCTGAGCAAATTCACACACATACACACACATTTCAAAGCTTCAGTGGAACACAATATTTACTACTTTGAATAAAGACTTCATCCTATTTATTATCTACCTGAGAATATGACCTATCTAAGGCTTCTACCACACTGCAGAAGTAATGCAGTCCGACACCTCTTTAACTGTCATGGCTCCATCCTATGGAATCTTTGGATGTGTACCAGAGCTCTCTGGCAGAGGGGGCTAAATATCTCACAAAACTACAGATCCCAGAATTTCATAGCACTGAGTTACAGCAGTTAAAGCAGTCTCAAACTGTATTAATTCTGCAATGTAGCTGCAACCTAACTCAGAGAGACTCACTTCTAAGACAATATGCATTGAATTGTTCTGTAAAGTGCAATTTAGTTCTGTTACCTCTGGGGTGAAATACATTAGGGGTAAAATAGAATAAGGGAAGATTAGCCTCAAAGTCTCCTATTCTTATAGTGGAGGAAAAAGGAGAGCTAATTAGTTCAAAATTTCCATGTGGAAGAACAATTCTGTTCAGTTTTATGTACTTGTCATTTCATTTGCTTATGAACCATTACTGAATCCTCCCAAAGTGTTCTTCTTTAATTATGTGCTAATAATGTGTTTGTTTGTCATTTGGGGATAATAGTTAGAACATTACAAGCATATCATTAGCTCTTAGAAGAAAATCCAATTAGTAAAAAAAACTTTATTTTTTTCTGCTGTGTTGATTATGATTTAAAGAAAAATAATAAAATGTATTATTGAGAGATTCTTTAGGTTTATTTGTGTGCATTTTTAAAGTGATCAAACCTCACTGTATCATTTCACTGAGGAAATACTATTTAAATTGACAATCCTTTAGATTAAACAAAGAAAGAATGGGTCATTAATTATAAAACAAATCCTAATTCAGCTAGACTAAAACAAAGGCCCTAAGCAGACGACTAATAAAGTCGTCTTCTGGGCAGAGAAGAGGAGGGGCAGCCGCACGAATGGCGCCCCTTCCTCTCTCCGAGGTCGCCCCCAGATGCGCCGGCCGTCCGCACGACCGGCGCATTGGGGATGACCTCACGCCGCGGCGACCACATGTGCCGCGGCGGAAAAGACAGCGAAAGTGCGCCCGCCGCTTTTAGTGCGCACTTTCGCTGTCTTGAGGAAGGAGCGCTGATTTAGCGCTCCTTCCAGGGTCGCCGACGGTGCGCCGCGGTGCGGCTGCCGCGGTCCAGCGGCGCTCCGTCCCGCGGCGCACGGGAAGCTCCCGTCTGCTTCCCCCCAAAGTCAGGTCTCATTTATTTCTATGGATGAGAATTTTGATTGTTTAAACCTCCCATTACAACTAATAAAAATTTGAAAGCCCTTTATTTTCACTAAATTATGTCTATCAGAATTAATCCATTTCCAACACTCAACATGAGTGTACAATAATCACCCAATTGATTAGAAAGGGGAAGAACTTGTCTTAACCTATTTTGCAGAAAAAGTGGCAAAGTTCAACCAGAGAAGCAGACATTACAGAGGGCAATTGTTATTCAGATGCAAGCCCCACTGTGTTCATGTAGATGTGGATTTACATGAACTGCAGCATTGTCATGAAATCTTATAATATCTATTTAAAAAATAGACACCTTTTGGATTTATCAAGAAGTGATATATTTGCAGATTTATTCTCCAGAAATCTATTTCTGTGTATAAATCATGATTTTCACTTTTATAATCCTACCCACAAGTCCATTCCATTTCATTTCTATATCACACTGCAATATATGTGTGTGTGTATCTGAATGAGGCTTTAAGTATAGTATAGAAGTAGGCATTTTTGTTTATAAATATGCATGTCTAAACTTTTTTCTCTCAAATGACACATTTAAGGGCATTTTAGTTTTGTTTGAACAAAGAATTGCAAAACTTTTGATCCATACTGTAATCCAGAAAATGCGGACTAGATCCATTTTTTCATCATTATCAGAACCGGGAAAAGTCTGTAAACTGTATAATTCCCCAACCAGCATGATCACTGGAATTGTAGCCCCAAGAAGAGCCTTTTCTAGGCTCAGATCAGATTCAGGAAGATTGAACTTCTCAAACATCCCTGATTATAATTAAACATCAATCTCATTAGGAATTAATTGTTATAACACAATCTTGCCTACTTTGCTATGCTGTTTTAACACTCTGTCCCCATATACATGTCCCCCTCAAGCATGATTACTGTAGAACCTATTATGTTCAGCTTCACCAGCAACAACTCAGGGCCTCTACAGACCAGTGAAAAGTACTAACATTGGGTGGAGTGGGGGTGTGATGACCACACGCCACATGCCCCAACTCTGCCCCAATACTGGCATCATGCTACCCACCTGAAATTGCTGGACTACTTTACCATTAAGTCTGATTTTTAAAAAAATTCTTGCTCAATTAAATTGTAGACTGAGATTCTATTCAATGTAAATAGAGTGAAAAATGGCAATGTTCTGGCAACCTTCCAGGGCCCATTGTAGGTGACATTTCAGTACTTGCTACTGTCATGGGGAACATTTTCCATTTGCTTACCAGCTTTTAAACTGACTAGCTGGGCTGTCAGAAGTACTGGTGTAAGGAGTTGCTCAAGTTACATTATCCTCAACACGATTCTGGGCCAAGGTTTCAGCAAAATATGATAGTCATATTTAAGTACCTTAAGGGGAGCTGTGTATAATATGGAGCAAACTTATTTTCTGCTGCTCCAGAGATTAGAACACAAACCAATATATTTGAAAATAAGATAGCACCTAATCATTGGGGGTGGGAGATATGCAGGAGGATATGTGTGTCTAATTAGTTGTCCATTGTCTGTGGGGAAAACCCCTGACATTTATTTACATGTGTTGAGTCTTGATTTTGGTTTTTTTTCAGGACAGGTAACCAAACTATGGGGCTGTACAGACTACCCCAAAGGAGCAGCTTTGCCCTGCTTCTTTGCTTGTTGGGTTGGGGCTGTGGCAACCACATGCCACGCCCCAATCCAGTGCTTTGTTGGATCTAAAAGGAAGCAGCAAAATGTCGCTCCTTTTTAAAATGGCAAAAAGGCATCCTTGCTGCTGCTGTGGTACTTTTTGGCACTCATTTTGGCATTTGGCATGCAGTTTCTACTTTAAAGGAGAACAGTAACACTGCCCACCACTATTTCGGAGGAGGAGTTGGGGTGGGTGCCGCCACTTCCCCACTCCACCCCAATGCTGGCCCTTTCAGCCAGTCTGTAGAGACCCTTTGTTTACTTTCAGGGTTTTTTCTTTCCTGTTGAAGTTGTCCAGCTATTTGTGGATTTCAATGGCCTCCCTGTGCATTCTGACCTGATAGTTGTTGGCATGGTCCAGAATTTCAGTGTTTTAAAAATCATTTTATGCCCAGGTTGGTTTTTAACATGTTCTGCTACTGCTGACTTTTCTGGCTGACCCATTTTCCTTGATTCATGCTTGAACCCTGCACTTTGTGGTCCCTATGTATACTTGTCCACAGCTGCACAATATGCAGAAGACCCCTGCGGCTGTGAGAAGATCTCTCCTGTCCTTCACTGTGTGCAGCAGTTGCTGGATTTTCTTGGTTGGTCTGTATATCATTTGGAGGTTGTGTTTCCTCATCAGTTTCTCAGAAGAAGAAGAGGAAAGAAAGAAAGAAAGAAAGAAAGAAAGAAAGAAAGAAAGAAAGAAAGAAAGAAAAGATGTCTTGAAAGTAAACAAATGTTGGCTACTAGTCCAGAAAAACACCGGAATCAAGACTCAGCACATACAAATTAATATTACCCAGGGTCAGGGGCTTTTCCTCAGATAAAGGATTAATAATTAAATAGACATACATGTCCTCCCACATATCCTTCCACCCTGAGGCCTTGCCATTTAGCAAGAAATCAACACACAGATTAACATGTAAATCACTTCCTCTCAACCAAGGGTCACACAGTATGTACACCCCACTCACTTCCATGCCACCAGCCTCTGAAGATGCCAGCCACAGATGCAGGTAAAATATCAGGGATAAATTCTTCCAGAACACAGCCACATAGCCCAAAAAAACCCACAAAAAACTATGGAGGCCATCCATAAAAGTCTTCGACTTCACATTGCAAAAAAAAAAAATCTTATTGACTATATGAGTTTGTCAATAGTCAAACAGATTGCTTTGATGGATGATAGACTCTCCTTCTTTGGAGATCTTTAAGCAGAGATTGGATGGCCATCTTTTGAGAGTGCTTTAGTTTTGAATTCCTGCTTGAATAGATGTCCTGTGTGGACCTTATTGATTGTATACATCTTTGATTCTAAGATAGGAAGATTAATATATTACTGGTTACTCTTAATATTAATAATCACTGCAATTTTCACATTTTGGATAGAGACTTTATAGTCTGTAATGTCTGTATTTCATGCCCTTTGTGTCCCATTCTGTTTATGTCTTTAACATAATGTGATGTCGTAAAGTTAACTAGAATTGAACAAAGCTTTCTGTTAGCCATGCCTGAAATTCTAGTAAGCTATAGAATGCTAGAGCAACATTGAATTGAATAGTCAATCATTTAAAAAAGAATACTGACATGGTAAGATTCATGTACACCATTGGTTATCCTTTAAATCCATAACATTCCATGTTGTCTGCTAAACATTAGCAATACTCCACCAGTAGGATTTCTTCAGGTGAATTTTCAACAGGTATACTGGTGAACTTCCAGTAGTGTCAATGTTGCATTTTTCACAAACCTCCTTCTCCATAGTTGAGCAGCACATGCACCTCTACATATGGCCTTTCATCTAACCTCCCAGTTAATGTGGGATTGCCCCCCTTAGAAAGACAAAAGCAACATGGATTTAATTGCAGACATGTTTTTAACTCATTCATATTGTGAGGTGTATCCCAATAATCTGTTGATAAGTCAAATATTACTGGAGAGGAAGCCCAGTGTTGTTGTCTCTAGCTACAGAATATCTTTCTTTTAAACTGAAAGCAAATCACTATTTATTTGCTTTTATTTTCCTATTAATAAAAGGTAAATTATATGCAGACAAAGGGCAAAATTATCTTCTTGTCAATGCTTTCCTATGGTAAAATGAATTATTGTCCTTTGTATTTTACACAAGTATAGAAATAAAACTGGTTATCTGCTGATGAAAATACAATAAAACATTGAACAATTATTTGTCATGAGAGTTGAGATCTTCCATTCAAGGGGACATGGAAATTAATAGACAAGGTAATCCTGTTCTGCTATCAAAAGGGATGAGTTCCCTTGGGTGTACACTATCTTTTGCTCTATCTATAACTGAATAGCACTTTATAGTATGACAAAAGACTTTGCTTCAGACTTCCTCATAAGCTTAGGTGTGGGCTGTTAAAATTCCTATCTAAAAAGTTGATATATTTCTTGACTGCTATCACAGTCTTTTTAAGCTTATCATCCATGTGCCAAGTTTAGACTATTCTTGCTCAAACACACACATGCTATTTGCTAATTATTATGATAGATTTCATACTATGAAAACACAGGTGGAATTTCAGTATATAACCACGGCAAACTCATAGATATATTCCAGCATCATTTTGCTTCTTATACAATGGGTGTTTCTCTTCTCATCAGGACATGAAACATGGAAAGCTAGTAACTGGCCACATTCAAAAGTCATGCTAACCTATGGTATATGCTAGATATAATTCACTGCTTTAGCCTGGCTTCCATTTTCTCAATGTTAAGGAATCAAGCCTGGAATAAGCTATGGTTCTGGATTTGGATGCAATTGCACAGTATGGTTTAAACAAACCACAGTTCCAAAGCCAAAAGCTTCCAAGTATGGCATTCAGCTGGTCAACAAACCATGGTTTGTTGGTGTGGACAGATTTGGGTACAACAATAAATTAGAATTGAACAAAGCATAATATGGCTTATTTTTATATTGAAACCTAGCTGTTGTTTTCCTCTGTAATGATTTTGTATTATAACAATTGAGCAATATAACAACTAAGAATCTCTTGACTCTCTGCTGGTATTGTATTCTCTCTTTCCCTCTCTGTTTTCAGTGCAATAGACCCTGGATCTATTACTTGGGCAGACTGAGAACCTTTGGAAAATGTTTCCCTTCTTTTCAAGCAAAAGATGCCATGAGAAAAGTTGTCATCTAAACTTTTGTGTGATAAGTTGTCATCCTCAATCAGTTTTTCTCAGCTTTCTTAAACTCTCTTGAAAATATGTTTACAATGGAATTACTGGCACAATCTTCATTGTAAACACACAAATGACAACCTCTTTAATATAAAGTAAAAACAATCAGCATCTATCATAATAAAGGAGAAAACATAAGCAAAACACATAGATCTTTACTTGTGGCTCCTGAGGGAATATCTTAACTGCTGGGCATTGCTAAAGTGGGCCATTTTTCTTGAGATTTACCTTGCATTAAAAAAGATTGGAGTCACTTCTTGTGTTTTCAGCCATATTACTTAATTTCTGCTCAGAGCACATAATGCTTGCTTGTCAAGAAAAATCATCGCCAAGCAGTTCCAAGGATGTTTATAAGATTCTTTTATGGGCTTCCACAAATGGATGGATATCATCAAGATAAGCCATTCTAGCATAATTTTGCTCCCTCTCTGTGTCTGTGATGTGCAATGATTTTCACTGAAGCTTATGTGAGATGTTTCAATTTTTGTGAAATGTCAAGAAATTTACATATATAGTGAGCTTTTCTCTTCTCACCCCACCCTTAAAAACTGCCACACCATTAAAGCAAATTGCAACAGTCTATACCCATTACTTTAGAATGGTGTGAATTTTTCTCTGAAAAAAGCTGGTTCTGCACAATATTATATTATGTTGAGGTTTAAAGGCTGGTTATTTCAGACAGTGAAGATGATTTTTGTTATTTTGTTTTTTGTAAGCTACTCTTTTTATTTTCTCTAATGTTCTCAATGCCTTAGTGGACCATAAAATAATGGGTTAAAATGAAAGGTGTGCACAAGTATGTTCAAAATCAGTTATATTTCTGGAGATGTGCTGGTTGATTTTGATTTATTTTGAATCCATCTGCTAGAAGAAGCTATACCACCCAAACTTTCCCATTTTGACTGGCTAATACACAAAACTTTAAAGGTCACTTTACTATCACTTCAAAACTTGGCCTGACTTTTTGTCTTTATTCTGATCTGTTATGTCTAAAATGTAAATAAAAATTCATCTATATTATATTGGTTCCTAAACAATACTGGTGGCTGAAGCATCCTTTTGGCATCATTTGTACACTATAAAAAAAGCTATATAACTTTCTAAAATGAAATGGGGAAAACAGCTGGTAAACTCATGCAAAGATCAAAATATTTGAAAGTTAAGTTTGCTAAATTTGAGCTGAAGATAAAATTTGCTAATCCTGAATAGTTAAGTCATCACATATCTAATTTCCTGTAAATCAAACTTTCAATTTCTTACTTTCTTTCCTATATAATACCAGAGTTTGAATCAAGATGTTTTGTTGCCTGAGGCATAGCAGCAAATGATGTCCCATTCTTACTTAGTACTAGAGATGTGAAGGCCTGGGGAAAAAACAGACAACTTTTGGGAGGAGCAAACCATTTTTTCCCCCTGAAGCCTTTTTTGTTTTTTGTTTTTAAAAATGAAAAATTGAAAAAAGGAAGAAAATCAATTATGGAATGTTTTATTTTAGCATGATGAATAAAATCTTTAAGACAAGATGTTCCTATATTCTACAGATAATTTCTAAAAACTATGTACAGTTTCTGCAATGAATAAGGAGAAGCAAGTCTTACATTACAAACTGAATTCTCCAGTGCAAGAGCAAGATGCATTTTTCCTTTAGGGGACACAAAGTATCTGGTCTATGTTTGGAAACACTCACACTAAATCAAGAAATAACCTGCCACATGAAAGGGTAGAGAAGCTTGCTTCAATCCGGATAAAACTTCAGTTTTTAGAAGTCCATGATAACTGTGATGACAAACATAATGAAGCTGAAGCAGAGAAACTGATACTGATAAACAGGGATGCATCCACACTGAGGAAATAATGCAGTTTGACACCATTTTAACTGCCATGGCTCAGTGCTATGGAATTCTGGGATTTGTAATTTTATGAGACATTTAGCCTTCTGTGTATGAGATATTTCTGGTGCCACAACACACTACAATTCCCAGGATTCCCTAGCATTAAGCCATGACAGTTAAAGGCATGTCAAACTGAAATATTTCTGCAGTGTGGATATAGCCAGAGCTTGGAAAATGAATCTGATTAAATTTCATGCATATTAATTGAATTTTAGTCCCTCCTCCCTTCCACACATTTTCCTCCTTCAATTCATTTTATGGGAATGGGTGCTTTATGTCTATTTGATATGAGACTGATAGTCGACAAGTACAGGCCTTTGCAGACTGCCAGAAATAGTGCACATTAAATTGAGGCACTGCCCTGGCTCAGTGCTAGGGAATCATGGGAACTGTAATTTATTGTGGCACCAGAGCTCTCTGACAGAGAAGGCTCAATGTCTCAGAAAAAAATACAATTCCCATGACTCCCTAGCACTGAGCCAGGGCAGTGCCTCAATTTAATGTGCACTATTTCTGGCAGTCTGCAAAGGCCCTGTCATAAGGGAAAGTTGAAAAATACTTCAAAGAGAGAGTTCAAGAAGGCATGAAACCATTAAGAGGTAAACGGATGGGTCCATGCAGTCCAGAGGATTCAACCCAGCAGGTTGTGACAACTGTCCCAGGCGCATGAATCCCCTTCCTCCCCCTGTTCCCTCATGGGGAGGGGGTGCTGGGAGGGGACTGGAAGCAATTGGATACTGGAGATGAGTGTTCCATTCTGGCATGCATGCAAAGGGAATGTACTGCATGGACCAGCACAACAAATGGTAGCCAAAGATTTCTGCACAGACACTTTAAGACAAACAAGCAGCTAGGCTAATAATAGAAAGACATTTTATTGGATTCAACACTCTTGTTAAAAGTAGTATATTCACACCTCCTAAGCCTTGTTGCACCACATCTTGAACACATTTGCAAGGCCTATAGACCATTTCCAAGAAATAAAGTAATCATAAATCAGCACATATATGTTATTAAAAAAACAAAACCCAAACCACCAAACAAAACAGTACATATATTTTGAAATGTATAAGGGGGGATCACACTGGCTTGATTTTTTTTGGTACACTGGCAGATATTGCTGACTCTCTTCTATGTCCTGCTGATATGCAGTAACAAAAAACAAAACTCTAGGCCCACCAGAGATGCCAACTTACAGCACTGTCTGAGGTAAACATTCTCAGAAATAGCTAACAGTAACAGAGTATAGAAGCACCAGTTCCGTTTAAGTATTGGCAATACACTGACCATTTGAATAAACTCACACATTGTTGATATTTTTCCATATCCATGGAGGCTCTTTATCATAAGTTGCAAAAATAATATTTACAAGTATGTACAAACTCTCTCATGACTCCTCTCAACATTCACCATCTGTAGTATAACAATCTGACTAACTCCAACCCACTATCTTCATCAACCCATACATGCACTGAGTCACAGTGCAGTTATATAGAGAATTGCTTAATGGTCATCACCTGTTGCCACTTAACATGATGCAATCTCTATTGCAAGCCTTTGCATCATGTCAAGTGCTATGACTTAGCAATCTCAGCCATACAAAATATTTTACAACACTTTGAACGAACATTGTTGCAACAGACATAGGGGTGAAACAGATTGCCCCAAGGAAGTGGCTTCTGGCTTGCCCCTTTGAGCACCAGATCATGGTTTCAGCAACCACAAGCTGCGGCCCCAATCTGGCATTTTCCAGCCCCAAAAGAAGCAGCAAAACACCACTCTTTTTTGGGGTGGGAAAAAGTCACCCTTTTCACCATTTCCACGGCTCTTCTGCACTCCTGTGGTGTGCAGTATCTAATTGACATGCTGAAGGAGTGTCACATCACTGCCCACTATCTGGTTGGGTGGGTGATGTGAAACCAGCTTGGGGGCGTCATCAGGGCATGCATCATCTAAACACCATGCCCCCACACTGCCCCCAAACCAGCTGAAGCTGCTGGTCTGTTTCCCCCCATAATTATACATTATGCCTATGTAGTTTTTTGGTCAGAGTAGATGAAAGTATTAAGAGCCTTCATCTCAAATGACCCCCTTCCTGCATCATCTGGAAAAGGATGGGGGAGACAGCCAGGTAGTAGCTAGCTGTGTTTGAGCATCCATAAGCATTGAAGAACATGCCTCCTTCTGGAATTCCTCAGGATCATACATATGTCTAGAACGATTATGATGTCTTCTTGCAGCCATATGCTAGAGAACACAACTGGTTGCCGCCTAAGTCCTTACCACCCTTTTCCAGCTACTGGCCATGGAGGGGGAGGCATACAGGCTACAGACAAGTAGGTTGAAGACACCAGAAAGAAAGAGGAGGCATAGTTATGCCTATTAGAGTTTTCTGTTATAGGATCACAACACCTTTCTCAATGGACAAAAATACATAAAGGATGTAAACTGTACATGGGAAACAGAGAAATTGAATATGTCTTTAGACTCAGAGATTTTCACATCTCTAAGATGAACCCAATCCAAAGCCGTCAGCACAACTGCTGCCATCCTAAAAACGCTTTAGAAAAATCTAATATTAATTATATCAAAAGGTCACGCTGTCAGATGGACATTCTAAATTGATTGTAATCATGCAAAAATGCATTTAAAAATATCCAAACTTCAAGCCTTTTGCAAAGCAATAAAAATACAAAGGCTCTTATGTATCCAGAGAATAACCCATTTCATTTCAGAAATGATACTCCATAATTGTGCTTCAAATACACTCCAGTTCATTCTGTGATACTAGTGAGTCTATAAGATAATAGAGGCCTGCAGTAGTACAAAGAAAAGTCAAGGTCAAAACCTCTCAAAAAAGCATGATATACCAAATAGGGAGTATATGGCATTTTGTGATCCACTTTCTCATTTGCAAGCTTTCACCTTATATTCAGGTCAGACTATTCAAGTGTGGATCTTTTCTCTAAACTCCAATACACACATTCCAATTCATGACCCCATAGACCCTGTGCTTGAAATGTAATGCCAAATATTTCAAGTTTTACTATGTGCTCTTTTTCACAGGCCCCTGTAGAAATGCTTTTAAGAGCTTTCTGTTCACAGGTTCTACTGAGCTCAGATGGGTTTTCTCCTAGGTAAATGTGTACAAGAATGCAGCCTATATAACAATGGTTCTATTTATATTTGCCTGCACATAATCCCATCTACATATGAGACTTGTTCTAAGTAAACATACAGAAAACAGGACTATAAATTTGTTTTATTGCTGTAGAAACACATGGGCAGGTAAATCACCATAATCAGCCTAATGCACATTGATCAACTTTGTGAATTCTTTTTTTCTTTGAAGTTTGATATGTCAAGCAGAACCAATGGATACATTTCAAAGGAATGCTGTACTTGTTTCCACAGACAATTTCTCTCTTTACTGTGGCTGCTTTAGTGTAGTATCTTTTAAAAAGCTTACTTTGCCTCATTTTGCCCCTAGTAAAATTTGACCTTTTGAAAATTCTAATCTTATAAATCCACCAAATGATTTATACAATGCCTAAATTTCTATTCTCTATATATTCTTGGGGCTAAATGTTGATTTTAAATACTCAGCTAAAAGACTTCAAAGTTCTTGGTGTTATTATAAACAATCCAAACAGAATTACAAACTCATTAGAAGCTTGATATTTGATCTTCATCTTATTAGATGAATCAACATTTTGCCCATAACTTCCACATTGTTATTCTTAGGGTAAGTCCACATATACATCATTCTCATTTGATGACACCACCAAGTGAAAACTTGCAAGTATGAAAGATTCATTTATATAACAGAACTCAAACCCTGAGCTTACAAGTCATCTAATGAAATGTTTTGTTTTTGCTTTTGTTTTACAGTAGATACAGTTCATACTCAAATCTAGGTCATCAAAAGATATTCATGCACTGGTAAATTTGGTCTTATCATTAGGTAGCATGAGGCAGCTAACTGAGGCAGGAGATCCTATGAGGCTAGCACACTAGGACTGTTCTCCTGAACTCTGTTCTCCTATATTAAAGGTCAGAACTTTGTGTCACACACAGCCTGTTGCACTGGCACAAAGGACACAAGACTCCTTTTATGGGTTTAAAACAGGCCACAACTTTATTAAATTGTACAGGGTCAAAGCCAAATTAAATCATTATTAAAAGCTTTGCCACAGGCATATGTGAAGGTATATCCACCTAAGGTTGGTCCTTCACTGCCCGTGGCAAACAATAATTAACAATGTTTTTTATCAGTAAATAAATAACAAATATGTAAACAAATAATCAAACCCCTCACCAGAAATGATGTCATATTACATCATATGATGTCACAATTTGCTATGACATTAATCTTTAAATTATTTACATCATTTCCTGTGAATTTGTTTAGAGCCAATTTTTTTCTATTTCCAATTTAACTAGCCGAATTAATTTTATCTGTGGGATGGGGTCATTCCCAGCCCCAATAAATTAATACACCTATCAAAACATAGACCCTGTATCCCCAGTTGTGACAAACGACTAGCAGATAATCAAGACCCAAACAGAAAATCAACACAAAATCTCAGGGAGGACAAAAAAACCAAGTAAAACCTTGGGGAAAAAAATTCCCTCCCAGCCCCCGAAGGTGACCAGCCAAGGCCTGAGAGTAAAACTAGCAATGAAACAAGGGTGGGAGGGATGGGTTGCCAAAAGCCAAGAACAGTTTGAAGTAACTCTCACCATCTTGACTATAAAAATGGCTGCCTCCACGTGGTTGTAATGAGTTATAAGCAACAAGCTCTCATCCAAATCTCGCATAAGAACAACCTTGCAAGAATTGTTAACACCAGCCTGTTGGCCCAGGGACGGTGGTGTGACCTTTCCCCACACTCCTTGACCAATGAGGAGTCTTTTGCCCTTATCTGGCCAGTACAACAAGAAACCCCTCCTGACAAGTTGTGGGGTGTCTTTCTGAACCCATAAACTGGCTTGCCCCTGTGTATGGTGTCTCTGCTAGAGGATTCATGTTCCTGTTGGAGGACTCATTCTGAAGATGGTAAAGAGCTTATGGCTCCTGTGAATCCAGAGTACATATCATCCCCTCCTTGAAAGTTCAGCCTACCTCTCCGGAAGTTCAGACTTTGTAGGTGAAGCTGACTACCACAGCCAGACCTTCCGACAGCTCAGTGTGTCAGCCACTTAAGTGATCCACAGGAGACAGAGGTAGAAGAGATAACACCTCAAGAAAGGAGAAAGTGTTGGTGTCTAAAGCAGCCTCAACCCCTCCCTCATAGGGAAAGTGAGAGGAACACCCTCCTGAAATACAGGCAGCAAGGAGGGTGTGGCTGAGTCAGTGTGCTTTATAAGGTGTGGGCTTTCCCCCTCCCAGTTGTTAGAAACAACTGCATTTATAATGAGACCTGTGATTTAATGAGACTTGATTCTGGACTGTTTTTTGACCTTGCTTTCTGTGAACTGTGCATAGGATTTATAGCTCCTGACCTATGGACTGATTGATGTTGGATTCCACTAGGCCCTTTGCTTTCTGAACTCCTGGTACTCAGCCTGTCAGTGCAGGGTGAGCACAGGGTAGTACAGGAAGCTGCATATTTGAATGAATGATACATGGCCTCAGAATCAGATGAAGAGAATGGAACCCTTCCAAGTCCACAGGAGTAATACCAAGAGAAACAATGGATTCAGCTGAAAGCTACCAGAAGGAGTTCATTGATCTATAAGAAGTATCCTTGGGTGTACAAAGTGTTCTCAGATGAGGAGCCCTTCTCTGAGGAAGATCTAATGTGCACATGGTTGCATCTCAGATCTGGGTCATCTCAAGCAACCGAGATTTACTCAGATGCTGAGTCCAAAGCTTAGGCACTAAGTAAGTACTGCCAAGTAGTATAGGTTAAAAGGAATGACTGACATGAAACATTTTTTCTCATAAATATGTAAAAAAAAAAAAAAACACCTTACAATCACATTGCTGAGAAAAATGTTTCATGTCAGCCATTCATTTTGACCTATGCTACTTGGCAGTGCTTATGTAGTGCCTAACCTTGGACTGTATTTTTGTTTTCATTCTGCACAAAGCTACTTATAATCTCCTTTGCCTTGCTTAGCTGACCTCACCTAAATATTTACTATTGTTTGGACTGACTTGCTCTCTGGCAAGATGTGGCTATTTAGCTTTAGTCCAACTAGTGACCCTACTGAGAAAATAGACCTAGGTCTCAAGCAGACAGGTGGCTTGGAGCAGCCTCTGTTCCCTCCTACTGTGAGAGGTATGGGACCTCAGTGACCAAACACCACAGTCCCAAGGCTGGCCACCGCTGCCACAGACTGCAACAGATGGCCAGTAAGGAATACTTTTTTGTGCTCTTTTTGCAGCTAGGTTTGGGGTGCCTCCGGTGGCCACAGTATTTATTAAACCCAATCCAGGGGTGTGTGTCATCTGAATGTCATGCCCCCAGATTGTCCCAAATGCAACAGTTTATTTCACTCAGTGCTATAAGGTGCTACAAGAGTCATCCCCAGGCTTTTTCAGGTTACCATTTCCTTTCTTCTTGTTAAAAATCCTAACCCCCATGCTTATCCCAGGATAAGAAAGATAGGGGGGCTACCCCCTCATGATCACTGCTACCTCCACTTTGTGCAGCAGCCAGCTGGCCAGAAGCATCTACTGTAGCCTTGCAGACCCCATCACCAGCTCCTCCCCCACCACCTCTGCTTCTCATGTGACACTACAGCAGTGGGAGAGGCCCAGGCCTGCTCCTCCCTCTCTACCACAATGGTCTTACAGCAAAGGGAAGGTCAGCTGTCTGTCTGCTTTGTTGCTGCTCCCAGGGTGACCAGGTGCAAAGAAACCAGTGGCCAGGCAGTTAGGCAAGCAGCAACTAAGAAACCTCTTGACCAAACTGTCCTTTGCCACAAGGCCAGTATGGGTGAGAGGCCTCTTGATCACTGCTTGGTCAGCTTCTTGGTTGCTGCTCCCAAAGTGACTGGGTACAAAGGGAAAAGTTTCTCCCCATCAAAGGATGACTTTCAATCCTTCTTTTCAAGGGCAGGAAGAGGCATAACCAACTTCCCATTTTTCTTCCTGGTGAGGAATTTCTCTGAACCCTTCTTCATCAGGGCAGATAGGGATGCAGTCAGCTTCCCACTTTTCAACCCTGCAAGGAAGGACTCTCAGTCTTTCCATGGGCATAGAGGAGCACAGCCAATGTGTTGTAGGGGTTTTACAAAGGCCACATGCTCTGGACTGGAGAGAAGACTGGCATGAATGGGGAAAGGGAGAGATTTTAACAATAGGAGTCATTCTGAAGTGAAAGACTCTTTCCAAGAATTGACCCTGGACAGTCCTCTGCCTCCTTCCCAAAGATACAACTTCCCCACACAGCAGACTTAAGTATTCAATTATTAATTAACCATACTAATTATTCAATGACTTACAATTACTCACCCATGCCCCAATCACCAGCTGAATGGACTCCCCTCTCTTCATGCAATTGATGCTCAATAAGCAGATTGTGGGAGGGAATTATAATCATGAGAGTAGTGTCATAATTGTGAACAAGTTGCAAGCATGAATATAGAACACTTACCTATCTGTGACTATGAAGTTATTATGAATATGGAATGGTTACCTATCTGTGACTAAGTAGTGATCATGGATATGGAGCAGTTACCTATATACATTCGTTCTATATTCACAATTGCCCTGTAGTCACAATTGTGACACTATCACAATGATTGTAACTCCATATCCATCCACCTACATCACTAACTTAATATTTAGTTATCTCAGTAGTTGAGGTAGAACACTTTTCCTGCACAAAATCTTTCTGTTAAAAAAAAATATTTTGTGCAAGCACTTTTCCACAAAAGTCCCAAAATGATATATAAATATATCCCATAGAAATAAAATTCAAAAATAGACTAAGGGCTGTTGCAGACAATCCCAAAGGGCCAGCCTAGGGGTGGGGTAGGGGCAGAGCATCCGCACACCAGCCACCCCAACCCCACCCCAATGCCGTCTTAATGTTGCGCAGCATCAGGACGCCCTCCCAGCACAGCATTTAAACATGCTGCACCGAAAGAGCACTGAAGAATTGTGTCACCAGCTCTTAGGGCAGCCTTTTGCCACCCCTAAAAGGAGTGGCATTTTGATGCTCTTTTTGGGGTGGCAAAAGGGAGGATCGGGGCCATGGCATGGGATTGTCATGGCCCCAATCCACTGCTTCCTGGGATGGCTCTGTGCCACTCCAAATAGCTGGTCTGCATTGGCCCAAAGACTCTTGTAATATGCAGCAGAAAGAAAGATCTTGAAAGGCTTCCTTCTTGTGTGCAAGGACAAATGAAGAGAAGAATCACAACCCCATTGATGTGCTGCTTCCCAGATACTGCCCTAATTATTGGACTGTTAGACATTGCTACTAGAGCCTGCCTGACTCTAGAACAGGACATCATCCTATTTCCTTCACTATCATGAAGTATGAATCAATTGGTAGTCCAATCAGTTACTGTACATGGAATAGAGAAGGGTCTGTCTTGCCACCAAACATTTTGGACCACCCTGATTGCACCTGAGCTAATTCTGCATATGTATAGCTGCTATGAGTGTTCCCACATGGTGCATGTTCTCCTTGGCCAGTGAAGAGGAAGTCAAGCAGCTCTTGTATTACAGATTTGGAGATTACTCAAATAAAACTATGCAATACAGATTAATTCCCTTTAGAATAAATGCTAACTGGTCCTTGAGGCTGGCATCCCAACTTTCATTATAGGGGGAAAATAAATGCTGTGACTCAGAACTGCATTATATTTATCAGGCACACAATTATGATGTCTACTCATACTTCTACTTAAAGTCTTATCTTTTGTAGCTATGGGGGTATGGATGGAGTAACTCACCTGACATCTTTCTTCCCCTTGAGGTAAAACTGAGGCAGCCCTTTTCTGTGCTCAACTCAAGGCCCCATAGATAATTAGCAGGATAATATATTTTATTTTTTCTGAAGTAATTAGATCATGGGTTTGATATAATTACATGATATATTTTATTATCTCCTTCTCCCAAGTTTTGTTGTCCTGTCTTCTGAATACAAACATCATACAAATAAAAAATGTTTTAGGTCATGTGTGTGTATGTGGTTCCATTAAGGTTAAGAGGAAATCCACTGGATGTCCAGTGTTTTTTTTTCCCTGCTGTTTTTTTTTAATTTTAATGTAATAGTTAAGAATCAGTGAACTTTCTAGATACATTTAAACTCACAATTAATAAAACAGAAATTATTGTTTTCTGCACCACAGTAATGAGTGAATGACAAGTAAAATAGTTGATTTGTGAGATAAGAGTTAAATGTACATCATGGGGATATACATTTATCTTCTTTCCATTATCTTCCCAATGAAGTGTGTGTGTGTGTGTGTGTGGGAAATATGTCTCCTTCTTGTCACAGTTAGGATGGATAAAAGTATGCTAGTCAGCATATTTGTTTATATTACTGAAAAATAATAATAATGCTGTACCTATGCTTATATTATAACAACATGTCACACTGTTGTTCTAAGCAAACACAGCTTTTGAAATGTCTTGACAAGTGAGATCTCTTCACTTTTACAAAGGGGATACTTGATTAGGCTTTCACATTTATGGAGAAACACGAGCGCCTGGCTGGAAGTGCGGGAGCACCTGGCTGGAAGTGTGGAGGCCGGTGAGAGAGAGAGAGAGAGAGAACAGCTGCGAGCGCCGGC
>CM034706.1:107434831-107447170 GCA_020142125.1 Phrynosoma platyrhinos
AGAGCCAGAGGTGAAGAGCTACAACTCCCATCATCCCTGACATTTTTAAGGCACTTGGAAATGTCTGCAGGGCTCTCCCAGTTGTGGGGTATGTTGATACAAGCAGTTGCAGCAGGATCCTAGGAATCTCTCCTGCTTTTTGTTCTCAACATGCCTCATTACTAAAAGAGTGCTGGGGAAATAATTTCTTGGGTGGCATTAGCAGGTGCATCCATTATGACATTGCAGTTAAGTCTGATAATACAAAATCTCAGCTATTGCTTTCTGTGAAAATAAATGTATGAAAATTTTGAATAGAATAAATCTTATAATAGTACATACAACAGTACATGCGAATAACAGTATATGTGAAAGGGAGCTAGGAGTCCTAGTAGACCACAAGTTGAACATGAGTCAACTGTGTGATGCAGCAGCTAAAAAAGCCAATGTGATACTGGGCCTTTGCAGACTGCTAGAAATAGTGCAGATTGAGTCCACTTTAACTGCCCTGGCTCAGTGCTAGGGAATCATGGGAATTGTATATTTTTCTGAGACATTGAGCCTTCTCTGTCAGAGAGCTCTGGTGCCACAATAAACTACAGTTCCCATGATTCCCTAGCACTGAGTCAGGGCAGTTCAAGTGGACTCAATTTGCACTATTTCTAGCAGTCTGCAAAGGCCCACTAGGTTGTATCAATAGAAGTACAGTGACTAGACTGAGGGAAATAATAGTGTCACTCTATTCTGCTTTGGTCACCTGGAATACTGTGTCCAGTTCTGGGTAAAACAATTCAAAAAAGATGTTGCTGAAGTGTGTCCAGAGGGAGAACAAAATGGTGAAAGGTCTGGAAACTGTGCCCTATGAGGAGTGACTTAGGGCCTAAGCAGACTGCCAGAAATAGTGCACATTAAATTGAAGCACTGCCCTGGCTCAGTGCTAGGGAATCATGGGAACTGTAATTTATTGTGGCACCAGAGCTCTCTGACAGAGAAGGCTCAATGTCTCAGAAAAAAAATACAATTCCCATGACTCCCTAGCACTGAGCCAGGGCAGTGCCTCAATTTAATGTGCACTATTTCTGGCAGTCTGCTTAGGCCTTTAGGCAGCTGGATATGTTTAGTCTATAGAAGAAAAGGTTAAGGGATGATATGATAGTCCTGTTTAAATATCTGAAGGGATGTCATACTGAAGATGGAGCAAGCCTATTTTCTATTGCTCCAGAAACCAGGACATGGAGCAATGGCTTCAAGCTACAGGAAAAGAGTTTCTATTTAAACATTAAGAAGAGCTTCCTGGTGGTAAGAGCCAGTGGAATAGTTTGCCTCAGAGTGTGGCAGAGTCTCCTTTCATTGATTGTGTATTTCTGCATGACAGGGGGTCAGATTTGATGGCCCTTGCTCACAAAGGGCAGAGGTGAATGGGTACCTTTGGGTACCGATAATGACTCTTAAGTGGTCTGGCCAATAGAGACAATGGGCACAGGTCAAAGCCAATCATATAGATATTTACATTCTTTCAAATAAAAATAGATTTGCTCAACTTGTTCAAAAGTTGCAAGGTACCTCATTGGGGGGGGGGTTGTACCTGTCTCCATTCAGTGGAGGTAAACAAGACGTGTTAAGCCCTAATTATTTTAATTAATGCAACCATTTCCTTGTCAGCAAGAGGGAGAAAATGAGGGAATTTCCAGTTTTCAGTTTAGAATAAGGCTTGACTATTCCTTGATGGTCAGAGTCCGGGTCACTATCAGCCCTACACATCCAGTATACTTTTTTAATAGACTTCTAGAAAGAGATGGATATCTTTTCTTATGCTGAAAAATCTAATATTCATATTTATTGACCACAATGTATAACAGGAGGCAAGAAGGGAAGACTTTTCTTCTATGTTCCATTCTAAGTCACTGTTTACCTTGCTCAGAGTATACAATGTACATTACCTGTACAATCCTTTCAACAGCTTACACCAGATCAGAAGTATCATCATGTTACAAAGCAGATACCTTAAAGACACAAGATCCTGTCTGATCTTGGAAGCTAAGCAAGGTCAGTCCTAGTTAGTACTTGGATAGGTGGCCACCAATGAACACCAACTGTTGTAGGATATATTTCAGAGGAAAGAACTGGCATAACCACCTCTGAGTATCCCTTGCCTAAGAAAACCCTATGAAATTAATAGGGTCCATAATAAGTCAACAAGCAACTTTAAGGCACATACCCCTACATACACAATAGATGTTTAAGAAACCTTATGCTGGCCAAGTAATGCAGAAAGACATTATGGCTGATAGAATACAAAGCTCCTAAGAGGTTCATAGAACTAACTGAACTACTGTTATTCTATAGTATAGACTATCCACAATGAAGCTCAAGTCTATTTTAATCCCAATAGGTAGAGTGGAAGCATGGCAGAAACATGGCAAGTTATTGTGCCATATTAATGTGTCCTAGAGGTGAGACACCAGAATAACCAGCTTCAGTAATTTGCCCAGGAATGTTAGCTAATAATTAGCAAAAAGAACTGGATACATGACACATTTATTTGTTTGTTTGTTTAGTTAGTTAGTTAGGGCCTAAGCAGACTGCCAGAAATAGTGCACATTAAATTGAGGCACTGCCCTGGCTCAGTGCTAGGGAATCATGGGAACTGTAATTTATTGCGGCACCAGAGCTCTGTGACAGAGAAGGCTCAATGTCCCAGAAAATAATACAATTTCCATGATTCCCTAGCACTGAGCCAGGGCAGTGCCTCAATTTAATGTGCACTATTTCTGGCAGTCTGCTTAGGCCTTTAGTTAGTTAGTTAAAGGGAGGTGGGATCTAATGATTGATGTTTTGAAACTAGAGGCTACATATCCCACTGTTTTAGGAAACTATTAACCTCTCCACCAGCTCAACCAATCCATGCTTGAATGCCTTATTTAGCTGGGATGGGCAGTTGTTTCTCTCTGCCACTGCCACTATGATTTGTTAAGAATTTACTAACAGGAAGATAATCTGAGGGGAGAAAATAAAAAATTAAAGAATAATATATCTCTTAGAATATTTTAAATCATTTCAGTGTTTGTGTGAGTAGCTTATTACAGAATCATTTGTCAGAATCACTCTTAATTGCTGGAATTCTGTACATTTCGTTGTAATCTGTACGCCATAGTCCTATATTCTGACTTCCCATTGATCACAGAAAGCTTCTGATTGTCTGCTTTTTTCAGTCTGGGAAGAAACATCTGTGACTGGCACAGCACTATTTCAGCAATCAAAGATTATAGATTTATTGTATTGTCCAAATGTAAGGAGAATAGAAAGTTAAACACAACTATATTCTTCTGACAAAAAAAAGGCATATTAATAAAAATGTATATAAAACACAGCTTCCAAAGGCCTTGAAGGCTGAAATAATTTGTGTGTTTGAGAGCTGGAATGAAGTTCCTTGTTTATTAACATAGTGTTAATATTTCAACATAATTCTGGTTGGTTTCAGTTTGGAATCAAAAGAGCTTAGGGCCTCAGCAGACGGCTAATAGAGCCGTCTTCCGGGCCTGGAAGAGGAGGGGCAGCCGCACGAGCGGCGCCCCTTCCTCTTCCCAAGGTCGCCCTCGGAGTTGCTGGCCCTTTGCATGGCCAGCGCTCCAGGGATGACCTCACGCCGCGGCGACTGGACGCGCTGTGGCGTTTGAGTCAGGGAAAGTGCGCCCGCCGCTTTTAGGGTGCACTTTCCCTGAAATCTAAAAGGAGCGCCAATTTGGTGCTCCTTTTAGAGCCGCCGATGGTGCACTGCGGTGCGGCTGCCGCGGTCCAGCGGCGCACCGTCCCGCGGCGCACGGGAAGCTCCCGTCTGCTTCCCCCCTTCGTATGATTTCTTCCATTCCCTCTTACCCCTGTTTTCTTTGCTTTTTAAATCTATATTTTAGCTCATTTGTTGTGGAAGTGTGACACACAAAAATTCATTAGTAGTGAATAGATGTCTATCAGTTCGCTCTTCGAAAATGTTATTGCACAGAAAAGAACACCACAACTTTCCTGAGCCTATGCAATTACATTTGATAATTAGCTGCAGGCATTTGCATTCCACATGAAACTTGTTAGCTTTTTTGTTAAAAGGTTAACACTCTAAATGATGAGTCCTGAACACACTTAACAATGCATTTAATTTAAATTAAACAGATTAATATGCACTAAATAAATATTAGCTTTTTAAAAAGAACATATTCATTAATCCATAAGTGTGATGATATGCTATAAAAAAGATAAAGTGTAGTCATTGGGAATGAAGGGCTGGAATGCTTGACACTGTTGTTTTATCAAGGAAAGGACTAGGATAATAAATAATGTCAGAATAATGTTACTAAACATTTTCTTTTCTTTTCTTTTAAAAACAGCCTCATTCCTGTACTCATAAAGGGGGGGATACAGACAGCCAAATAGGGATGGCCTAGAGTCACCCCTTTTAGGCTGGCTTGGGGCCAGGACAGATGCCTGGCCTCAATACAGCCAGATTCTTTCTCAAGATAAGATCTCCTCCTTTTGGGGGCAAAAAAAAAAAAAAAAAGCTGCCCCTTCTCCCAAAGAGATGTCTTTTCTTTCCCAAAAGCCACTCTGGGGAAAGTGGCATCTAAGTGCCACAGCCCCAAGTGGGAGAGAAGCTGGCTGACATGTAATCGCCAGCCTGGCTTCTGTCTGGTTTTAGGGTGTGGCATGTGTAAATGCTATGCTCCCAAGCAAGTCCCAAGCAGGGCTATACAAGTTGTCTGTTTCAGCCCTTAGGCTGCATCTACACTGCAGAGTTATTGTAGTTTCATGCCGCTTGAACTCCCATGGCTCAATCCTAAAAAATTCTAGAATTTGTAATTTTGAAAGGCCTTTAGCCTTTTCTGTCAGAGCGCTCTGGTGCCATACCAAACTACAAATCCCAAGATTCTATAGGATGCAGTCATGACAGTTAAAGTGATGTCAATCTGTATTATCTCTGCAGCGTGACAACAGTCCTTATCTTCATCCATCAGATGAAAGCCAGGCCACTGTCCTGAAAACCAAACAACTCTTTTATAGTCCTTGAACACTTCCTGAGACTTGATAGCTGGAGGATGAAAATATGGGAAAGGTCTTGTTGAAATTTATTTTTTTCTTATCTGGAGATAAGACAATGAAGTCTTTGGATGATCCCTCCTATGGCCCCCATATTCACAGTGAAATTTCATGTTAACTGAAATTTGGTGATGTCTCTATTTCTGTCTTATTTTCCTACTTGACCAATTTTCTGCATTAATGCCCTTTATAGTTCCCAACACATTTTACTGCATACACTTCAGAAGCAGATGATGACTCCCTCCCCAGTCAAGGTCCATAGTTCCAAAGTCAGTCATGTTCTTTAGGCAATCATGTTCTTTAGGCACATGAGAGAGAAAATCCTACAAGTACCTAATCCTTTCCCAGACAGTTAATATACAATAATATCAAAGTAAACAAGTGACATTTCCCCTCTTTCATGACACCAAAAATCTGCTCCCTGAGGTGTCAGCCTGATTCTGGTTAACAGGAGTGGCAGCTCTCTGATGTCTCCACAAGTCTAAACATTGCTGTGGGGAATCTTTCTAATAGCAGATGTCAGAAAAAATAAAATAATAAAATAAAATAATCTGGAACTTCATTGTGTGTAAAGCATCACCTCTACCATATCCCTCTGTGTGTAAGATTACACTGGATGAGTTTCAATTGGTGAGTACTGTAGATGTGGATAAGCTGCTAGGTCAAGTTAGGAACACAATTTGTCCTCTTGATCCCTGTCCTTGGCTGGTCACCCAGAGAGGAGATGCAATTAGGCTTCGAATACAAAATATCATTAATGCATCTCTCAGGAAAGGAGGCTTTTTATCTTGTTTAAAAGAAGCAGTAGCATGACCTCTTCTTTAAAAGCCCTCCATGGACCCCCTTGATTTAAACAACCATAGACCAGTATCACATCTCTCATTTCTAGGCAAGGTGATTGAGAGGGTAGTTGCCTTCCAGCTCCAGGCAGTCTTGGATGATACACATTATCTAAACCCATTTCAAACCAGCTTCAGAGCATGATACAGAGTTGAGATTGCTGTGGTCACATTAGTGAATGATATTCACTTGAGCATTTTGGACCTCTGAGCAGAGTTCATTACCATCGACCATGGTATACTTCTGGATCACAGGAGGATTTGGGAATTTGAAGCACTGTACTTTAGTGGTTCTTTTGGGCAGGCACCAGATGGTGGAGCTTCGGGATAGCTGCTCCTCAAAAAAGGAGCTGTTATATAGCATACCACAAGATGCCATTCTGCTCCCAAAGCTATTCAACATCTACATGAAACCACTATAAGAGATCATCCAGAGGCAAGGGGTGAGGTGCTACACCCAAATATATTTCTCTATGCCTTTTGGTACAGCTTCAGCTAAGGATAGTGCGTCTCTTCTGAATGAATGCTAACAAAGGTAATGGGCTGAATGAGGAAAAACAAATTAAAGTTGAATCCAGGCAAGACAGAGGTGTTTACTGTCAGAGGTCCTAAACTGGGTATGGAGGTACGTTAACCTGTCCTGAATTGGGTTACACTCCCCCTGAAAGACTGTGATTGCAGCTTGGGGGCTGCTTCTGGATCTGTCACTCCAAATAAATAAATAAATAACAGCTCAGATAGATGTGATGGCCAGGAGTGCTTACTATCACCTTCAGTTGATATGTCAACTATGTCCCTACCTAGATTTGGAAGACATACAGATGGTAGTGCACATGCTGGTAACCTCAGAGTTGGACTTCTGCAATGTACTCTACATTGGGCTACCTCTGTACCAAGTTCAAAAGCTTCAGATAGCTCTGAAGGCAGCCAGATGGATTACTGAGACATCCAGAAATTATCACATTACACCAATATTAAAATCACTCCAGTGGCTGGCAGTCAGTTTATGGGCAAGGTACAAAGTGTTGGTCATTATCTTTAAAGCCCTACATGTTTGTGTCCAGCCCATATGCTCAGGTCCTCTGGTGGACATTAACTCCAGTCTGTCAGGACTAGGTTGGTATCTATCAGTCAGAGAATTTTTTCTTCAGCCACCTCTAGACTGTGGAATGACCTGCTGGAAGAGATTTTACAGCTGTAGCTGTCTCTTCCAGTAGGCTTATCATGATGATTTTTAAATTGTGAATTTTCAGTGTTGAATTTTAGATGTGAATTGTTTTAATATATGTACATTTATTTATTTTTTCTTTTAAATTAATGTATGTATTAACAAGTTTTCTGATGTTGTTTATTAATCCATGGAGAGAGGTGGGAAAATATTATTATTATTATTATTATTATTATTATTATTATTATTATTATTATTACCAATGAGCCATGCATCCTCATATTTTTGAAACTGGGTCAGATCCCAGATTCAACCCATTGAAATAAATGGAACTTAAATTAGTCATCATGATTAAATTAAATTCCACCAATGTTAATGTGCCTTATCAAGTTATAACCTTGGGCCCTTGCAGACTGGCCCAAAGGGTTAGGGTTAAGGTTAGGGTGTGCCATTATAACTATAAAAGGTTTGCATTACACATAGCGTGCGGTGTCAGGATGCCCTTCCGGTGCAGCATTTTGATGCAATGCACCGGAAAGGGTGCTAAAGAGCCATAAGCCGGCTCTTAGGTCTGCCTTTTGACACCCCTGAAAGGAGCAGCATTTTGCCACTCTTTTAGGGGTGGCAAAAGGGAGGATTGGGGCCTCAGCATGTGGTTATCATGGCCCTGATCTGCAGCAAGCAGGAGCGGTCCAGGGCCACCTGTCTGCATAGTCCCTAAATCTGGAAACAAAACGTAGATTTTGATAAGATTCAAATAATTCCAGGATTCCACTTACTTGGCAGTAACCCTTGCTTAATGGAATAGGGCTTACTCCTGAGCAGCCACATTTAGGATTGCACCTCTTCATGATACACTAGAAATTGAAAACTCACCATAGTCAAAATGAATTCAAACAAACAAGGTTTTCTGTCTCATTTTGTTTTGTTCTTAAATGTGACAAATGTAAATTCCATATAAATTACAAATTCATTCCAGCAATGAACACCAACTCATTACATTCTTTTTGTTATGCAATATTAGTTTATGTGCTATTTGAAATGCATGGACAAATTAGGCACCACTGAAATTTTTATGTAAGAAGAGAAGTCTTTTATGAATAATAGCATAAAAAGTGTTATCACTCAATCTGGAATTTTAGATTCACACTTCCCATTTTAAAGCTTAAAAACAGCACCTGCAATTAAAATAACAAAACTTTTTTAGTGCACACAAGAGTTTAAATTGTTCCTGTTTCACAGCAGCAAATCCATAGAATAGCCTAGGAACATTCTGTTTGATGGGTCTCCTATGTGATACAAATAAGAAGCAACTTCTGTTAACAGCAAAAGTATTCAATTACTGAGCCCAATGACTTGCTGAAAAGATTTTAGAAGCCCCAGGGATATTATATGAAACAGATCATTTTTAGGTCTAGCTTCATAATTGAAGAGTGTTTTATTGAGAAATAAAACAAGTTTGTGAGCAACAAGATCAGATACTGGGGAAATATATATTCAGATGATGAATATATATTCACTCATATGAGGGTCTGATCTGTGGATCTAGGGATGTTGAGAAATATGCCATATTGAGGCAGTGAAAACTGGAAAGTGGGGCTTCAATATGAGTGGGACTAAGGCCCAAAACAGACTGGCCAAATAGAGTGACTTCTGGCCACATCAGGGGTATGGTGTTTAGACAACACATACCTCTGATGCAGTAAAAGGAGAGGATTAAACCCAATCCTGCTAGCAGCCTGTTTGGGACTGCACTGGTGGCCCACTTCAGGAGTGGACTGTCCAGTTGCCACAATCCCAGAATGATCCTTTTGGCATGTTTGCTTCACCCCTTTCTGAGTTTTAGTTTAAATTTTAAGTAAAGTACCTAACATGCTGAAGTCTAAAATTGTATGATCCTTTAACTTCACTACTGTCCCAATCCACCCAACAGGTCCCAAGACAGCAGCTTAAGGCACAACATAAGCCAATGCTTGAAATATATGATATTCTTCAAACACTTTGTGAGGGCATATCCCCTTAACTATAAAAGGAACTAAATTGTTACAGGTACACCACAAAATCAGTACCAGTTATCTCCCATTAGTTTGTAACTGTAATGTACTCTATTTATGTTTTCCTTATTGAAAAAAGGGAATAAGTTCCAAGTAACAAGTTAGTTGTTACATCATCCTATATGTTGCTGGGCCTAGGGATTGGGAGAGGAGATTACCCTTGGGACAATCCAGTGTCTAGCTGAGAGATACTGGCACAAAAACACAAAGAGTTTTTGTGCCAGTCTTTCTTTTTTGTGCCAGTCTTTTCTTTCCAGGTCTTTCAAAAGAGACCAATGCTTTTGAAAGACCTGGAAAGCACAAAAGGGAAGGTGGACTATCTATACCAGGGGTAGGCAACCTTTCCCCTTTAAGGGCCGAGGGACTTCAGCTCCCAGAAGCCTCAGCCATGTTGGCCAATAGTCCCATGTTGACCAGTAGCTCCTGGGATTCTGGGAGCTGAAGTCCCTTGGCCCTTAAAGGGGAAAGGTTGCCTACCCCTGATCTATACTAAGGAAAGAGAATGTTTAATTCTTCAGATGTTTTGAACTATAGATCTAACCAATCTTATCATTGTTCATGCTTGGTAACACTGATGGGAACTGTACACTAAAACATCTGGAGGGTCAGATGTTCTTGAATCCAGAGTGGCTAAGTGGAAAATTAAATGACCAATTTATAAACAAGGAAGGCATTTGTATGTATCACTCTGTGTCAGATTACTTTGATTTCAGCGGCTTTACAATGCTATCCATAAGACACAGCCTGGGGCAAGCAAGGTGAACTGACATTCATTTGCAACATTTATTCTCACCTCATCTCATGCAAGCCCTTTAAGTCCATGTAATTGCAAGTCTTTCTTTTATATCTTCTGATCCAATCATGGAAATCTTTCATTCTGAGAGCTATCAGAATGACCACATCTTTGTTTTAAACCCAGATTCTTAAATAAAGTGAATAGGGACTCTTAACAGAAAGTAAATATGAGCACAGCAAATAGCTAAATCATTTTGGATCTCATAGGAGGAACATAGATTTTGATATACATTTGACAAATAAATCACTTTGCATCTATATAAGAAAAATTGAAGTGTCAAAAGCATAGACTATGAAACATGGGGAGAAAAATCATATCATTCCTAACCAGTTTGGAAACATATTTCTAGGAGACAATAACCTAGATTCCATTCAAAGGAGAATGAGTCTAGATAATACTTGCTTTTTGACAGACATCAACAATATTTCAAAAAGGTAGTCATACAAGTCATGTTATTTTTTTAGCCCTCCTTTTAATTTAGCCCCCCCCCTTTGGAAAAAATAGCTCTCCTTTTAAAAAATGTAAATAATGTAAAACAATTGTAATATCTTTAAAAATGGAAAACACATATATGAATACTTTTATCAAAGTGCATTTTTTTTCAAAGGGGGATAAGAAAAAAAGATATGCAGTTTAATCTGTTGTGGATGGAAGAGTAAAACCTATAATTTCAGGCATCACATACTTTTACTTTGGAGCAAATTAAAAAGCATGCAAATGCAGAGCAGCATTTATGTAAATCAACTAAACTGCTTTATATAAAATGCAATACCACAAAGTAATATTAAGGAATATCTGTAGGCTTCAGGAAAGAGTTATAAATGTGTCTGTCAGCATGGTAAACTGATTTTGGCTATAGGTGAAGAACTAGAAAACAGCATATAAAGCAAGCATTAAAAACTAAAGTGTTTTGAAATGACAGATTCTGGTGGCAGGCTGGGGGAGGAAATTCTTCAAGGTCACACTGGAAGTGGAATAGAAAGACAAACTCTGATATTCTGCCCATCACCTATCTATACATTCATGTTCTAAAATGCTTGTACCCATCTCAGGTGCCATCTTGAAAATGGAGTGTCCGGATTGTTGAGGGATTTTAATATTTCAGTATTTCATCCTCTCAAATGAGGATGAATAATTTCCACAGTTTTCTCCTCACTGCAGAGAAGTATTTGGTGAAATCATTCTGTGAAGTAAAAAACCATTTTTTGTTTTTTTAATGTGGGAATTCTAAGATTTTGCATGCTCACACACACACACACACACACACACTGTTTCCAGATGGCTATATAAGGGGTCTTTGTTTTTGTTTTTAAAGTAAGATTGCTGTTTTACATGCAAATAAGAATAGTCTTGTATAACAAAAATCTTGCACAGAAAACAGAGGTTTTGCTCAACAAAATCATGTGGCTATTTTTTGTGTAAAATTCCTGAGTTTTGTGCAATTTTTGTATTAACATTTTGTTGTGTGTGCCTGGTTGCTTTTTTTTTTCCAGTTGTTCTTGTTAGCTGCCCTTGAGTCAACTTCAACTCGTGGTGATCCTATGGATGAGACATCTCTAAGTTTCCTTTTCCAGCATTGCTCTGATCTGCTGATTTCCTGAAGATTCATGTCTTTGTCCTCCCTAATTGAGTCTAGCCAACTGGTGTGTGATCTACCTCTCCTTCTGCTCTCAACCTTTCCAGAATTATTGTCTTTACCAATGAACCATGCCTTCTCATGATGTGGCAAAAGTTTGACAGTTTACTCATCTTGGCCTCCATGGGTATTTATGGCCTGATTCACTGAAGGACCCATTTGTTTGTTTTTCTGGCTGTCCATGATATCCTCCACACTCTTCTCAACATCACATCTCAAATGAGTTGATTTTCTTTTTATCTGCTTTTTCCATAGTCCAGTTCTCACATCCATACATAGTGATTGGGAATACTATGGTTTGGATGATTCTAACTTTGGTGCTCAGTATTATTATTATTATTATTATTATTATTATTATTATTATTATTAGCTTTATTTATTAAGCACCGTAGACGTATATGGCGCTGTACAAAACTAAATAAAATCCAGAATATATAAAAAGCCTGCCTGTGGCGTACAATCTAAAAGTAAAACAACAAATTAAAACATCAAGAAAAACAACTTAAAACATCACATATTCAATATTAGTTCATGCATCAGGAACAACCAGGTCAGGATCACAGACTCACTGGTATTATCTTGATTCTTTAGGATCTTCTCTAGTTCTCTCATGGCTGCCCTTCTCGTTCCTGGTCTTCTTCCTATCTCTTGACTGCAATCTCTATTCTGGGATGTATTTGATCCCAAGAACAAGAAACTTTTAAGTATTTCTCTTTTTAATAGTTTATATTAGTTTTAAACATTAAATAATAATAATAATAATAATAATAATAATAATAATA
>CM034706.1:107451149-107462307 GCA_020142125.1 Phrynosoma platyrhinos
CAGTTTTCCTGCTAAGTACCTGAATGCCATAAACATTTGAATTAAAATGACCAGATTGAAATCAAATCTCATGTTGTTGTTTTTTTAAATTTTTATTTGGTGTGTGTTGGAAGAGGGGTCATCTTATATGGTAAGTATATCCCAAACTCTATATTTTAATTGGAAAAGTTAGGGGTTGTCTTGTACGCCCAGTCGTCTTATACTCTGGAAAATACGGAATAAAAGCAAAAGACAGAGAAAAATAGGGAATAGAGATAAGATTAGATGAAAAAGCATTAGAAGATTATAAACAAAGGGGAAATTGTTTAAAAATTAGGGGACTGAAAGAAGCTGAGCTGTTTTGAGTGGGGAAGGACCTGTTACTATCTGGTCCTGAGGAGAATGTAAGCCAATCAACAGCTCGATGTGAAGAATTTGTGCACCATTTTTTCTGATAAAATTGCTTGGATTCATCTTCAGTTATGTTTAATAAATAATATTTTGGGATCAGCTCTTCTACTTATTCTAGTTATTTTTTCCAGCAAGGAGTGTATCATTGACGTATATATATATATACATACATATATATATATATATATATATATATATATATATATATATATATATATATTCTTTCACATTTCCACCAGCAATAGAACAAATGGGGAGTAGTGGAGTCTCCTTCGTTGGAGGTCTTTAAGCAGAGGCTGGATGGCCATCTGTCGGGGATGCTTTGATTGGGAGTGCCTGCATGGCAGGGGGTTGGACTGGATGTCCCTTGTGGTCTCTTCCAACTCTAGGATTCTATGATTCTATGTACCAACTTCTTCTCCATATTTCCAACAGGCATTTTTGAGATTTTTATTCATTTTTGTTAATCTATAGAGAGGTAAATACCATTGAAATTGCATCTTTATCAAATTTTCTTTCAGGTCACAGTTCATAGAATATCTCAATTTTTTTCCAGTTTTTTCTCCACTGTGCCAGCTGAATCTTTTGTCCTAGATCTTCTGTCCTTTTTATCATACAATCTTTTATAGCTTCTTGTTCTAATTCATATTTCAGTAACAATTGGTACAATTTTGAAATTTCATGATTATTTTCATCAACATTTTTTTAAATTCAATATCTGCTTTCCCTATATTGAATAATTTCATATCTTGGTTAAATCTTTCCTTCATCTGTCGGTATAGAAACCAGTTACAGTTATATCCTTCATAAATCAGCTCAGTTTCTGTTTTCATTATTCTTTGACCTTGTTCTATTTTTGTTATATCAGCATATGTTGGCCATTTATTACAGTGTATCTTTTCATTTTTAAACAACGCTTCATTTATGGTGTACTAAAATACTACATTGGCATTTTAGTACACCATTTCATTTTTACATTTAACCTAATCCTCAATAGGGACTTTCTCATAGAATAATTATTAAATTCTTTGTTAACCTTTAATTTGTCATAAAACATGTAGCAGTGGAGTCTGTATAAGAGACCCACACTTTCCAAATTTATTGTTTTATTCTTCTTAAGTCTTATCCAATTACGCATCCAACTTAGTGCTGCTGCATGATAATATAGCTTTAAATTGGCAAGAGCTATATCACCTCTATTTACTGAGTCTTGAAGTAATTTCAATTTGACCCTTGGCTTTTTGTCTCTCCAAATGAATTTTGTGATATCTTTGTGCCAGGTGTTAAATGAAACATATTGGTGATAATTGGCAAATTCTGGAATAAGTACATCATTTTGGGCAGTAAATTATTTTAATTGCTAATATCCTACCCATCCATGATAGGCCCAGATTATCCCACCGTTTTAAGTCTCTTTTTTTATTTCTTGCCATGCTTTCTCATAATTATTCTCGAAAAGGTCTGTATTTTTTGTTGTTATATGAATTCCTAAACATTTTATTTTTCTTTCTATCTGAAATGCATTTTTGACAATAATTCTTGTTGTCTTTTTCAAATATATTCATACATAAGATATTTTTTTGTTCTTATTTATATGAATTCTGGACACTACACCATATTTTCAGTTTCATTATTAACTATCAATACTTCCAAATGAAGTTCCCAAAGTTCTCACCAAGTCATCAGAGAAGGTTTTCAGTTTGTATTCCCAACCTTTTATTTTCATTCCCTCAATTTGCTTATTTTCTCTAATTGTTTTAAGAAGAATTTTCATTATTATTAAAAAGAGTAAGGGTGATAGCAGGCAGCCTTGTTTCACTCCTTTAAATATTTGTAAAACTTCTCTTTTTTTGTCTCCATTTATTATTACATCTATCTCCTGTTCTGTGTATATCTTCTCAAACCATTTCTATCACCTATTTCTATTTTTTCAAGACATTTGACAAGGATTCCCAACTGACATTTTCAAATGCTTTTTCAGAATATATGAAGATTAACAACAAATGTTTATCACATTTTTGTGGTATTCAATTAGATTTATTGTTTTTCTGATGTTATCTTTAATTGTTTGTTTGTTAAAAATCCACTTTGGTCATCATGAATCCATTCTTTCAAAATTATTTTTAATCTTTCTGCCAATACTGGTGCCAGCAGTTTAGAATCAGAATTTAATAAAGATATTGGTGTATAATTACGTGGTTCTAACAAATCTTTGTTTTCTTTGGGTATAATTACAATATTATCACAATCATCGAGCCCATGATTTTGGTACTTTGTCTTTCAATGCTTCATTCATATTCTTTGAAATGGGATTGCCAATTGTTTTGTGAATGTTTTATAATAGTCCATTATGAATCTGTCTGGACCAGGAGCAGTTGTTATTAATTTAAGGTTTTTTGTTGTTCTTCTGTTAATTTTGGAATATTATGTCCACTTAGATAGTTCTCAATTTTTTTTCCTTTTTTTATTTGTATATTATGAAATAAATTTGAGAAGTATCTTTTAAATACCTGTTTTATCTTTTTATGCTCTGTTACTATTTTTTCTCCATCACTAATCTCTTTTATTGTTCATTTTTCCTTTTCTTTTCTTAATGTATATGCCAAAAGCTTTCCTGGTTTATTTGTGGATTCAAAATATTTTTGTTTAGTTATTTTACTTTTGATTTCTTCTGTTATTAATGTTATTTGTTTTTGCAGATATTGAATCTCTTGTTGCAGTTTTTTTATCTTGGTTTTTTTTTAATTTGGTTCTCTCTCTTATCTCATCAATTAATTTTTCTTTAACTATTTCAATTTCCTCATTGTCAAATTTGAATTTACGTAGGTCCTCTGTGGTCATTATTTTTTTTTTTCAAATTGCGAATGGCCTTTGGCTTAAGCATTAATAAAGTACTTTACTCTTTTTTTTCCCAGCAGCAGGCCTGCCTTTGCACTCTTTTCTTTAATCTTCCTTAGTAATTGCTCCAAGTCACTGATGTTTTCCGCTATTAATATTGTGTTGTCCACATATCTTAGACTGTTGATATTCCTTCCTCCTATCTTCATTCCTCCTCCTTCTGAGCTCTCCATATTATATTTTGTCTGTACAAGTTGAACAAGTATGATAATAATATGCAGCCTTGCCTGACTCCTTTGCCTATTGGGAACCATTCTGTTTCTCTATATTCTTTCCTGACAGAGACCTCCTGTTTTCAGTATAGATTTCTCAGAACTGTCAAGTGTATTGGCACTCCCATGTCTTTGAGAGCATTCCATAGTTTTTCTCAGAAGAAATGTCAAGTGAATTGGCATTGCCATATCTTTGAGAATATTTCATAGCTTTTCATTATCAATGCAGTCAAAGGCTTTAAAGCACATATTGATTTTCTTTTGGGATTCCTTGGTGTACTTCATTAGCCATCACATATTTGCAGTATGGTCCTTGGTGCCTCTTCCTTTCCTGAACTCTGCTTGTACCCCTGGAATGTCTCTCTCCATATGTGGTGGGAGTCCATGCTGCAATATTTTAAGGATAATTTTACTTGCATTGGAGATTAGTGCTATGTTCTTGTAGTTGCTACAGCCTCTTGTGCCCCCTTTTTTGTGGACGGGGATGCATATTGAGTATTTCTAATTTAGTGGCCAGCATTTTGTTTCCCATATTTGTTAGCATATTTTAGTTAACACTGGAGTTGATTCTGTGTGTGTAGATTGCAGCAGTTCGACTAATATATCATTTGTTCTTGGTGATTTTTTTATCCAAAATTTCTCTTAATGCTGCTTCCACCTCACTTACTAGAATTTGGAGTTCATCTTCATATGATTCTTCATTCTATGTGTCTTTCATATTTTCATTTCTTTTATATGACTTCTATCTATTGCATCCTGTGGGTTTTTTTATATCTTCTTGGTCCTGGAATATGTTCAGTTCATGTCATATAGCATTCCACTCTTTGGTTTGAACTTCCCTTTAATTTCTTAAATTATCTTGCTGAAAAGATTTTTCATTTGTTGTTGTTGTTGTTGTCTTCTCTTTTTTTGTAGCAAACATAAATCTTTCACTTTCTCTCTCTGTTTCTCTCTCATACACACACCGTGCATGGATGTCTAAAAACAGTGATTTTGACACAAGATCCCAAAACTCTCTCACAAAAAATACATACATTTCTGTGTAGAATAATTTTTGAAAATGTTTCAGGATGTAGGAAAATAAGATGAAAACTGGACATTTTTTTATTTTTTTATTTTTATTATTATTATTATTGCAAATACATTATTTTTCCCAACCAGGTTTCTTGAGTGTCAGCCAAGAAACAAATAACAGTGATATTCTGTCTAGATCTACTCCCAACAGTCCCCATGTGCAAAACATATCTTTATTTGTTTACTCCACTCTTTATCTAAAAAGATTCCCAAACTGGTTTACAAACATAAAAACTTTAACTCCTGCCCATATGCTAACAATCCTTTCCTGCCTGCACTAGGGCTTTCCTCGCCCCTCACCAGCTTTCTCTAGACCCACCGACTGCTCTAGGGCTTTTCCTCACCCCTCACCGGCTTTCTCTAGACCCACTGGTGGTTTTCTTAAAACACACCAACTTCACTAGGGCTCTCCTGCCCCTCACCAGCTTTTTCTAGACCCACCGGCTACTCTAGGGCTTTCCTCACCCCTCACCAGCTTTCTCTAGACCCTGGCATTTGGTTTCAAAACTACCAAGGAAAGGAAGCTAGAGAAAGGGGTGCAATCAAATCTGATCACTGTCCCATTAAGTGTGAGACTAAGACAAACAAACACTATTAGGTATCTTTTCCAACATAATGGGATATTCCCAAGGGCAACTCCCCAAACCTGCCTGTCCAGGAAATTTCTAGTGGTCTTAAGCAATTTCAGCTTGCTTACCTGACCTTACATCTAAGGGAATTTTGCCTGCCATCTCCCAAGGGTTAGGCTGGGGTCACAGGGAACTCTTAAAATATATAAGAAAAATGAAGGATGTCCACTAACAGTGGATACAACAGTGATCTTAGTAACTGGGGTAAGGGAGCTCTTTCAAATGCAGTAGGATAGAGACATAAAGAGGTGCTATCTTGTGTGGAAATAGCATCATCTACATACAGTTGGTTTTTCAAGGATTTACTATATGTGAGTCTCATGCTAATCCCCCTGTATAACCCAAGGAAAATGTTGCCAATTTGTTGGTTCACTTGGCATCTTTAAAATGGGAATAACATACCTAACCTGACTGAGTTCTTCACCCAGGAAGTGGCAGTGATGAAAATGGATTGCATGTTTTGCCAGGGAGTGTAAAGCCAGAAATCAATGTAGGCAAAAGGTTTTGACAGCTTTCTATTCTTTCTGTTTTGGTTTGTAGTATGTTTTGGTTTGTACCTTCCCACTTTTGCCAATGGGAATTATAGGTAGAAATCTTATCAAGAAGCCATTGACATAGGATTCTCTTTCTTTTTCTTTTCTTGTTTACAGTCTCTGGTACTTTACTTTGAACAGCAGCTCAACTTCTTTGTCCCTGATATGCAAAACAGTATGCTGGCCATTGTTTTTCCCCACCCCAGTCAAATTCCCAGAAGTTTGCAAATGTGTCTCCTCCCAAAGTCCTGTATTCCCTTACTAAGAGCAGGGGCAGAATCTGTATATTCGTTAGCACAGAGGCAGAAGTAGGGTGTATTTCACAAACATATTTGTCCCTATAAAAGAAGCTCCACATTGGGAGCATTTTGACACCTTTTCAGGCTTCATAAAGTTACAGATATTGGTTGAGGGGAGGAATATATCCTTTGTTGCTGAGGCAACTGCAGTGCAACAGTGAGAGTGTTGAATTGGTTACCTCTGCATTTGTAAGAAATTTAGTCCCCATCCCAATAGCAGAATAATGAGAAAACAAGAATTGTAAATAGTTTTTGGATTCTGAGTGGGGTAAAAGGAAGGAATGGAGGGGAAATGAATGGCAATATTCCCTCCTCTTTGAACATTAGGGATGGGAAGAATCTGTTAGTTTTACTTAATGTTGCTTTCAGATTTTTTACAAACAAATATTCAAGTTCTCTCCATTCCAAATAGGGAAAAATTTCTGAATTCAGGGGAAACCTACATTCTAAAAGAAACAGAGCTTCACCTTAGCATATCATCTCACTTACCAGCAGGGTCTACACAAGAGAAACAAAGACCCCATTCACACTAGTATTTTTGAAGCAAGGAGATTTGAGGAGATTTGACAATACAATACCGAATCAAAGTTCTCACTATATCTTTACCCTGATCAAATCTCTCAGTGGCAATTTAACCTTGTTGGAATTCACATTGCCATTTCTATCGATTTAAAATGGAGCCACCATTTTGATTGTTCTTGGGTTTTTTAAATGATGTGATCTACATCACACTTTTTTAGGGAATCTCCCCTCAGCCTCAAAGAATAGCAATGGCAAGCCCCTCTGAAGATTGTTTGCCAAGAAACCCCTGCGATTGAGGGGAGTCACATTGTCAGCCTCAGAGGATGGCCTAACCCAAACGCCCAGTGGCAATTACACAAAAGCAACAGGGTGCATAAGCTGTCAACTTTTTTTTAAAAAAAAATACACCATCCCATCATGTTATCAAGACACACACACACACACACACCATTTTCGAGTGCTCTGGGAATCAGCCATCGGAGGTACAGATGAAGTAAAGGGAACAAATTCACCTTCCATCCCAGTCCCGTGGAAAAATTTCTACTTCTCCTACTCCTCCTCCATGACTGGGAGAGCAGCCAGATGCTTATAGCAATCCCCAAAAACAAACAGACAAACAAAGGAGTTCCTTGTAGTGCTTGTGGAGTTAAAGTAGCCTCAAAAAGCAAACTTATAAATAAAGGCAGAGTCCAATAACAAAGGTTCATGGGATCAAGCCAAGGGCTCAAACCAAGAGCACAGTCAAACAAGGTAAAGGGTTCCAGTGAAGCAAGATGATCAGGAAGTCCAAGAATCAAAGGTCCAAACTGATAAGACAAACTGAAGGTGAGAAAGCAGTGTGCTTTCATCAGCAAACTCAGATAACTTCTGACAAAAGCTGGCATTTTTCATAATGCCTCCTCAAGTGTCAGAGGCACACCCTTTCTGCTCTTCTCTGTCTGAAGGTAGGTATGTGATTCTCCATGTTTACAGTATTAGAAGGCCCTGCTGGGAGGTTTGGCTCCTGGTTGTCTTCTAAAGCCGCAGCCTCTGCTGGAGCTCTCAGGGCAGAGCTAGGGCCAGGCTGAGGATCAGGGTCAAGGTCAGAGTCCACTGGCTCCTCAGCCAGGCTGAGCATAACAATAAGCACCAAATTTCTCCCCCATTTCCTTCCATCCCAGTCCCATGGAAAACCTCCTTCTCCTCCTCCTCCCCTTCTTCTTCCTCGTCATCCACAGCATAACATTTATCCCCCAGCTCCTTCCATCCCAGTCCCATGGAAAATAACCTCCTCCTCTTCCTCAGCACCACATTTATCCCCCAGTTCCTTTTATCCCACTTCTCTTCCTCCTCCTCCTCCTGCTCAGCACCACACTGATTCCCCAGTTCCTTCCATCCCAGTCCCTTGGAAAAGCTTCCTCCTCCTCTGCACCACATTTATCCCCTAGTTCTTTCCATCCTAGTCCTAGTCCTCCTCTTCCTCCACACACTCTTTTAGCCAAGAAAGCCCCATGGGTTTAAACGTAGGGTATAAATGCAATAAAATATGTGTGCAACAGCTTTGCTTGCACCATCTTGGAAGTGAAGTCTGTTGTGGTTTTATTTCTGAGGAAAGAAGAAAAAAAAACCCTAATCCCCACCCCACAAATAGTTTTTTTTTTAAAAAAAAATCAATCAAATCATGCACACCTTTTTCATATTGATGGCATGAGTATTTAAAGGTACTGTTTACTGCAGCCATGCAACAGCAAAGGTGTGCATAAATTGTCAAACTGTTGTTGTTCTTGTTGTATTTTAAAAGTACACCATCTAATTATGTTCCCAGGAGAACCCACTCCCTGGCTTTGGCTTTGGCTAGCAGGAAGAGAGTAAAGATGTGGGCATGATCTCCCCCCCCCCCCCACAGTGTGTTAATCCCTCCCTTCTTTGGCACCAAAATGAATCAACAGCAAGTTCTTATTTGTGGCTGGTAGAAAAAGACTGGTTCTTTTCAAAAGAAAAACCCACATTAAGGGGGATTTGCACTGGGATCCCCTGAAGTCAGGTCAGGAAAACTCAGTGCAAGTGTGAATGACCCAAATTTAAAGCAGTTTGCAAACTACTTTAAAACATAGTGCAAATGACCCCAAAGAAGATGAAACAACTGTTTCTGGCTTCTCTCTATGGCAGTTTCCCTTTTTATTGCACTCTCATTCCTACTCAGTAAAACAGCTGGCAAAAGGTAATATTAAGTCCATTCCCAAAAAGATTATTGAAAGAGGTAGAGGCATGTGATAGGAGTGTAAAAAAATCACATCTGTTGCTTAATCATATTTTCTTCAGTAATTTTACCAAATGTTTAAAAGAATTAGACTGTGTAAAAGCTAAATGCATTTAGTGAGACTTTGGAGGCAACAAAATTAACAACTATCTTTACTTTAAGTAAGCTTTGCATTTTTTATTATTATTGCAAATTCTTTAAATTGTTAGTTTTGCCCAAGAAAAGCTAAACATAAAAATGAAATATTGCGTTAAGAGGATAAAATCAATTTTAGATTATATTCCATAGAGTGATGAAACTGCCCAACATCTTTGGTGCATAAATATTACATCCTATAAATATTTATGAAAAAAGCAACAACAACCAACATCGTTGCTCCAGCACAAAAGATTCCACACGCCTTTTCTTAGGTAATAAACTGGCCACAACTTTATTTACCTGTACAAGGTCTTAAAGCAGTTTTCATAGACAAGATGTCAATTAGCCATATTTTTGTTCTTGACACATGTGTCCATGCACATAACTGGAGGATCTATCGGGTAAACCACGCCCAGCACAACATGTGTCAAGAACGTCCTGTCCAAATTAGTTACACTATTTCAACAAATCATCCCCCCCTACACCAGAAATGACATCATAATTAAACATATGACGGAAGCAATTTATGACGTCATGAACATGGTTTATGACGTCATAGGGAATTTAGTTAACCCAATGGCATATACCCTTCATCCACATTAATTAATTCAATTTGCTAAATTCAATTAACCAAATTATCCCCGGGGGAGGGGGGGTCCCTGCCTGCCAGAACTTACAGAAGACATTTATATGAAAATTAACCAACCAAGACCCTGATCCACAAGTTGTGACAATAAGCAATAATTAGTAACACCACGTGAGTAAATCACTACAACAATGACAATATCAACTATGTCATTATGCAAACCCCCACTATTATTATTATTAATTATTATTAATCTCAGAGAGGGCAAAAAACCCAGGTTACAATAACTCTAGGAAAAAATTCCCTCCTGGCCCCCGAAGGCAACCAGCTGAAGCCTGAGAGTAAATAAAAAACAGCTGCTAATTAAGGGTGGGTGGGTTGGGTTGCTTGATTGCTCTAACAAAATGGCTGCTGCCATGTGGCAGCCAAGGGCTACATAGCCCTCAAATCTTGTCGGTAATCTTGCGAGATCCACAGTTTTGCGTGATTACCAGTGTGCTGGGGATCTCGCGAGTTCCCCGCTGATTGGCTGGGTGATGCAAGAAGGACGGGACTTCTTGCCTGCCCAACCAATCACAGAATCAGCATCTTCTATTGGCCGGTGCAACAGAGAGCCCCTCCCATCACATCGGGGGGGGGGGGTTCTTTCACATCATCTCACTCACTGATATGTCTATAATCAGTTGGATAAAATGAATCAGGTTTGCTAGTGATATCTTAATGGAAGAATTCCAGATGTCATGTTTTAGGAGAATTATTAGTTTCATTATCAATTAAAGTATAGTTTATTCTGTTTGTAATCTGCCCCCCTACTCACCTCACCCATTTATTTGAAATCTATAGTGACATTTTGGATAATCTTTGGGGAGTAAGATATTATCTGTAATGCATTTTGTATATGTTTTCTTTAATATTTTGTGCAATTGAAATTCTCATTGTCTTTTTCCATACTTTCTCCCATTTATCTAAGGACCTTTGCAGACTGCCAGAAATGAGTCCACTTTAACTGCCCTGACCCAGTGCTAAGGAATCATGTGAACTGAAGTTTATTGTGGCACTAGAGCTCTCTGACAGAGAAGGCTCAATGTCTCAGAAAAAAACTACAATTCCCATGATTCCCTAGCACTGAGCCAGGGCAGTTAAAGTGGACTCAATTTACACTATTTCTAGTAGTCTGCAAAGGCCCTAAGTCAATTGTATGTCCCACATTTTGTGCCCATTTAATTGTGGGTACTTTTATCACCTCCTCTTCTGTATCCCATTTTAGCAGTATTTTATAGAGGTTAGATAGAATTTTTTTATTTTCACCCAACAGAACTTTTTCTAATTATGTCTTATCTTCTTTAATCCCATGATTTTTTATTTCTATTTTAACTTTTTCTTTCATTTGTCTGTGCAGTAACCAATGGCATGGGATACCACCATTGTTTAATTCCTCTTCTGTTTTCATTCTATATTCCTTAGCTTCAAAAGAAATCATATCTCCAAAAGTGATCCAATTATCCTTCATTATATTTTCTCTTTTGTATAAACCTCATGTGTGGATATCCAATGAGGAATAGAAGGAAAGCATCTTTCCTTGTAAATTTTCTATATCTTCAACAAGGCCCTTCTAAGGTAGTGATTATTTTTTTTTTT
>CM034706.1:107479559-107498541 GCA_020142125.1 Phrynosoma platyrhinos
GGTCCCGCGGCACACCTTCCCAGGGTGGCCCACAGCCGCCCGTCTGCTTAGGCCTTCAGTAAAATGAGTACCCAGCTTATTGGAGGCAATTGGCTTACATGTTGTAAACTGATTAGGGAGTGCTAGTTCATTGATAAGCAGTATAGAAATGTAAATGCTATTGCTGTTGGAAGAGCAGTGATAGTGGGAGCCATCAATGGGTTTTCCTCTTCATTGAAAATGTGCACTCCACCAACTATTGAAATGCAAAGTAGCAATAGAAGAGACACAATGTCATGTGCTAAATATTGACCAAAAATGCTTTTATCTTGCAGTAATTGTGGTTTATCAGCTTATGTGATAAACTCCAAAAAATATTTATCTTGCTTAGCTGGTTTTTGGACTATTTAAACAATGAAAACAATGAAAGATGAAGGACATGGGGTGAGATTTGGTTGCTATGGAAATAGATAATTTGATATTTGACTTTGGTGATATCAAAACACAGATAGGATCACTTGGGGCCTCAGCAGACGGAGGCCCTGGAGCCGCTGCCAGACGGAGCGCTGCGGGGCTGCAGCCTCCGCATCCCTGCGCTCCTGCGGCGGCTCTGGAAGGAGCGCTAAATGAGCGCTCCTTCCTCAAGACAGAGAAAGTGTGCCCTAAAAGCAGCAGGCGCACTTTCCCTGACTCAAACGCCGCGGCGCGTCCGGTCGCCGCGGCGTGAGGTCATCCCCGGAGCGCCGGCCATGCGAACGGCCAGCGACTCTGAGGGTGACCTCAGGAAGAGGAAGGGGCACCGCTCGTGCAGCTGCCCCTCCTCTTCGGGGCCCGGAAGACGGCTCAATTAGCCGTCTGCCGAGGCCCTTAGACTCCCTAGTGATGAAAGAGATATACCTGATTAAATAATCCCCATTTTTAACAGATGAATCAATTAATTCAATCACATTAACTATACATTTGCATAATGTCAAATTAGATAAATAAAATGGCCTAGTCAGTTAGATGGACATCCCAGCAGAGAGATACACACAAATATGGTGACTATCTGAGGGCTGTGGTGAAGAAGAGACAGCTGTCAGTCTGCTTTGGACCTCTACATCCTTAGTGGTACTCTAAGGAGAGAGAGAGAGAGAGAGAGGCAGCAGCAGCAGCAGGAGGAGGAGGAGGAGGAGGAGGAGGCAAGACCTGGGGGGCAGGAAGGTGGAGTTATGTTGGAGGAAGACTGACTGAACATGGACTAGAGACTATCTCTAGCAGTGCAGGCAGCAAAGAAATTATTTTTTGCTACCAACATTGCATCTGCACAGAGCCATCCAGCAGAGCTGTTCTGAGTGACCAGGGGTCTCTTGTACACGCTTCCTTAAGTAGAAAATGTACATCACTTTGCAGCCTGCTGTCAAGACTTTGCACAGCACTTTTCAGATAAAGTTGCTCAGATCCACTCCAACTTGAATTCTGTAATTGATAACAGTGCCAGTGGATGTAATCTTGGCACCTGTCTGTGTAATGTTAGTGGAAACTTTCCAATATGTGCAGGATCCTTGGAGAGGTGAAAGCCACCATATTTGTCTTAGACCCTTGTCCATCTTGGCTTGTCAAACAGGCCAGGGGAGGACTGGCTGAGTGGATGAAGGAAGTAGTCAATGCCTCCCTACAACAAGGCAGAGTTTCATCTTGCCTAAAAGAGGCAGTTGTGAGGTGTTTGTTTTTTAAAAAAAAAAAAGCCATCCCTCAATCCTGCTATAATGAATAATTATCAGCTCATGTCCAACTTACCATTTTTGAGTAACATAATGGAATGTGTAGTGGCTTTCCAACGCCAGGGGTTTCTGGGTGAAATGGATTATCTATATCCATTTCAATCTGGTTTCAGGTCTGGTTATGGAATGGAGACAGCTTTGGTCACCTTGGAGGATAACCTACATAGGGAACTGGACAGAGGAAGTGTGTCCCTGCTAGTTCTGCTGGACCTCTTGGCAGCTTAGTAATAGTTCTGCTGGACCTCTTGGCGTCCAGTAATAGACTGGATGAGGGCAAACAAATTGAAACTTAATCCAGACAAGACAGGGGTGTTTCTGGTCAGTCAGATGGCAGATCAGGGAACAGGGATCCAGCCTGTGTTAGAAGGGGTTACACGCCCCCTGGAGATGCAAGTGTGCAGTTTGGGGGTACTCCTGGACTCAGATCTGAACCTGGAGGCTCAAGTCTCTGCAGTGACCTGGAGTGCATTTGCAGATTTAAAACTTGTGCACCAGCTGCGCCCTTTCCTTGAAATGTCAGACTTGGCCACAGTGGTTACATCTCGTTTTGACTGCTGTAACACATTTTATTTGTGGCTGCCATTGAATAGTGTTTGGAAACTTCACCTGGTCCAAAGAGCTGCAGCCAGGCTGTTAACTGGAGCAATTTACAGAGACCACACAATGTCCCCTGTTGAAACAGCTCCACTGGCTGCCAGTTTGTTTCTAGGCAGAATTCAAAGTGCTAGTGATAACCTTTAAAGCTCTATATGACTCAGGTCCAGGCTATTTGGCAGACCATATCTTCTTATATGAGCCAGCCCAGGTTATGAGCTCCTCAGGAAAGGCACTTCTCTCTGTCCCACTACCATCATAAGCATGGTTGGTGGCAACATGAGAGAGGGCCTTTTCTGTGGCTGCTCTTAGACAGTGGAACTCCCTTCCCAGGGAGGCCAAAATGGCCCCTTCCTTATTATCCTTCCACCAGCAGGCTAAACCCTACATATTTAGACAGGCTTTTAAAACAAAGTTTTTAAAGCATGGGATGGTATTGTATTGTTTTAAAGTATTTTTTAACATTTTTAATCTTTTTAAGTGCATTTTTTAAATATGTAACTTGTTTTAATATTGTAATAATTTAATTCTATTTTAATGTATTATTTTTAATACATTAGTAAAAACATACTATGCATGCTTTTAATTGTACTGTTTTTTTAATGTTGTGAGCTGCCCTGAGTCCTAATTTTGGGGAATAATAATAATAATAATAATAATAATAATAACAACAACAACAACAGGCCACCTTTAATATCACCTGTTTTGGCAACACACTGGAGTCAAAATAGTTGTCCAATATAAACAATTCACCATTTAAGAATGAAACATTTCCTTTTTTTCGATAATGAATGACACTAGTTAATCAATTACAGCTCTAGGTAATTAATTTACTGATAAGAACAATTAAACCCTCATTAATAGAAAAAGAATTATGCACAGATGTGCCTAAAACTCCAAATAATATGGGTTTGTGTTGGATTATACACTTAGCTCAGGGCCTTTGCAGACTGCCAGAAATAGTGCAAACTGAGGCCACTTTGGGGGGTTGCAGACTGCCAGAAATAGTGCAAATCGAATCCACTTTTAGGGTTAGGGTTAGGGAATCATGGGACCTGTATTTTAATGTGGCACCAGAGGTCTCTGACAGAGCTGGCTTAATGTCGCAGAAAAATAAACAATTCCCATGATTCCCTAGAACTAACCCTAACCCTAAAAGTGGACTCCATTTGCACTATTTCTGGCAGTCTGAAACCTCCCCTTAACTACCCCGACTCAGTGCTAGGGAATCATGGGAACTGTAGTTTATTGTGGCACCAGAGCTCTCTAACAGAGAAGGCTCAATGTCTCAGAAAAAATATAATTCCCATGATTCCCTAGCACTGAGTCAGGGCAGTTAAAGTGGATTCAATTTGCACTATTTCTATCAGTCTGCAAAGGCCCTCTGTTTCATGATACAGCCTTTCACTTTCCACAACTCCCAAAGACAATGAAGCATTGCCTTTCATTTTATTTGCATGCAGATAAACATTGTTCAGTATTAACCTCTAAAAACATTTTACAGCACAGTTTAATGACCCTATTACTAAATTACACTAATAACATTCCCTGAAGTTCAAATTTATCATCCCATTTACCTCTTTCCAATATTAATAATTCTTTCCTTTGATTACATACAATTTATGCTACTGTTTGTGGGAAGAAATTTAGTATGTATTTATGCTTAGTTTCCATCCTGAATTTAACATGTCAACAAGAAGATCCAGCAGCTATCTGCTTGCTTTGTGGAGTCCACTTTTAGGGTTAGGGTTAGTGCTAGGGAATCATGGAAATTGTTTTTTTCTCTGAGACATTGAGCCTTCTCTGTCAGAGAGCTCTGGTGCCACAACAAAATACAGTTCCCATGATTCCCTAACCCTAACCCTAAAAGTGGACTCAATTTGCACTATTTCTGGCAATCTGCAACCCCCTAGGAGACTAAAAAAAGACACTTTAAGCCACTGTTTTCTCAATCCCAGTCTATTCTCCACTTCACCCCTGCTGCATTATATTAAAGGGCTTGCAAACTGAAGTCTTAATCTAACTGGGATATAAAATAATAGAAATTAAATGTATAGTTTATATTATATACAAAAATATAATATAAATTACATTAAATATAATTTAATTAAGTATAGATACTTATATTTATATAGTTAACTTTTATGTGGAGGTCATGTTGACAGGATGATTCTGGGAGTTGCAGTCCAAACCATAACATGTCAATATGCTGGTTATGTAGCTGCTTCACATGTTGTTATTGCCAATGTTGTCAATGTTAAACTTCACACAGTCTTATAAATGTAAAAGTTCTCTTCAAGGTGGCAAGGAAGATTTTTTTCCATTGGCTTGTTAGGGTGAACAAGGCCATCATTTACCTCTGTACCTCCAGCTGAAGGGGTGAGATAAGTGGCTATTGCCCCATGCATTTAGCATACCAAATGGGGATGAAGATGCTGGGTTTCAATGTGGGGCTTGCCAATACTATTCTCAACATGGAGCCTTTTCCAATAATATTGTCACAACTTTTCAAATCTTCATGGAATGTCAGTGCTTCTAACTGAGCCCCTATCAAAAGCAATGACAGTTTCTTAAATACTTCATGCCAATATGATTAAACAATCATATTTCTTATATTTTATTATTTATTTAACAGCTTTGTATATTCCTCTTCAGAGAGATAAGTGCATTTAGCACAAGAAATTAGAATGCAACTGATGGACCAAAAGAGCAATGTGTAATATCCTGTCCCTACCTCCTCAAAACATAGCACTTTTCAGTCTGTGGTGCATTTCAGTGCACCTTAATAGCTGACAAGTTCAGTGAACATTACATGGAACAAAAAAACTTACAAAAGAACGTGCTTCTAAATGTGTTTTCCATGACTGAATATTAATCCTAGTTAATCTCCCAAAGTTATACATTTTATTCTTTCTCGATTTACAGTCTCTCTTCAAACAGCAAGATTAAAAACATTTACCCTCCTGGTTCCATAATATAATGCCATCATTATAAAGTAGAAGAGAAATGTTTTCATCACCAATTTATCACTAAATTGTACTGATGAAAGCTAGTACATGATTTCATTGGAATTTGACTCCATAAATGTGTCTAGCTCTTGAGGGAGACACCATCATTTTCTCTCTCTAAAATGTAACCCTCTAAAGATAATGCAGAAAATATAACTCAGAAAAAATTACTGCATCAGATTCTCATTTCAAAAACTGATGAAATTTGAAACAACACAGACCCAACTCCAGTACCAAGTCCAGGGATGAATGGGAAGGGAGGTCTTAAGAAACATGATTTCAGTGTTGGAGCAAACCCACTTCCTCTAACCATCATGTCTGCCTGTCTGGTAGTGCACTCTCTAGGCCAAATCTAAATAGTCACTCAGAAGGAAAATGGAGTGGAAGATGCCCACTCACATTATGGTTTGCACACAGGAGGAAAGTGACAGCAAGAAGGATCAAGCTGGCCAGAAAGTTCTAGGGGCATTTATGTGGGTATGGGTGTTTACAGATATCTAATAAAGCTGGTGAATGTCTTGACCCATGGTCCACTCTAGCACCATCAATATAAAATAACAGCACTTGTTCCCTCACCTTGTCCCCAGTCATTCTGTGTAATCCTTCCAAAGCCATGGGTCAAAACACACACCTTTCCACCTTCCCTTAGCTGTCAAGCCTCATGAGGTGATAGATGTAGCTCCTGTGTGGTAGTGCTGAGTTGTGAGAGAAAAGAATTGAAATATTTTGCAATTTCAGCAGTCCCATGAATACTTCTATATGATTTTGCACACTGAGGTTGTAATATTGTATTGTATATTCCTCTTCAGGGAGATAAGTGCATTTAGCACAAGATATTAGTCCTAACCCTTCTCCCATTTGACTGTCTGGTTTGTGTATATTGCAATTAAAGCATCTGAGGAAGTAAACTAAAGTCTACAAAAGTTCATGCTGCCAACTTCTTTCTTTCAGTTAGTCTCAAAGGTGCTACAAGATCTCTTTACATACTGATTCTACAGACTAACGTGGCTATATCTTTGAATCCATTTGAGTTGTTGCACTTTCATTTCATTTCTTTGCTTTGCCACAGCTCCATATTCATATTGGGGCATTCATATACAGCATTAGGATTAGGTTTTGGATATATCACTCCTTCAGAACTTCTTTTATATCAGGGTGTTTTATGCAGGGCTGTAGGTTTGCATCTTCTGTGCTAAGTCAAACTATCCCAGCTTCTTTTTGTTCTGGTTTTGAGCCCCAGAGTGTGGCATCAATCTGGTTCTGCCTACATTGAAGGCATGCATCATCTAAACACCCCACCTTCAAACTGGGCAGAAATGACTTTATTTTACCCATATGTTCAATTCCTTAAGTTTTCTTGCCTCTTAAATAAGACACACTTTCTCCCATCTTCTTCATTGCCACCTCAACATCTACAAGAGAGTAAGAAGGCACAGCATAAGCCAAAATATCCCTTCCTCCATCATTTACTGAGGAAAATTTCCTGTAAGTAGAGAAAGTGATATAATAGGATTCAATTGGTAAAGAAGTTAAACTTATTTTAGTTATAATCATAATGTAATGCATTTAAACCTTTTGGTATTGAGAAAGGCAACTAATAAGTAATTAGCTATATGGAATTAGTTATTTCACAGTTAACTTGTCTGGACAGAGGGATGAAGGAAGACATTTTGAACATGAAATCTAGCCAGAAATAGATTGTTCTGTAAAAAGCTATCAAGCTACTTAGCTACTTAGCAAAATGAAACATATTAACTCATGTTAACACATTTATATGATTCCATTCAATCAAAAGAATATTCCATAGTTTCCGTTCTGCATAAGTAAAAAGTAGATTCAAAAGTGATCAAAGTTGGTTATCAGACTCTATTAGGATGTAAATGAACATTTGTATACTTAACCTTGATTAAATGAAAATGCCTGATCTTGTATTAACAAATTTAGGATATTAATTTACTGTCAATATCTATAGCCCTCCTTCCTGGAAGAATTAGATTTGACAGCTTAATTTGATAAGAGAGAAAACAAATGCATTTGATCACAGCAAATATAGTTTCAAAATATATTGATCAAAGAGTGACTATTAACTTTTTCAAAAATAAAAATAGTACTAGGTTATGATTGTTTGCAGCTATAAATATTCAGATTTCTTACTGGTATGCACTCTTTTATCTTCCCAAACATAGCAACAAAGGAACCATTTTTAACTATGTCCCCAAATTACTCTGGAATGACATTTTTTTCCAGATATTACCTGGAAGTCAGAAAAGAAATTGATCCTGATCCTAGAAATTACCAAGAGAATAAGTCCACAAAGTGTGGCCCTAGGACCGCATGTGTCCTGTGGCTGCTTTTTACCATCTTCAAATCTTTCAGGAACCCCTCAAATTTTCCTTTTGTTGACATGCCCCCCAAAAGGTTAATTGCTTGTCCTTGAAAACTCAATGAGCAGGAACTACCCTTTATTACCAGGGCCCACTTGCAGTATTTAATATTGCAAGCACCATGTTTTTCAATACCAAAAATGGACCCTCTCAAGTTGTACAGCCCTGATCTATTATAACATTAGCACTGCATGCCCAGGCATAATTTCTCAATTTCCAGGCAATGCGTTCCTGCAGTGAATGATAAACATCTCCACCTTGATTCTCTTTGCATCACATACCAGAGGTTAGAGGGTTACAGAGTAAAAGGGATGGGAAAATTCATCAGTATTACATCCCTCCAAAATGGCAAAGAGAAATGACATGATGTCACTTCCTGCCATCATTTAAAGAGGGATTTCAGAATAAATTAGAGGTATTTAGCCATGGAGAGGGACTGGAGCAGGTCAGGTGAAAAAATCCCCCTGGCCCCCATGCAGTGTCTCATCCTATACTAGAGTTGTCTGACAGAAAATTCTAAATACCCCTCCCTAACTTATAACTCCAAGAATTCTAGAGGATGGAGCCATGACTGCTATAGTGGAATCATAGTGCTGTAATGTAATGTAATTATGTAGGGGCCAAGCTCACAAGGGCATCCAAGATCTATAATTTCTTCATCAATAGTTCAGGTGGATGTGGCTAGACATGTTGAGAGAAAGAAAAAAAAATGCATGTTGAATATGAATGAGCAGACAGACACAAAGAGAAATAATGTTCTAGTCTTTTAAGTAGTAGAGAGCCAGTGTGGTGTAGCAGTTTGAACATTGGACTGCAACTCTAGAGACCAGGTTTTGATTCCCTGCTCGGCCATGGAAATGCACTGGGTGATCTTGGGCAAGTTATATGCTCTCAGCCTCAGGGGAAGGCAATAACAAACTTCTGAACACATTTTGTTATGAGAAACCCATGACAATTTTCGCCATAAGTTGGAAATGATTTGAAGGCACACAGCATCAACAATAACTGCTAAGTAGTATGAGATCCCACCCCACACCCCAGAAACTCATGCCTTTCAAACCACACAAGGCTCCATTGTCTCAACCCAGCTGTAAAACTCTCACTTTTATGAGCTTTGTACTTCTCACACAGACTACATTGCAAGCAAATGCCAAACAATTTCTTTCCTGCCCCTATCTTTGCAATTGTCCTCAGCTAAAATCCTAGATAAAGGATCATCGCTTCACTCCACCTGGCCATAACTGTATAGTGCTAAAGCATCTGGCAACACATATTTAGAGTCGAATAACATTTGCAGCAATGAGAAGCTGGTGCCCCTGGGAGATTCTGTTACTGTTTACAATATAAATTCACCTTGCAGTTTCTATCATTTTTTTTAAAACGCCACATGCATTTTCAATTCTTTCCTAATATTTATGAGGATTCATAAACTTGCCAGAGCTAGGAATTAAATCCTAGTTTTATAAGTGAATGATAAAAAAGAAAAAAAGAAATTATGATACAAACAAGAATATCTGCAGGGAAGGTAAAAATGGATTTTCAGTCCTCCAATTTATCCAGAAGGTAATTTAGATACATTGCTATTGAAGCAGAATGAAAGTACCAATTTGCCAAAAGAATTCAATTTGCAAATTGTGCCTGAGTTGCAGCAAGCTTTTGTTCTGATTGGAGTTTTTAACAGAAATGATTTTACAAAAGCAGCTGAGAGAGTCCCTGCATAAGCTTCATAACCACCACTCCATTAGTAAAACCGAAGGAGAGATAGGGACAGATGGAGAAAACCCACATCAGCTTGTTTTTCAAATAAAGATAAGGATGGAAATAAAAGTTCTGTATCTCTCTCCCTTTACACTAGATGGTGCACCTTCTCAATTAGTGAAGGAAAGCTAGGGAAAAAAAGAGCTCTTGTGTCACCTTTCTAGAAAAAAATGTAATAGCTTGTCTGCCATCAGTATTAAAGCAAGATTTGGTATGGATGGCATGGAAATTCAAACTGTTTTATTATGTGGCTGTATACAGAGATCAAATATTAGTATAGCAAACCTACATTATTTTTAAGGCATTAGGAGTATTCATGCAGTCCCCCCTCTTCCATGTGTTCATCAGTTGCTTGATGAATGAGGAGTAACATCACAATTCTGGGCCACAATTCAAACCTTGACATGCCTTTTGACCCCCTAGCCCCAATTTCTTCACCAAATGGTCACGAGTTTTGCTTTAAGCAAAAGAACCTACACATATACGGCCTTCATTGGTTCTGATCATATGGTCACACTGGTGTCTGGGGTGGTTGACAAGTGAGTTCAATCCCATTCTTGCATCCCTGGTTGTCACTGAATGGATGAAGGTATATGCACTCATCTCCACTGAGACACAAAAACAAACCACTCTCTTATGCAGTTGCTGTGAAAGTAGAGTGGGAAAGGGGAGAGCCATGTATGCAGCATTAAGCCAATACACGAAAATACAATATATTAATATAACTAAAATAAAAATGAAACAGCAAAAAGTTGATCTCAGATTTGGAGGGTAAACAGGCTCCTTGAATAGTTACAGTAAGGACCAAGATCCACACAAATGTGATGGAGTGTAGAATTTCACCAGTGGGTTTTCCCTTTCTGTGGCTGTACAGCAGTTGGACATTTCCAAGGTGACCCCTAAAGCCAATTAGTATTCAGTAGAGTGAAGAAGCATGTGAGCTCTGTCTAGCTGCAGGTGAAAATCTGGGGAAATGAAAGAGATATCTCTCTTGAGAACCTCCAGCATTATGTTGAGGAATGGATCCTGGGGAAAATGTTCAGATGTGGAGCAAAAATGACAGAGTTACCTTGTGTCATGCAGCAACCATGGTAAGACAGCAGTTGGGCTGTACTGAGTCACAGGAGGTGACATCATCAGTGGCAGAAAACTGCAAAGTCATCCTGCATGGGGGAACTGTAAATATGTTGCACACCAGGAAGAGGCTTAACAAAGTGCCTGTACATGGCACATGTATGTAACGGAGAAGCCTCAATGTACAGTATGAGTTTTGTTGGTGTGTGGTGTTATGCAAGTAGCTTTGTCAGTCAGAACAAGCTTGTACACAGAAGAACAAAGAGTAAAGTGCCTCCTTGAGAAATATCTGCCTGTTGTCTCATTTGCTTGCTTCTGGAGGGAGAGAGAGAGAGCTCTCCAGACTGCACAGAGCTCTGTGTCACTTTGTTGGTGGTCATCCAGGTGCACAGCTTTGCTGTGGTGCAATGCAGTTCGCACAATCATGCCAAATATTTATGTTGGGATGGACATCTGAGATGGCAACATCTTCCCCTCTCATAGCTGCCCAACTGAAGTTGAACAGCCCCTTGGTGCCTTCTTGTGTTTTGGTTGCTAATTGATTGTGGGGATGCACTCTTGTACTGTCACAGTATGGTTGTGCCAGTTTGGGGGAATATTATCTAAGAAAATACAATATTTCATTACATAGCATTCATTCAGTACATATACAGCCATAACTGAGGATTCAACACATGGATTCAACAAAGACAACTTGTCCACAAAGAGAAGAAAAAGAAGAACAAGTTCTTGAAGAAGGGTTTTCCCCAAAACACATTGAGCAATACAAATAAAGCCTTTTTGCATCAATACAGCTGATCAGCATTTGTCCAACAACACTGGAGTACATCTCTCCTTTTCTACTTATTAACTATGTTTCTTCCTCCTCAACTTTCTTTGACCAGTGGGATCCTGATCAAAGGGTTCTTTTGCAAAATCAGATTGTTCTGCAACAATTTTTGATATGCTTATGTCAGGAGGAAGGTGATGATGCTTTAAATGAATAAATAAGAAAGGCTGATAAATTAAAAATTAAAAATCTGGGATGAGGTCTGGGACAGCACTCAGAGTGGGTATATTGTGGAACCAAGGGATAAGCTGAGAGAGAGAGTGTCTGTTCATTTTAAGTCTTTTATAAAATGAAATGGATGCAGTTTTTTTAGGTGAGCTAAAATGTATTCAATTATAGCTTTATGTTCTAGTCCTATGCATGTTTATTCAGAAGTGTGATATCTCTGCCTTATGTGTCAGAATAGCTTGGCTGACTATGTTTTTGACACTTACGGGTGAAAATGTGGCCTTTTTTTACTCTGCTTCAGGAAACAAAATGTCTTGGCAGTGAAAATGCAACCACATCATATTAAATAACTAATAAGTTACTGCCTTTTCATGACCCACACAATGCAGCACCTGAGGTGATTTCCTCACATTACCTAATAGTAGGGCTGGCTGTGCAACTAACGAAGAAGTGAAAGGTTGTTTGGATGCATCTGTTTGTGGGATATTTGTTTCCAGTTAACTTGAACATATATACTTTAAATATAATCAATTTGAATAATAATAATAATAATAATAATAATAATAATAATAATAATAATAATAATAATAATAATTTATTTGTAACCCGCCCCTCTGCATGGCAATTGGGGCAGCATACAATAAGGTTAAAAAGACAACCGTTAAAACATTCCTCCATCCCACACCCTAGCCTTCCCACCCCTTAAAACTATACTGAACTACAATAGAATTAAAATCAAGTTAAACAAAATTAAAATTCAATAAAAACAATTTTTGGCAAGCATGCCAAGGCAGCAGGGGAATGAGAAGCAGATCACCTCCAATTACCTCCAATTAGCCAAGGAGTTATTCTGGGAAGGCCTACTGGAAGAGATCTGTCTTTACTGCCTTTTTAAAAGCAGCAAGAGTGATAATAAGACGGATCTCGTCTGGCAGGCCATTCCATAGTCTGGGAGCAGTCGCAGAAAAGGCCCTCTGGGAGGTTTGCAAGAGCCTAGTTTTTGTGGGCTGCAGCAGATTCCAGAATATGGATAACTTATGATGATAAAAGATGATAGATAGATGATAGATAAATAGATAGCACAGCTGACTTTTTGAATGTTTCTATAGAGTGCCCACTTTGAACATCTGCGTGAAAACATGTAGAAAAGCTATCCTTATCACAGTTAGTTTTCTCCACAAGACCCACCTGGAAAAAATCCTGAGGAAAAGTATGGCTATAGCTAAGCACATCACAAAAGACATATCAATATGTGCTTACACGGCTAATCCAAATAACTACTACCTTTTAGAAAGAGATAGGGCAACATGACACATGGATTGTAACTTGTTTAATAATGTGCTCAAGTCATTATGACATGAATAAGAGGTTTAGCTATAATGCATGGTTGTCATTTCTGTGGGATTAGCAGGTTTACTTGAAAAAGTTCAGCTTAATGTACAGGATTCATGTAAATATCCTCAATGTTCAAGCAACTGTTCAAGTTTATATTTAACATCCTTTCCCTTCCGGTAAAGTGCTAATGCTGACAGAAGTCAGCCTTATTTTCATAAGATAAAATCATTTACACACATATAGGGACATTTCAAGACATTTTACCTTCAGAGGAAGAATAGAAAGCAACACTCCCTTTAACCCACCCATATCAAGACAGAATATACCCAAAAGCAGCCAAGTTGTTTTGTCACATGAGGCGGCAGGGGGGAATCCTCTCCCTATCTTGGAGGGAGGATGAAGGGTGTGCATGCAGTCAGTTTGGGAAGTGATTAGTTGAGTCCAGATTGATCCAGAGCACAGTTGTCCTAATCTGGAGCAAAAGTCTGAAAGGAGAATCTGAAGCCAGGATTATCAAACCTTACCCCTTTGAAATTCATTGGAAAAGCCAAGTGGATGTACCTTTGATTTTTGTTTGTTTCTCCATACATCAGCATAAAATTTGGAGACATATGGACATTATCACACGGGGGCAAATCTGCTGGTTAATCCACACAAATCCCAAACAGAAATGGGATTTGTGCCCCGCATTTTCACACGATGTCGCACAGAAACTGGACAGAAAGTGGACAGAAACTGGTGTTAACCGAGAGCTTTTGAAATTTGGTTGTTTGGAGGAAATGCAAATGCGAAATTAAGGTAATTAATGAAGGAAATTAAGGAAAAGCAAATGCAAATTTGGGAGCATTTCCCTGCTTTTCCCATTGTTCCAGCGTTCCAGCGAGCATTCCTCTATCTGTGCATGTGCAAGAAGCTCATTTCTAGTACATTTACGGGCTTTTCTCACTTGCGTGTGAACGTTAAATGTGCTTACTGTAAATTCGCAATTAAGGTAATTACGTGTGAAAGCCATTTGCAGAATCAAGGTTTTTTTTCCATTTATTTTTGGAATGCCTCATTTCCACTTTATTATCGCTTTCTGGCCCACGTGTGATAACGTCGTAGATCTACGGTAGACTATTAAGGAGCCTTTCTACAATACTCAGAATATCCTCAACTTCTGCATTTCAAGAATTGCAACCAAGGTGTGCAAAGGTAGGTTTGAGTTAGCAAACTTGCCATGCCAATTCTAATTGTTAACACCTAACAGGAGGGTCTCAAAGAAAACTCACAAAAACACAAAAATTGGGAGAGACTAACTATATGGTAACACTAGTTCAACAATGTCCCAAAGGAGTGAAAGCACAATTCAACAATTATCAACAGACAATATTATTATTGTAATGCCACAAAACACAAGATACATAATGCAAAGTACTAATTGTTAGTCTCCCTCTCTCTCCTCCCTATATTTGACTATTTATTAACATTAATATGTAAAGCTACTTTATTTTTTTTTACAAAGAATACTAAGCTTGTTTCTTTCTCTGCTACTACTTATGAATGTATGGGTGTGGGACTGTCTGTTGTTCAGCTTCTGCCATGAATTTGATTACTATTCTGAAGAGATCCAGTACTATCTCTCACATTTCCCAAAAAGGCAGTGAAGAATCAAACACATTACTCTTTCTGCAGCTGTTGAAGAATTCTCTTGCTCCAATAGAGAATTTTGGGCACAATGGCCACTAGAGTCCTGCTGCCCACAAATGTGGAGGATTCATGGAGGCAGCTTTTTCTTCTCCCACTGATAAAAATATCTCTGCAATTTCTATATGTCTCCATGAAGTGTGAAATGATTTGGGAAGAAAACTAGGCATTCTCACCAATTAGAACTTCAAAGCAAATTTGTCTGCTCTGGTGTCAACAGAAGGTTGAACTATGGTTTCTGAAATGAGATTTAATAATGCTTATTAGCATCTGCCTTGCCTTTTTAATTTAAAAATGCTTAATTGGGAGGACTAAGAACAGCCAATTAAGTTTAAAAAGGAGGGGGAAAAGAAAGAAAAAACTCGAGAAAGGTATTAACTACTTTGGAATATTCAAGAAGTGATGTTTATATATGAAACGTAAACATTTAAATTAGGGTTTTTTTGTCTCTGTCAGGCATTGTTTTTCCCCCTTCTGTTCCCCCTATGTACATATGCACACATATACAGTTTAGAGAAGGATAGGTGAGATTTTATCTTCCAGTTTTTCATTATTTGCCATCCTTTTTTCTGTAAGATAAGCATAAATGGGAAAACAACCATAAAATTGATCAAGCCTTATCTTGGAGATTAAAAAAATAAATAGAGGAAGGTGTTAAACACACACACACACACACACACACACACACACACACACACACACACACAACCTTCCTTGGAAATACAATGCTAGACTAGATGGACTCTGGCTCAAAACAGAATGTTTACAGTGATTTTGCTATAGCTACAACTGTTTCCATGATACTTTACAAAGAATGAGTACAGAGGTCCTGTTTATACCCAGTGGGTTTTCCTTGTTAAGTTTCATTTCCAAGGTAGTTATGAGTAATTTCAGCAATTTTCTTCTCACTGCCAGAAAGCCTTCAAAAATGATGTCCTTATTCAAGGCTATTTACAATTCAGGACTTATTGTGCAGAGAATTTGCACATGATTGTCTTGCACAGAAAACAGTATTTTTTGTATGGAAAATAATATTTCAGTGCAGAAATATTATTTGCTGCACATAAAATTCTGTTTTCTATGCATGTGTAAATTTGATGCAGGATAAATTCTGAAATACAGCATTTTTTTAGTTGGAATATTATTTTCATTCAGAAAATGTTCTCTGTGAAACAACAGCATACAAATTTATCACATAATGTGTCCCAAACTGAAAAGATTCTCATTAGTCCAGGATACTTCTCATCACAGATTTCCAACAGAAACAACAACAGCTTTTCCCAACCATTTCCCAAATATTTTCTGATATTTTCTCCATTCCTAGCTATTGGCTAAGATATTGTTCAGAGCTTGTGTAGTATAAAACTATGCCAAAAAACAACAATTCTTTATTATGTTCCAGAGAACAAGAAAAGCAAAACCTTGCCAGTGTACTAACACCATGGCATTGTGTGGGGACTAAGGGGGGTTGCAGACTGTCAAAAATAGTGTGAATTCAGTCCACTTTTAGGGTTAGGGTTAGTGCTAGGGAATCATGGGAATTGTTATTTTTCTGAGACATTGAACCTTCTTTGTCAGAGAACTCTAGTGCCACAATAAAATTCAGTTCCCATGATTCCCTAACCTTAACCCTAACCCTAAAAGTGGACTGAATTCACACTATTTTTGACAGTCTGCAACCCCCCTAAGACAACCAGACTGGTAGGAAGGAGTGATGTGTTTGTACATTTTTCATGTAAAACCATGAACTGTTGCTCATCTGGGAGCATGTGTGTGTGCATGTGTGTATAAGGAGGACCCTGAAATTCCTTATATAAGTCAGAAAAAGTCCAACAGTATGCATATCCGGTCTGCTATGGAACTGTAATTCACAACAGGATTAAAGCCACTGTCTAAAACAAGGGTCCCTGGACTTCCGAGGGCTGGAGGTATGCGTGCATGTGCTCAAGCACGTGCGCATGCGCATGACTCCGGATGCCATTTTGTGTTCCAAAATGGCACCTGAGTAGTGCACATGCATGCGCAATGCCAGGTGCCATTTTGTGTTCCAAAATGGCGCCCAGAGACGTGCACATGCATGCACGATGCTGCGCTTTTTGCACAACTCCAGACCCCATTTTGTGTTCCAAAATGGTGCCCGAGTAGTGCGCATGTAGTGCAGAGTTGTGCACAAATGGCATCCGGCGGGGGCGTGAGCGGCAGCAGCGGTGCAGGCACAGGCGCAGGTGCAGGTGGTGACAGGACCGGCCATGGGCTGGTAGGAAGGCCTCGACGGGCCGGGTCCGGCCCGCGGGCCATAGTTTGGGGATCCCTGATCTAAAATATGATACAGAAGGCCCAAAAGAGGAAGGAAAGGGACATGGCTTGAGCCAAGCTGAATCTATTTTGCCATGGTCCTAAGCCTCAGAGTTGATTCACAGTGGTGAAAGAGGTGGAACATAAAGCCATTGATTGGATCCAGACTTAATCATTAGGGTAGTCAGTCAGTCAATGTCAGTCAATAAGACCTAAGTTTGGGTCTAAGGCATTAAGAATAATGCTCTCACTGCTGCTGACAGAAGGGCATGCATTTTGTCTATAGGTATTTCAGTCCTCATGCTTCCCAGTGAAATAATTAAATTTAGTGAGGCTGGTAAAGTAAATAATAACAATGAAGTGCTCTGGGCAGCCAGAATGGACAGTCTTGGACTAACTGCATCAGTTGATTGGCTAAAGAGAGAGAGAGAGAGAGAGTTTTACATGTTCAATCACTAATACAATTTCTGTGCCTTAGGAAGGATACAGATGGGATGAAAGGGACGGCTCAGAGCTGTCCCTTTTAGGCTGAATTGAGGCTAGGGAAAACAGATGTCCAGTCCCAATCCAGCCAGATTCCACCCCAAAAAGGAGCAGATAAGATCTGTTCCTTTGGGGGGCAGAAAAAACTTGCCTCATTTCCTGAAGAGCCATTTAATCTCTTGGAAAAGCGAACTCTGGGGCAAGTGGCATTTAAGCACCATGCCCCCAAGCAGGAGAGAAGCCAGCTGGTGTATAATTGCCGGTCTGGCTTCTTTCCCCCTTGGGGGCATGCCATGTCCCCAAGCCAGCCTCAAGTGGGACTAAACGGACTGCCTGTTTCAGACCTAAAATACAATGACAAAATTGCAAAAGAGTAACAATGACATTCACATCCTTCAGAGGTTTAGTATCCAAACAATGGTTTTTATGGGATGGTCAGAGCAAAACTAATTCTAATGAGGCAGGACTCATGTGAGGAAACACTATACAAAAAAGGTGGTGGGGGGTTAAATAAATTGCTCTGCTGCTCATCAACTCACCAAATCAGAGCTAAATGCCTATGTTTTGCACCCTCACAAAGGCTTGACTGTTTTCCTAGTTTAGGAGTCTCAAGCATTGTCTATCCATGTGTTATTTATTTATCTAATTGTTTAGCATGCAATGTATGTGTATATAATATGCAAGCACCCACCCATTTCTATCCTGTTATTCTAATGTATAAATACCACACAGGTCTGAGTATGACATTTTGTCCCTCTAAATTTGGATAGGGTATGATCTCTATAGATTGTATTAGTTATATTTTCAGGAAGCACCTTTTGAACAAAGTTTGGCTTTGTGTGTTCCTTTTAAAATTGGTGCATCTAGCAAAGAATGAAAATAATACTGTGCAGAGTTGTAATTAGATCTTTTACAACTAGGTCATACAGGTAATTCACTTCTGGAAAGGCTTCGCAATTTTAGAAGGGTAGCAGGTAAAACATTTACAGCTTGCAATGGTCCTTTCCTTTGCCACAGGGCATCTCATTATGTACATTCTCCCATGGTATCCTCTCTTAGGTGCTATAGGACTAAAGATTTTCACAGAGTAAGACAAGAATGATCTTGTTTTCATACCTCCTCTGTAGAGAAAGTTTAACACAGGAAGCCAATTAAGCAGATATGTTTTGGGGAAGTATAATACACAGAAGTGAGGAACGTTATGTGCAGTGCAAACTTCTGGATCCTGTGAATACAAACTTTCATTTCTTTTATTTTTACCTATTTTTAGCAAACATAAGAACACAAAAGAAAGTTTCTAGACCTGATGGATAATGATCAGTAAATCCTTATGATCCCAACTGGAATAGTCTCATATTTTGGTTGATGAAAGCTTTAGAGAAAATATATATTGTTTCATTGTGAATCTGCAGCAATGCAGAACTGGTGTGAATACTGGCACTGGATGAAATAGTCATCCTTTACATAAAGTCCAAACAACTCTGAAGATGTACTGTAATAAACTTGAAGCAATTTTAATATACAGTTCAGAGGTGAGGTTCCTTTCTGTACCTTGTCTTAAATGTAGTGTAGTATTATATATTACCGTATTTTTCGGCATATAAGACACTCCGGCATATAAGACGC
>CM034706.1:107498641-107510048 GCA_020142125.1 Phrynosoma platyrhinos
GCCTGTATATTCACTTTATTAGATGCACCAACTTCCCCACCCTCGTTTGGTGAAGAAAAAATGTGTCTTATATGCCGAAAAATACGGTACATTTGTTATGAACTAATAATACTATTTGCAATGTTGAGGCTATTTTTTGTCTTTGAAATACTGTTAATCTTGAACGTAGACCCTTTCCTCTATTTTTGATTGTAAACATTTCTAGCACAAAGCAAATCAGAGTGCTTTGAAACAGGAAAATGTGTTCTGTTGTTTTGTTTCTTCATTGTTTATCCTAAAAATTAGATTAGACTTTATATGGAAATCTCTACACAAGCATCCAAGACAGTTTCATTTTAAAAACTCCACCAAATTTAATTTCATTTTTTTCTGCCATCTGCATCAGCATACTAATAAATCAGTTTATTCAACCAATGTGCATTTTCATCATGCACATGCATCTGCAGAATCTGTAAAAGCAAAACAAAACAAAAACCCTCCAAACCTGTTGCTCTGTAATGATTTTCTTTACATTCATTCATGTCCTGCTAATGATACTTTCTGTAGCTTCATAATCCCAATGAGCTGCCAAGAAAGTTATTTTGTCCTAATTCACAAAAATGGCAGAAGTGGGAAATATATATTTTGGACCGTAAAGACTTCAGATATGGACATGAGGGATTGTGTATTAGGTCTGTATGTGGGAAGCAGTGGGTTGTTTGACATATACAGAGCTAGGAGATCAGGAAGAACATTTGGGAAAATTCATTACAGATCTATCTTTCAGTGACTTTATATCCAATTATCTGTTTTTATTGTTTTATTTAATTCCCCAAATCACAATTCATGTCTGTTTTTAATATATAGCAGCCGGCATGATTTGTGTCTTGTCATGATAGATGCTAGCAGATAGAAAAGCCATCTAGGTATGCACATCAGGTTGATGCACAGCTGGATATTAAATCTTATGTTAATGTTCAAGATTGGTTAGAATGTTGTCTGGTTAAGTTTGGATAACACTGTTCCAAAACTGATACATTTTTTCATAAATCCAATGAAAGAATGTGAGCTGCTTTCCCCCCTTCCAATTTTAAATGTGAAGGAAAGTAAACCTGACATATTTCTCTAGTGTGTTGGGTGCTTTTAAAAGTCTGAAACCCATTATATTCAGCAATAATACTGCAGACAGAATTAGGGTTCATACATCTTTTCTCCATGCTCATCTTTTAACAGTGGCATGGCAAGCAAATACAACACAACAATAATGACATGAATTTAATATGGCCAAAGAAAACTGTTTTTTTTTTTCTGATTTGTACTTGTATCGTTTTTTTTAAAAAAAAAAAAGAAAAGAAAAAAGAAAGAAATACCAGAATTCACATTTTTTTCATAAATATAATGGAAAAAATGTGAGTTCAAAAGTTCAAATGTGAGAAGAAGCTATATAGACAGAGTTACCTATACCACTTAATGTTCTGAATTTTAAAGCCTTAGTACTGTATTAGATATTTCTATAAAATCTGTTCTTGCCAATTGTGCTTGCATTTGTTTTAGGGTGGCTTTTGTAAACTATGTTGATAAAGTGCACAAAGTCTGTAATGAGCTATTATATCTTTCTGGAATAGCATTGGCATTGACACAGCAGGTCACTCATTGAGGGGAACAGAAACTTTAAAAGTATGTCTGTTCATAGTAAAATCAGAAGTATGAAATCGTGTGTTTAAATAACTTTCAAAGTGTGTGTGTGTATGTGTAACATTTTAAAAAGTGAACCAGAACATAACTTCTCTTCAGTATAAAGATCTGCTTTAGATAATCAGATAAATTCATATGTGAGATAGAAAAGAAATATTTCAAATAGTAGCTGCATAGGCAATTTCTCAGGCAGACGTAGGTTAATGAGGCTGGATCTAGAAAGTATCGGGCAGAGTGTCTGTGCTAAAATTTTATACCACTCTAGTGACTGAGACACACATCTATGGGATGGCATTAATGGCCTTGTCCATTTAATTTATGTGAGGAAGTTTCAAAAGGTCCCCATGCTTGAAAGAAAGACCCCCAGGCATGCATAATATACATTTATGCCATCAAATAAAGTGGGTTTCAGAGTGAGCTTGTCCCCTTCTAATTTTTCACACTTGGTTCATATTCAGAGCAGTAACTTCAACACATTTAGAATGATATGGTTGACAGGAAACTACTTAACAAAATGATGCTCTTATTTAATCAAGAGAAAGTATAGAATCGAGAGACTGCTCAACAGTGCAGTTCTATGCTTCTTCAACCAGAAGTAAGCCCCAGTGTAATGGTACTAATTCCCTAGCATGGGGTGAATAGCACATAGTTTTTTATGTAACTTTGGACTCTGTCTTCCATCAGCCCCAAGCAGCAGAGATGTTTAGAATTCCAGTCCAATAGATTAACAGGCCCATACATTGCCCTATGTGTTTATGATTGCAGTCAAAGATGCCTTACTTCGGCCTGAAGTTGTTTCACCCTGGCACAAGAGGAATAATAAGTGAAATCTCCATATAAGAATAAGGAATGTAGATGGCTTGACTGCATCTGCACATATGCAAGGAATGCACTTATGTATTTCTTCATTCTGTGCAACAAACTGACACATCCATGCAAGCTTGCATAACCTGATTCTTTCCATGTTTATCCAGAAGTAAACTCTTTTTTGGGGCTTTGTGCCACCCCTGGGAGTGGTGTATTGGGGCCATGGCAACTACACGCCATGGCCCTGATCCTCCTTTTTGCTGCCCCCAAAAGAGCAGGCAAATGTCGCCTTGTCTCTCTTGCACCCTTTTGGCATAGCATGCCTGCACACTATGCAAATGGAGCGCCCTGACACCGTGAGCCATATGGTTGGGTGCACGGTATCAGAGCAGAGTTGGGGCGTAGTCAGGGTGACTGGCATGCAGTCACTCTACCCCAACTCCACCCTCAGGCTGGCCTAATGTGCTGGTCTGCATCCCCCCTTAGTATTTTTTAACCTCTAAAAAGGGTAAAACTTGTTTCAAGGGACTGCATGTGGCCTCTTTTACCTAAACAATGTGTAAAAGTTTTCCAAATACAACAACACAGAGACTTTATGAGAAATTCAATGTTCTCTGCCAAAGAAGGGAGTGGGTAGCCTCACACAGGACAAAAAGAACCTGGGTGTCAAAGGAGGTTTCTTTTTATATTGCTAATGGCATTTATATTTTATTTCCTGGATTTAACAACTGTTTGTCTCCCATAGCCTGCATGGCCAAGGAGAATGAATAACAGCTGCCTACATAGATATCCTTCCACACCATCTTAACTGAGAACAACTATGACAACATCTTGACAAAATGTAGGCCTCTGACTCTAACATGGTCATTTTTTCTCTCTTTCTCCTGTTTGATTTTTAACACCTTTGCCTGATGAAGCAGCCAGTAGAGCTTTGATGTATTGTGTCAAGTATTTTGAGCATTTTGATTGGTCTAATAAAGGTATCACTGTTTTGTGGATTTTGGATATTATTGTACTTTGCTGTATGGCCAACATGGCTACCCCTGGATATGGTCTACTGTTCTGAGTACAGCTAGGGGCTATACAGACCACACGCCATGGCCTCGATCCAGCTTTTGCCACTCTAGAAAGAGCTAGGAAATGCCACTCCTTTTTGGGATGGTAAAAAGCTGCCCTTAGCACTACCACAGCTCTTTTGCACTCCTTTGGTGCGTGTCAACACGCTGTACCAACAGGGTGCCCTGGCACCGCATACCAGTGTGTAATCACTTGCCCCAACTCCACCCCAAGGCTGACCCTTTTAGCCAGTCTGCACAAGCTGTTACTCCTGGATATACAGAGTTTAAGAGAACAAAAACAGGCAAATGGTATGGTTAATACTTTATCCATGGTGGCAGAACTGGGAGTCACCTTGCAACAGTGCAAGAAGTTTCATGCCAAAAACATCAGTGTTGGGCTGAAAATCAAAGGTGAAAAGTAGTGCCAATATGCTTCTCATCTGAATTAAAAGTGCTGGTGATGACATTCTAGGAATCTAGGCTATTAAGTCTGGAATTTTGATACCTGAAACAACACTTTCCCCTGTATGCCAAAGCTTTGAGGTCTGCAGGAGGGGCTTCCCTCTTTGACCAGTCAGTCAAGGTAATACTAAGGGAAGATGTGTATGATGTGGCCTTTTCTGTTGTGGAACCTCTGCTATGGAATACCCTTCCCTTAAATATCTACTTGGCACTAATGTTCCTGACAATTCTGCACCAAATAAAAACAAGGCTTTTCACGAATGCCTTTGGAACCTTATGGATTTTCCACAAACCCACAAATGTACATAGTTTTACACTATTTCTAGCTGTTTTCACTGGTATTAAGCTGTCTTGTTGCACCTTGTAAATGTTTAATCATCTTTAAATGTGAATCTTTAAATGTGTTGTGTAGATATTTATGCCGTATTATCTCCTACAAAACCAGGGACATAATACCTTTGGTCTGCCCGACTCTTTGACCTTCAAATCTTATCAGTTCCACTCATCATGACCACTGGTAAGGGATTGTGGGAGTTGTAGTCTAAACATACAGAAGGTTCCTCACTCCTTATTTAAACAGAGCTCTGGAAACAGAGCTAGAAAGATCTGGCTACCCCTGGATATGTTCTACTGTTCACAAATCTGCTGCCTATCACAGTCAATATTACCAAACTAGATGAACTGACTTCATGTATTAGACTTGCCAAGTAAGTGGTTGCACTTCTTGAGATGTCAAAAAACAGACATTAAGACTGACAGCTAATGATCTTTTATTTTCAGCTACCACTGTTCTGAAAATAGTTTCTGTTAAGGCTTTGATCTACTTCAAAGTCACTGTTTACATCAGTTCTACTTCAATAATTTTGTTGCTGTTATCATCAGTTTTTAGACGCCAAACATATATTCTGAAGGAATAAAGTTCTGGTATCTCTTCAATTCCTGCCATATGGAAAATATTGGCAGATGTGTTACTTACTCCCACTGGCAATAAATACCTTCCAGATTCACTCAATAATCACATTTTCACTTAAGCAGAATCTTAATATCATAACAAAAAGGAAGAACAAAAAAGGGTTTCTCCCTGCTTCAAGCCAGCTGAGGAATGTAGAACATGGGGAAAATATGAGTAAGAATCATAGATTTAGACAAATGGCTTATCAGTATTCAGAATAGTAATACATATGATTAACAATTGAGAGGCTTGTAGCATATTAAAAACCAACAGCTTTATTACAACACCACTTTCTAATATTAAAGTTCAAATTGTCAGATACATATTCAGTTGGCATGTAAATACAGCAGCAGGTTTGAAATGACACAGATGTGGCAAAAAGCAAAAGTATACAACAAATACACTTATATTTATGCATAATAAGCACAGTATTAATGAGAACTTTAGCTACAGTGATATTCATGGGTATGTCTGGGCTTCTGCCTAGCCCCTTGTCTTATTTTGTTCTAGAAAATGGTGAATGCAAGAGGCTTAGGGCTTGTTTACATTACCTACATACCCTGAATTCCCCATGGGCATGCTGTTTACACTACATAGACTACAAATCAGGTCAGGGATTTTTACACAACATCCAGATCTGATTCAGAGTTTCCAGCCCTCATTCCACATTAAAAAGATGTGCTTTTGGTTCTGGGTTTTCCAGAAGACTCAGAGCAAAACAAGTTCTCAATGGTCATCTTCCTTCCCACTCAGTCCCTGGGAACATCCCTGACAGGTTGCTCTGCAGACATGAGTTACTCTGAGGTCAAAACATTCTGACCTCAGGTCAAGTCACACCTGTAACAGCTGATTCAGGAGGACCACATGGGAAGGTAGCCACCCACTCTTTGCTGAAAACATGCAGCAGATAAGGAGGGGGGGATTCAGGGCCAGAATACATCAGGGTCAACCTGTCCTCATATCATTATGAAACAGATAGGATTGTCAGACTGAAAACTGATGGAGTACCTTTCATGGTTTTGTAGAAAAGGGCATTTCAGCAAATTGTTGCTTGTCACACAACCAAGTAACAACAATTCCTGCTGAAATTTCCTCTTCTACACAACCACTAAAGGTACAAGGTTGTTTCCAGTTTTTACTCTGACCATCCAAGAAACAGGAGTAGGAAATGTGTGGTCTGCATACAGTACAGTTGCCATCGTCCTTCACTATTGGATATTGTGACCAAGACAATCTTCCTGCCAATGCTCCAAGGCTATCCTTATACTTCAGAAACATCCCTTGACTCCTTGGTCTTGACACTTCTGCTGTTTATACTCTTTTTTACACTTCCTTTTAAATAAATTATGGTTGGGGTCCACAGTGTCCTTCTCTTGTGTTGATATTCTTGTAAATTTATTTAGCCAGTACTCCTTTTTGAAACAAGTGAACATTAACTTTATTTACAAGCATGTGTTAAGATTGTATCTTTTTCCAGGTTGTTTCACAGATCATATGGTTACAGTAGTTACAGTATTTTAATAAAGAAAAGCTTAAGGTTTTCCCTTGATATGTATCTAGTCATAACTGACTGTAGCGGGTGGTGTTCATCTCCATTATCAAGTTGAAGAGCCAGCATTGTCTGAAGAGCCAGCATGGCCAGCATGACTGCAAAGAATGTTGTTACCTTCCCACCAAAGTGTTACCTATTTATCTACTTGCATTTGCATGCTTTCAAACTGCTAGGCTGGCAGAAGCTGGGACTAGTGATGGGAGTCACTTTGTCACATGGCACTTGGGCCTTGAACTGCCAAGCTTCTGACTTTGTGTCCATCAGAATTGGCATCTTAACCATAAAACAATTGCATCCCTGTGCTTTAATAGTTACAAGTTATTTCTCATTCAGTTCCCTCACTGAAGTCCTTCAATCCTAAAATGTTTCTGATTTCTCTTAATCTTATATTGTTAATCTTATTCCCTTACAACAGAACTATGAATTCTGCTAAGGTACACTCTCCTGAAGTCCAGCTGTCACTACTCAGAATGAAACAGATCTGAACTACTCTGAACTGACCTTAAATTGACACACATTCCCTTCTCTCACTAAACCACTTCACTTCTCACAGTACTGACACACTCTGGACCTTATCACACGGGGTCTAAAGCAGACAGAACCCCGTCCCATCCCCATCCCATTGCGGTTCCTTTGCCCATGTGTTCACATGATGTCGCACAGAACCCCGTCCCATCCCCGTCCCATTGCGGTTCCTTTTCCCGTGTGTTCACACGACGTCGCAGAGAACCCCGTCCCATTCCCGTCTCAATGCGGCATCATCCCCGTTCTTTTGAATGCCGGTTTCCTGGGGAATTACATTTGCGCGACCAGAATGATACCGGAATGATGCTGCTTTCGTTCATTGTGCAATGATGCTAGTTGCGTCTGATAGTAATTTCCGTCTTGTGGGGTCTATACTGGTATAGTTCTGGATTGATTCCATACCGCTTTCTTGCCGCTTTGAGACCCGTGTGTGATAACGTCCTCTGACTCTCTCTGACTGACTCCTCCATTTCATAGCCACTCCTCTTACAGCCAGTCTGAATCAGGATTAGCTGTTGGGAATTCTACTTTCCCTGGTGACTCATCACATATATGTTGTCCAGCATTGATAGGAACTGCAGAAGGCCTCAGCACAGCTTTAAAGCTAATTGTTTTGCCACTTGTGTGGCTAATTGTGCACCACTAAAACATGAGTTTCCCCTAGTGTATCTAGTCCTCCAAATATCATCCCACCATTGTCTCAATGTACTCCTTCTCTAGCAAGCTATAACTCCCCATTTCTGTTTAATTTGTTCTGTCACTGCTAACAGGAATCTGAAGAGAACAAAATGGTAGTTCTATGCTAACCAGAGTTGCCAGGTTAAGAAACAGGACAGGGCTTTTGTACCTTTAATAAAAATACAAAAGAGGGAATTTCATCAAGTAATGTTTGCCATACAAGCTCCACCTGCTGAAATTCCAGCTTTTACACAACTATTGAAGGGACAGAAACACTTCTATTTTCTACTTGGTAATCTTGTTATACTAAGGAAGGTATATTAACCAATCTTTCTTTAAAATTACTTTTATTTTTTAAAGCTATTCTTTATCTTTATTTTTCAATATTGTCTGCATTTGTGTAATCTGCCTTTCCAATCCTTCTTTTAGAAAATGGCAGCTTAAATTTTCCAGAGCAATGCCCATAAACACATATATAAAAATATGTACACATAAACATATTGGTTAGTCTTCAAGATTTGTTGCATACTTAGTTGTACCTAGTTATATTAAGAAAGTCATGTAGTGATCTTATTTTATTGACTGCCTTCTGAAAATATTTTTCCCCTTACCACACACCATATATTCCCATCCCAGCATGTTTTAGATGTTTTAAGCTACGAGTCCCACCCCCACTGGTAGCTTTGCATTACAATTCCAGGATACTATGCTGTATTCATTGAAGTGTGCCTCCAGAGTATAAATTACAATTTGGAGTACAAATACAATAGTGGATTACAGACATGTAGCTACAAGGAGGGGAAATTAGGGGAATTATCCTTCCATTCCATGTAATTTCCCCACAAACTCCAAATGCCTAGCATTGCAAGAGTTTAGGAATCCTAAGAAGTGGGACTGCAAATTTCAGAGTTGTAGGTTCTAGATTTTCAGTGTCTCACTCTGTAATTTGGGATCTGAAGGAAAATTTAACTGGGATGATTAATTCTCATTTGGGTGGACAATGACACATTTTCCCCTGATTTTTTGATATATCCCTAGTGTCTTTCAGACTATACAGACACTACAAATCTACCAGCAGATCCAGCTCCTACCATATGCCATCAATTGCCGTATGGCTAACCAAAGAAACAATTATGCAAAATAAACTAAATAGTGCATGTCAGGTTTCAGGATTTAAATTTCTTGACAAAAAATTTGGGCTGCATTTATCCAGATGATAGAATGGTGACTTTTCAAATCAATAGCACAAGTGAAAACCATATGAATTTAATTCCTCTTCCATTTTTCCTATGGGTTATTTCAGTCTCCATCTCTAACAGCATATGGGAAGATCTTCATGAGAATATATAAATGTTTCACATTTTAATCACTCAATAGGCAAGATATTATAGTTAAAAAGTGTATCATTGTGAAATTCTAAATTAAATTCCATGCTTTTCTTTCTGCTACTTCAGCCAAAGAACAATTTTATGTCTAATAGAAATTTATTATGGAAGATATAATTTATATCTGCATACTTTATTACCTGCAATTTCTCTCTGACATCTAGGTGGGGTGAAAATTGTCTGAGCTGTTCTGTGGATATTTGATTGCATTCATCATTTTCTAGGATTTCAGTCTGATATTCTATTTAATGAGAAGGCTGCTTCTGTGTATACTGGTTTGACTGTTGGACTAAGCATGTGAGTTCAAATTGCCATTTAGCCATGATAATTCACTTGGTGATTTTGATCTGTCTATCTCAGTCTAAAAGGAAAGCAGTGACAGATCTTATTCAGATCTTCTGAATAAATATCTCCAGAAAATCCTATGATAGAGTTGCCATTTATTGAAGTCAACTTAAAAGCACATAGAAACATATGTGATGTATTGTTCATTTAGGATAATAATAGGAAGTGTTTGTTGAGCAAATGTTAAAATGAAACTAGTGTTCTCTCCTAACAGCCTAGTAATTCTGCTCTCAAATGTGCATATTAAGCCGTACCATATATGGATCATCATAATAAATGGATAGGATTTGGATAGGTTAAAGTTTTTTGTTTTTGTTTTTGCCTTTGTGGGCCACAGGCTTTACACCAACATTGTCCAGAACATAGAAATAACACTGTTCCCCACTTCTTATAAGTAAAACATAGATATATTAGATTGTGACTGTAATATGGCAAGGAATAACTTTATTGTTATAGTTTGTGTGCTATATTTTGTGTATAAAGTAAAAAAAAACAATGGCAATAAATGTTCACTGTGATTGCTGTTTTCATAGAATTAGAGTCATGTGATAGAAACCATTTCTGAGCATTCAGCCAACTATTAACAATAAGATAAAATAAAATAAATAAAGCAAATCTATTTGGGAGATGCAAAAATGGATAAGTTATCCTTGTTGGTTCAATAGTTCTGAACCATGTTGACACACACATGATGCAGTCCATTGATGACAGTTCAAAATTTGTATCTAGTTGGTAGCCTATGAAAAGACCAGTAAAATTTGACTAGTCGGATGTTGGGTGACCTTGCAAAAATGGTCAATTTCAAGTCTTGCTTAATTGAGAAAAAGAAAATGAGTAAAACTTCCTGTAAATTGGCTGATAACAAAAGAAGAGTGAACAATGCTGATAGGTAGAGATTAACAGATAGGATGAGCTTGAGATAGTATATATACCACAGAACCCACAGATCATTATGTTACACTGCTGTGTAAGATGCTCAATTCCTTCCCAATATAAGGCTGTCTTAGGAAACATCTTCCCTAGTGAGAAATGCCAAACTCACCCCGAACTCTCATGACATATGACTATTTCTAGGGAGATATTGTGGTTTCTGAATCTTAATCCAACTTTACCCTGAACTAATCAAAATTTTGAAAAAGCATGATGTTTTCCAGAAACCCCAAGTGACCTCAGATTCTTTTGGCATGTGGAGAAACACCCCCCCCGATGCATCGGGAGGGGCCTTCTATTGCGACGGCCCCATAAAAGGGCACCAACGCACGATTGGCTGAGCAGACCGGAAGTCCCGCCCTTGCCGGCCTGCTCAGCCAATCAAATGGAGGTCTTGCTCCAGGGTCTTGCGAGACTTCAAATCTCATGAGATTTCGAGCGAGACTTCAGGAGGCAATTTAGCCTCACGCTGCCACGTGTCGGCAGCCATTTCTGAATTGCAGATGAACAAGGTGCTCGTCTGCCTTATTGGCTCCTGGGCTTTTGGGCCTTACAAGCGGCCTAGCCCCCTTTAAAAACAGGAGCCGAGTAGCAGGGAAAGAGGCGCAGTTCGGCGGACTCAAGCCGCAGTGCGCCTTTTCCCTGGGGGAGATGATAGGAGCCTGGTCTTAGGATCAAGGCCATGGCTCAATACAGGCCGCAGGGGAAGCAGCAGTATAGCCCTCTTCAGAGGAGCTTGAGGATGGGCTGTGGAAGCGGAGGGGAGCACGCCATGAGCGCGGCCATGGCTCCAGACTGAGGTTTGTTTGGCTGCATTTCACAGCCGGTTTTTGGCCTAGCCCTCCTCGGGAAAGCCTGAGGGCAAGGGCCAAGAATGGGGCGCGTTTTTGCCGTAGCAAGCCGCGGCTCCTTGTTAGATGGGGTTTTTGGCCCCCGACGCGGCCTGGGTGGCTGGCTCCCAGAGAAAACGAAGGAATGTTTGGCTTACGTTGCTTCCTCAAATCAGTGAGAGGGCCAGGCCTTGGTGGTCCTGACGGGC
>CM034706.1:107513404-107524390 GCA_020142125.1 Phrynosoma platyrhinos
TAAGAATTCTTATGATGTCATATCCGGCTGGGGGAGGGATTAATTATTATTGTGTAATACTGCACAAATTAATGGACTTGACGCATGCCGTGTTAGAAGCAATTAATTCATAGCGCTTGCGCTTAACTACACGTACGCATGCTTCAAGAACAAATTCGTGTTTAAGAAACTGCTATTTAAATGTTTAATTGATTGATATCAAGACCCTGTATAAAATAAAATAAAATAAAATACACGTACTCATGCGTCAAGAACGAATTCGTGTTTAAGAAACTGCTATTTAAATGTTTAATTGATTGATATCAAGAGTATAAAATAAAAGTTGTGGCCAATGATTTACCCAAAAAAATCATGTTCGGTGTCCTTTGTGCCGGTGCAATTGGATCATCTCCAATTCAGCCCAAACTGTTGTCCACATATTAAGAGCCACACTATCTCTCTTCCATGCCCTGAACAGCACAGGGAAAGGGAATAGCCTGTTTTCAGTGCTGCTACTGTTTCCTTGCAGATATGAGCTCTGGCAAAGCCTGTCTGTCACTTTTACTGATGACAGAAATGTGAACAACAAGGAGGAGGACACTCTACCTCCTACTTCTTGATCATAGGGGTGCATTGTTCTGACATCAGCAAGCTTTACACAGAATTCCTGCCTGTCTGGAACTAGTGGTGGCAGCTCTGAAAACAGACCAGTATTGCTGCTTTCTCATGAGTAAGAAATCTCTGCAAAAGCTTGCCCAGCATACTGAGATCATAACAGGGCTCCCATGTGATAAACAAAAAGGGCATAGAAGAACCCCTACCTTGTTGATCACATTATGGGGTGCCCCATTTTCAGGCAATGAGTCCGGTGTACTCTAGGGAGCTCCTAACAGATGCAGATTCACTGTTAAATGTCAATGGACCTGAAAACTCTTCAAATAAAGAGGTGTAGTATAAGAACCATGACTGTTTCATCACTCCTTTTGCAGAATGTTTTAACTTTTCAGTTACCTTGTGTGTCAGAAGTCTGTGGCCTCACTAAATGATGATGAGTTCAAGGGCTGGCTGGTGTTATGTCTTCTGTTGATAACTAAAACATTCAGATGTGGGGAAAAGTTTAGGTAACAATTGTGGTTACCTATAACAAATAGGAATACAGAATTATCTTTAATATATTCCACTTACGACAATAACTAAGGGCCTGAACAGACTGCCAGAAATAATCCAACTTGAGGCCACTTTAACTGTCCTGGTTCAGTGCTAGGGAATAATGGGAATTGTAGTTTTTTTCTAAGACACTGATTCTTCTCAATCAGAGAGCTCTAGTGCCACAGTTCCCATGATTCCCTAGCATTGAGCCAGGGCAGTTAAAGTGGTCTCAAGCTGGATTATTTCTGGCAGTCTGTTCAGGCCCTAAGTATTGGCAAGGGGGCCTGGAATGATAACTGAAGATTATTAATTTTAAGAAGTAACTTTACAGTTTGTGTCTGTGTTCTACTTAATAAACTCTTAGAAGCTGCCAGTGTCAGAGTGTGTGTGTGTACATAGGACTTCAGAATACTATTAGAAAACTCCCATTGATTTTAAATGTTTCCATTCAAGTTCTGATGGGATGGAAGAAATATATCAATTTTAAAATAGTTCAACTAGCCTCCCACTCTTTTTCTAAGCACAATCTGAAGCACTAATTTTAAAGTACTAAATGACATGGGATCCACATACTTGAAGCAAAAGATTTTGTATCCCACGACATGAAATAAGAGGTAACACCAGATAGGATCTTTTTAGTTGTGGCACCCTGGCAATAAATCCGTTTTCTATTTGCTGCCATCCAGAAGCACATTAACACTTGACTCTATTCCGGATAAACACCAGCAATCATTGATCAAGTGGTTACTGATAAAATTAGCATGAGTTGCTGACTAGCCCTCTTTTGTGAAGTAAGTGCTGAGCAGAAGCAAATCTGAAAAAGAAGTGGAGTGTTTAAAAAAAAAAAGGAAGAAAGAACTACTTACCACTCATCAGAATCAGACAGAAATGGCTGATGCTTGTGGCATTGCTCTCTTTCTTCAGTAGCTTCTTGCTTGCCCCCTCAGTGTCTGGCAATCTATCTAATTTCTGTTATTTCTCAAACCACTAAGAGTATCATTGTGATAAATTTAACTACAAATATATGCTTGTTTGGAATTTACTTATTTGTAAATTAAGGCACCATCAATCAAGATTTTGATATGCTCCTCATCTAGTTACAATGTAATTATCTGGCATTAAGTATTGGCTCCCTCAAAAGCTCATTTCTGGGATGACATAGGGGGGATGAAGACAGGCGGCCCTGGGCCACCTTGGGAAGCAGAGGATTGGGGCTGCTGCTACCATATGCAGTGCCCCAGATTCTCACTTTTGCTGGCCCTGAAAGGAGCAGCAAAATGCCGGTCTTTTCAGAGCTGGAAAAAAGGGCACCTGAAGAGCCACCGCACAGCTCTTCTGTGTCCCTTCAGGTACAGCACATCAAGACACTGAGCCAGAAGAACATTCTGACAGTGTGTGCCATGTGTAAAGGCGCACGCCAGCAGAAAGTCTTCAGAAAGGAGTTGGGGCAGCCAGTGTGCATCTGACCCTCCCCTCCCCTGTTTCCAAGACGGCGTAAAGGGACGTCTGTAGAGACCCATAGTAAAACAAGTAGATGTTGGAGAAAAATCTGTAAAGGCCCAAGAATGGTTGAAGATTCACAAAGAAGTACTCCAAATAAATGGGAAGGTCAAGAAACATGCTAACACTGTAGAAGTATTTCGAATGAGGTCACAGGACAATACAGACCCAAAGAGAATTGAAGGGGTCATACATAGTAAGAATAATTGAATGTGCTGAAATTCTTCTTTCCAGGCATCTCAAGTACACTTCAAATTCCTCCTTAGTCAACATCATGTGATAACTATAACTTATCTTTTGCATGCATCCATGGTGAGCTTTGCTGATCTCTGAGAGGATCTGTGTGTGAACCACCTACAGTTCTGAATTAGTCCAATGTTAACACATCTTATCATTCTTTGACACAGATCTACTTTACTATTCTTTCAGAAAACAGAGAAGATTATCAGATGGGGAAAAAAGCTGGGAATAAAAGGCATACTCCTGACAAAGTAGCATGATCATGCTGAAGATTTTCAGACACATTGCACTTATCCAGGACTTAACCCACGAAGAACCAGTAATGCTCCAGCAACAGACAATTCATGGAGAAGTCCTGTGAATGGTTTGTTGCTAGAGCATTGCTGGTTCTTTTTGGCTTCCTCAAAAGCTCATTTCTGGGATGACATAGGGGGGATGCAGACTTTTGGGTTAAGTCCTGGATTAGTGTGATGTCATCTGAAAATCTTCAGTGCTATTGTGTTACTTTGCCAGGAGTACGCCCCCCTCCCGTTTTCCCCATCTGATAAAGGGGGGGGGGGAAGTGTGCCATTGGGCACAATGAATTATGATTAACTATTATGGATGATTAATTAGGAGTAGTATAGCTAATCTTATGCATGTTTACACAGAAGCAGGGAGTGATGTGTTCAGGTTGTTTTTAAAATAAGAATTTAACAAAATTCATAAACATTCTTCTTTGGGGTAGAACAAGTTTGAGTCTCAAATGTGGAAGAAATCTAAAATGACTGATTCATCCACCTACCTCAGAATGCTTAACTTGCATCTAATTTTGAATTGCTGTTTCTATTCATTTTACTGCTGAATTAAGGTTTCTCCTGTTTATTTGAAAGGCTTTTATCTTTTGACACCTGTCTGCTAGGCAGGTACAAAATGGCCCTCTTTTTGTCGAGAGCAGTTGTATTATTGAATTTTGTCACCACAAACAAAAGAGGATCCATTTTAAATCATTTTTCCACAACATTTCAAGAAAGTAAAAAAAATGAATTTTAAAAATTAAGTGTGGACAAAAGTGAAACTGACAAATTTTGTACTAGAAGAAAGTTGTGAGAAGATTGCAGTTTTTTTTTATTTGACATTGCTAGTATATTCTCATTTTTTCCCCTGTCTTTCAGAATAACCTAGTTATTGAATCTCTAAAGTAATGTTCTGCTCTTTAAGAAAAGGGAAAGCTTTCATGATTCTCAGCGGACCTACCTGAACTCTTCCAGGAAGAATATATTATTTCTTCTCTTTCATAATTTATTTTTATGAGTATAATGACAAATAACATAAAGCAAATTTTATAGGAAATGGCTAGTAAAAATCTCCATAAAATGTCTGTCCATAAACATTATCTCATCAGTCAGGTACTAAGGAAACAGCTTTCCCTCTCATCCATTCTTTCTGCTTGCAATCCTAAAATGTTTTATTTGAGTCTTGGTGAGGTAAAATTCAATTTAAATCAACTTGATACAAATCACCATTTAAATTGTTATTCTAAAGGATTCAATCTGAATAATTCAAATCACAATTAAATAATTAGTGAGGAAGAGTCTAGTTAATGATTATTTTAAAGTAGAAGTATATTATTGTTTAATATAACTTTAATACATATTAGAAGTTGTATAATTAGCATTTATAATGATATCATTGTCCTAGGCTCTTATTCATGACATTCTAAAGAAAAAGTGTTATTCTAGGCAGCTGACCTGCAACAATGTTGCACATGCACCCAGAAACCTCTCCTCTACCTATGATTTCTTGATAATATATTTGTAATTTGGTCACATGGGAAGCAAAGCAATCACTTGAGAAGTTGCAGCAGGATTTCAGCAACTCCCACTCTTCCATCAACCAGAACCTGGAAGAATTCACACAACAAATTCACTTTTTTGACAACACTTTGCCACTGCACAATGGACTTCTAAGCATGACAGTCCATTGAAAATCCTCTGAACACACACACACACACACACACACACACACACACATATATATACTTCTATTTTCAACCAGAGCACACTACCAAATCTATTGTTTACAGACAAGCCCTCCGATATAATCACATTTGCTCAGATCTATAAGACAGACTCAAAATTCTTGAATTTACAACAGGCATTTCTTAAAGTACAATACCTAACTAAATATTTGAAGAAACAAATCAATAAGGCAAGATTAATATACAGGAATGATTTACTACAAGACAGACCAAAAACAAAAAATAGAAGAACAACCCTAGCAGTCACCAACAGTCTGCAGCTGAGACCACTCAAAGATATCATCAATGAGTTACAACCAATTCCGGAGAATAACACAGACCTCTCACAAGTTCTGGGAAGAAGACCTTTATTCATAAGATGGATGTACAGGGATAAGATTCTGGCCCAAACTCAAATGCCAACTCTTTCCACATATTTACTCTGGGAGCAATGTATAGTAGCCAATAACATCACTCACGATTCACTCAGGGGTACATTTATTTGTTCTTCCTCTAATGTAATATAAAGTCAGCCCTTGGTATAGGCAGACTTGCCATCTGCGAATTTGAGTATCCACAGACTGCAAGCCCCTTGTCCCCAGTGATGTGCTTGCACACTGCTGAACTGCCATTAGGGACAATGACTTGAAGGGCAAGAGCCAGGAAGGGCACTTCCGCTTCCACCACCACCATGGCTGCCCCCAGGCAACCCTTCCATCCCACCCTGGCATGGATAGACAGGAGGGCAGGAGGCTCCACTGACTTCCTGCAGCCACTGCCAACAGCTCCTCCCAGTGCCCAGGAAGGGGACCCAATCCTTCCTGTTGCCCAGCTCTCCTCAGCCTCCTTGGTTGGGGCTCTCCTCCACCCACCCCCAGAGGAGCCCTTTTTTCAGGGGAGCCCTTCACTTCAAGGCACGAAGAGGGAATTAGGAGGGAGGCTCCAGCCCTTGCCAGGGAAAGAGTCTAAAGCTGGTGGCCATTCCCCAGCAGGAGCTTCCAGGGGCTGCTCCCAACCCCACCACAACACACACACACACACACACACACACACACACACACACACAGCCCGGGATCCCTCCATGCTGGTTCTCTGGGCACCTTGAAGTGCACAGGGCCCCTACCCATCTCTCCAGCTCTCCACTACAGGACATGGCTGAGGCCTCTTCTCCCCAGTCGGGGAGGCAACAGGCTGGCTGATGGGGGACAGCACCTCTCCCTGCCCCTTCCCAGCTGAGGCAGCTGCTTTCCCTCCCCTGAGGTGCATCTGGCGGTTCCTGGCAGAAGTGAGGGGCAGCTCTGGAACCCATCTTGTCCCCACCATGGTGCCCCCTCCCCCAGAATCTCTTCATCCATGCCATCTCGGTACAGAGCTAGCAGTCAAGGTCATGGAGAGACCCTGGCTGGGCACTGGGAGGAGTCAGCAGCAGTGGCAGGACTGGCAGGCAGGGAACTTGAGCATCTGCAGATTTTGGCATCCAATGAGGGGGTCCAGAACAGATCCCCACAGATATTGAGGGTCCACTGCATGTCATCCTATGCCAGCAATGCCCCTCTATAATCTGCATCATACAGACAGGACAGTGTCTACAAAAGAAAGTTAATGGACACAAATGTAACATTAGAAATGGCAATTCTCAAAACCCAGTTACAGAATATTTCAACCTCCCTGGACATACACTAAGGGATTTACAGGTTGTGGTGCTTGAACAGGGAAATTATAAAGGAAGACTAGAAAGAGAAACAACTGAATTGAGTTATAGTCACATTTCAATCCTTTAACAAAGTGTAAATAAAGACAACGGGTTCATGGCACACTAGATATATTAATAAAGAATATTTGTTACTGTACATATAATTAATCTTCTTATGGAGAGTTTTGAATCCAGGGAAGCTGGGTTTTAATAAGCAGATTTATTGCTTTCCTACACCAACACTAACTGCCCACTGTAAAGACCTGAAAGAACTGTATCACCTCACCCAACCCTTTGAAAATTTAGGACAAGAGAAATGATTTACACATTTCTAAATCCTATTATGGTTGGCCCTTTGTTTCCACAGATTCTTTATCCACAGATTCAACCATCCATGGCTTGAAAACTGTATGGGGTTGTGGGGTGTTCCATAGATTTTGGTATCCAAGGGAGTTCTTGGAACCAAACCTCAGCAGATATCAAGGTCCCACTGTACATTCTATCCCATTTCCACAATTGTATAAATATGTTTTATATCTGAGATCTTCATATCACTTTGTACTGCATCTAAAGAACTGGATTTATATCAGTGAAAGGTCATGATAAAATAAAACCAGTTACTCTTCAAGGTGCTGTTACATTTCTTTTTTTCTCTAATCTCCTTCCTCTTTTTTATGTTACTCTTTTTATTTATTAAAAAACAAACAATATTTTTAAGGGAAAAGGGATCTCAGGGTCCCAAATAATGGATTCATATGTTGGCAAATCTTTCCTGTTCACAACTCTCCATATTAGGGACAGAAGGGAGCAGGGCAATCTAGCCTCTTTTTATACATTGTCTGCATAATTAAGATATATCCTCCTTTTTGTACATTGGGAGCATAATTAGGGTCTACAGTTACCTGGTCTTTCAATTGTATTTCCAGAATGGGAGAGTGATAAAAGTTGGATTTATAATAGAAGGTATATAGTTTTCTAGCTGAGAATTTTCAAGACTTTTCACTGCCTAAACTACATTTGCCAGATTTTTAAAATAGAAAACACCCTACAAGAACAATAAAAGTGTTCAAATGATGTAACTTTGTATTGCAGTTATTTCCTAGCATCCACACTGGTGAGTTACACTGGGAAGTCTCTCCCACTCCTGAAATGAGAACCAAAAAGCAACAATAAAAGCACAAAAGGCAGCACTGCATTGAGAGCTGCCCATCCTCAGCTTTTTCTGCTCACTTGTATTGATTTTGTTATCACAATTCAGGATTTATATCTGTGCTTTTAAGGCCCAAAGCCTGATAAATTTTTAAAAGACATTGCAATAGTAAGTCAGAACACCTTAGAGATGAGAAGGTGCTTCTCACCTTTAAGAGATAAGGAATTCAAGTGGAATACTCAACATTTCAGAAAGCAAGAGTCTTTCCACAGTGGAATTTTTGTACTAATACCTCACACTGCAGATTTTTTTTAAAAAGGTAACAAGTTTGGTCTTCAGAAAAAGAGGGTGATCCATCCAAGGGTGGGAAGGAGAAAGTCAGGAACAAAAACAAAAGTTGCTCAGCTATAAGCTGTAGGGCTGTATTTTACCATCACAATATATACAATACTACAACCTGCATAACCAGCTATGACTTAACAGGCTGAAGAGGAATCTGACTTTAGATCTCAGGACACCTAGGCTAGAGATGGATGGGGATTTCATATCAATTTGTTTTATAGACTAATTCATTGAAAGATACACATTTCTTTAAATGCAGGATTGAAAAAGAACTTGAATGCTTTGTTTATTTGCTCTGCATGGTAGAATTAGGTTCAGGACTCTGCTTAAATCTTTAAAAGCTGAGCCTGAAAATACACGTTGCTACTGATTTTGGGTCTCCCATCCAAAAAGCTTCCCCTGCTTTAGCAACTATCTGATAAGCTTTATTTCTTTCCATGCTGGGAACATCTGTACATATTAGGGGCATGCACTGACACCAAGATTTAGCCTAGAACCTGAGTAATTGATTCAAAAAATGCTCAGCTTTTTTGAAAGCCAAATGATTCAAGTCAGCTGCTGAAGGTGATGTGAGATTTAGAAATCTGAATGTCCATATCTTCTGACTATCATGGGAAATCAACAAAGGCCTCCAGCTTTCAGTTACAGGAAGGGATCTAATTGAACTGTAGTGGAATCTGATAAGGAGATGAAGGCTACCAAATGTCTTCTATTTTTTCTTTGCTAAGTGCCTTTAAATGTTGACTTTTAAGGAAAAAGAGAATGACCAACAACTTTAAAAAAGAAAAAAAATGCCAGGAATGGAAGAGGTGGGCAAACATAGTTACTCATCCTTATCCTGTGATTGCCCAAAAGATTATCACACATATCACGCTTATCCCATCATTATCCTGTCAATGAAGTAGAATTGTCCTGTCAGTTTTTATTAATGGAAACTTCCATTAATGAAAAATAACAGGACAATTCCATTTCATTGACAGGATAATGACAAGATAAGTGTGACATACGCTAATCTTTGGGTGATCATGTGATAACCTTATTTCACTGATGGGTTAATGACAGGATAAGCACAATGTCATATGATAATCTTTGGGCAATAATGCAATAAGGATGAGAGTGAGCCACTTCACTCTAATCCTTTTCCCTGTGTGATAATCTCTAGTCTCTATGGTGAGTAAGCAGCTAAAAGAAGAAAAGGCTGTTATGGTGTCAGTGGAGGCTGAATGGTAGAGTGAGAAGGTAGACAACAGAGAAGGTGGGCATGCAGAAAGGACCAAACAACCATGTAATTAAGAAAGAAGGGCAGTGTTCCCCAGTTATGAGAAGTATAAATCTCCTAAACAAGATCAGGTTTGCCCAGAATGTTGATAAGAGTGGATGCACCAGATCAGCACCTTACTAGTCAAGAGACAAAAGAACAAGGATAGCTGGTGGAGGTTAAAACACTATAAGAGCAAGGCTTCAGTGGATAGGGAAAGCAGAAGCAGAAAGTCAAATACATAGCTTAAGCAACAGCATTACTAAACAAGTGTGATCCATCAACAGTGCATAGAAATACTCTTTTAGGCAGCACCAAGTGAACTATTCAATAGTGATGTACAGAATACTTTAAACTGTCTTCTCTTTCAAGAATTATTGTTTTGCATTGCATTGCGTTGTGATGCTTCTTTACAAAAACAACAACAAAAAAACAACCCCAAACACTTATTTTTTTGCACAACAAACTAATTTGCAGAGGAAGCAATGTTTGGTGCAGAAGACAGCATATTTTATTGAAAGCACATCTTTTTTCTGTGCAAAATGTTGATAATAGTTTGTAGGAACAATTTTTCCAGATATTCTGAAATGTGAAAAATGCATAGAAACTCTTGTAATCTCACCCAGCTGTGGTAGGGGCAACTTCTGAAATTTCTCATCCTTGTGAGAATGCAATAAGGAAATGTGTATCCCTTAGCCCAGAGAACACCTAGATGTGCAATGAGAGAAGAGGATACAGGTGGGCAGAGACAACTGGTGGAGGAGAGTAATAGGCTAGCAGAGTGAGCAGACAGCAGAGAATGTCAGGCAAAGAAAGCCTCAAGCCTGTTAGTTCACATTTCCAAAATGCTACACACTGACTGTGCTCCTTTGTACTGGTATTAGAATTGTGTTTTGGAGAGTATTCTCAACTCCAGTGATTTATGTGAAAGCCCATTGAAGAAGGCCTCTTACTATTATGCTGAAACACAATGGGATATCTTTATATAGCTATATATGTGTGTGCCCAATGTGTTTTAACCTTAGTTTAAAAAAGGCCTTCTTCAAGAGCCTTCCACAGAACTCACAAGAGCTGAGAACACTCTCCAACTAATATAGTTTACCATGGTAAAACTGTTTACCCTCTCAGCATACATGTTTTCTGCTTTTAACATGCTTTTCAGTACTTTTTTTCACCATCAAAAATGATTAAGTATTAAGTACAGGAGGTGACACCTACATGGTTTGAGTCCTTAAGCCTTAAACCCACCAGTCTATATTTGCACAATGACATTCACTGGGTTTTACTAGTTCCTCTTGATACTGGAGGACATAAAGCGAGATAGGCAGATTCCTATCTATAGCCTGAAATGGACAGGCAGAAAAAAAAGCAGCTTAATCTTCCTTTTTCCCAAAGCAAGTCAAAACCCCACTGCCCGCATGGTCCACTCCCAAAGTGCATCGAATGTGCACACCCCAACTGCATGGTGTGGTGTCAAGCCGCACAGCTGGGTAATTTTTTTTTTTGTTGCCTCCCCAACATATATGTGCCTGCAATGGCCAAGTACCTCCTATTGGATAATTGTCCCTTTGAACGACCACACAGTTGCACATGAGATGCTCCAGTGGTACAGGACATTGTTGCATTAGTGTTCAAGTGATACACTGACAAAGCATAATCATGGACCCCCCCCCCAA
>CM034706.1:107539748-107551941 GCA_020142125.1 Phrynosoma platyrhinos
AGAAAATCAATTCATTTTAGATGTGGTGCTGGAGAAGAATGCTGATGATTCCATGAACAGCCAAAAGGACAAACCAATGGGTCCTAGAGCAGATCAAGCCAGAAACCTCCCTGGAAGCCAAGATGACCAAACTGAGGCTGTTGTACTTCAGACACATCATGAGAAGGGGGGACTCATTAGTAAAGACAATAATGCTGGGAAAGGTGGAGGGGAGTAGGAAGAAAGGATGGTCCCATGCTAGATGGATGGATTCTATTAAGGAGGTCATGGGTATGAGGGTTGCAGGATTTAAGCAGAGCAGTGGAGGATGCAGGGTCTTGGAGATGTCTCATCCATAGGGCTGCCATGAGTCAAGATTGACTCTAGGGCAGTTAACAACAAACAACAAAACATAGACATGATACAGGAGAAGTGATAGAACATTCTTGGTGCAGGACTATTGTTTTGATGTGTAATGCTCTGGATATCCTCTAATGTATTTATCAATCCAGATATTATTTGCTACAACATTAAAAGTGCTAGCGTGAGCGGACATTATATACAATGACCCACATGATGTTAAGGTGAGTCCCACTCACCCAACTATTTTCCTATTGTGGCAGCCCTATGGGTATTGTGATCTCAACACTGCCCCAATGTGTGGTGTACCAGACCACTTTTATCTATATCTATGGGTTTATTTCCCCAAACTTGGTTTCTTTATTTCTTAGTAGTGTGGAAATTCAATCCAGATTCAGACAAGCTTGTATGAAAACAGAAATGCAACTTTATTTGGATGATGATTAACAGTGCTGCATTTGTTATGATGTTTCATTCACCTGCTCTTGTTATACTCTGTTACACACTCTTTAACTTTAGATATACTCTTTTAGGACCTCACGCCATCCTTATTTACTGTGGTCTTTCCAACCTTATTTCAACACTAACCTTCACAGAGTTCTGACCTAGAGCTAAGTCCCTCCCTTCTGAACTTTAGCCTTCACAGTCCCTTTCTTCTGGACTGTTACCCATCCAAACCCAATCTGACTTCAGCTGTCAGCAACAGTCTTATTTAACACCATCAGTCTACCATTTGATGGGCTGCTTCCAGCTTACATTATATTGGCTGTTGCTAAGGCATTTTCTATTCTGCCTTACCTCTACATATGGCACCAGACATGGGGGGGGGGGGCAGTGAACTGCACATAGCCACAGCCATATGGAACCCATGGGGAGGAAATTTACAAATAGGAGCGCGCACACACACACACCACATCTCTGATAGGAAACTGACAAGCAAAGGATGAGTCCTACCAAATCAAACAATACTACCCCCCACACACATACACACACTTTGTCTTTTATGTGTTACTCAACACCCCACACATATCCTTATAGTTTTGAGAACCCAGATCTTGTCTAAGCATTGTAAAATCCATGAAGCATCACAAATCATAATATAATCTTCTCTTTCTCTCAAACATTCAAACTAACTTTTCAGTTCAGAAATCTTCTCAGGTTCTGTTAGAAGTAACCATACTTTCAGGTTTCTCATGGAAGTCTCATGGGTTAAGGGTTTAATAATATCTCCAAAATGAAAACTTTTTGCTACATTTGTGACAGCTTGTTTGCTCTTGCATGCACACCTCTTGTCCTCGGGCTTTTGTCTGAGCCCTTTGTTCCCATCCTCTCCTGAAAGCTGCACATTCAAGCCTCATGGCTTGGCTCTTCATTCTTGCTGGCTTTCCATGAACCTTTGTCTTCAAGACAGGTATCTACTACCTCAACCAACCCTCAGTTTCCACTATCTCCATCCAATTTCCTGAATTCTATTAGCTCTGTAAGCTGTGATTTGAATGTGACATCTTAGGCTGGATCCACACTGCACAAATAATCCAATTTGACAGCACTTTAAGTGCCATGGCACCACGCTATGAAATTCAGGAAATTGTAACTTGTTGTGACACCAGAACTCCATAGTATGGAGCCATGACACTTAAAGCATTCTCAAACTGGATTATTTCTGCATTGCTCATCCTGTCCAAGTATGTATGCCACTCTCAATATTTCCTAATATATGTATCTATAGTTCTTCCTGCCTGTGGTCTCCATAGTGAGTACTGGTATAGCTGGTGCTGGATCCTCCATACAATGTTACTCCCTCTGACATAGCTGAGTTGAATGTTTTTCCAAAATTAATTCAGTTAGGTTGCAACTGATAGTGGAAGTTCTATTAGCCCCACACATTTAGGGTAACAAGGAGTGAACATGCCAGCAGTTGAAAGAAAGGTGAGGTGGAGGTATATTTGCAGAGCTTTACACTCTAAAAAGCTAATAATAAGATTTTGACTTTTTTGAAATAATAATAATAATAATAATAACCAGTGCTTCTGATAGCTTTTCAAATTAAACTAGAAACTAATGGCAACATCTTCTAAGCCTATTCTGAGTGCACTTTGGTTTGTTCTGCCACTGGAATGCCACAATAGTGTGTGATTTTTTTAAAAATCCTAATTGATTAATTAATTAATTATCCCTTCTTTCTACTGGCCTGGGATCCAAAGTGGCTTACAATAATTTAAAACAAAGTTTTAAACTTAAAATCTTATTTTATACAAATTTAAAAGTAATTAATCAATGTTAACAATTCTGTTTTTAAAAGTCACAAGGTTAAAAATATTTTGGGGGAAATGTCACTAGTATTTCATTTTCATAAAATCTGGTATTAAGACAGATGCACCAACAGTCTGGCATCATACAAGTCAGCTTGCTACATCCCTATAATGGTGATTTAAAATACTTTTTTAGAACTTCTATTCTTGCTTTTAAAATATATTATATGTATTGCATGAAAAGTAAAGGAGCAGAATCATAACTACCATGGAACAAAAAAGCACCATAGAATTATCTGTCAAAAGACACTTTAGGGCTACACTTAGCAACCTAATTAAGAAACGTTTCAAATATCACACAGCCATTTGAGAGATGGAAGTTGCATGATGCCCACATGCTCAACAAAGATGGAAGGAGGTTTGCAGGCGTGGATAATTTGTGTCTCTCTGCAGGTATTAAAAGGTTTTCTGGATTTCAATTTATGCCCCTTTCCTTGTTTTATTTTTACATGATCCATTTGTTTTGCTCTGATGTTAGAGAACTGGGCAAACCAGTGTGAGATATCTCTGGTTTCTGGTTTCTTTCAATTTTACACTTCTTTGGGGGACTGCAGACAGGTGGTTCTGAGTCGCCCCAAGAAGCAGCAGACTGGGGCTGTGGCAACCCCATTTTGTGGCCCTGATCCTCCCTTTTGCCACCCCCAAAAGAGTAGCAAAATGCCGGTCCTTTTAGGGGTGGCAAAAGGCTGCCCTAAGAGCCAGTGTGTGGCTCTTCAGTGCCCTTTTTGGCGCAGCATGTTTGAATGCTGTGCCGGAAGGACGTCCTGATGCCACGTGCCATATGTATCAGTGTGTGGCATCGGTGTGGGGTTGGGGCAGCCAGCGTGTGGCTGCCCTGCCCCATCTCTACTTCCAGGCCGGCCCTTTGGGCCGGTCTGCAGAGACCCTTTGTTATACCACTTTGCCATCATGATATCCTGTGCTGTTTCTTGTTTGGGAACTTTCGTCTTATTGGACATAGTAGTTTTAATGTCACCCAAGGTATACTGATCTTTCAATGTTCATGCTCTACCCACCCTTACTAAATAGCAAGCAGCACATTTAGATGTGACATTCAGATGGGGACATAGGTTGAAAGTACCTTTCTCCCATCCTATGTTAACAATCTGGCTCATGTATTCTTATGTTAGATCTTTATGAAAATAAATTATGCATGTCAGAATGCAATGTGTGAAAAATGTACAACCTTGTTATTTCCTTTATAATATAGTTCAGCAGCTTTGTAGTTCATGGCATTTCCTCTTGAAATGTAAACAATTCACTATCTAGAATGTTTCTGTCTTAGAGAATTCCACAATTGATTAACAGACCCTAGTGATTCCAGTCAAAAAATCATCAAACAGCAATACCTTTATTGGCCAACCAAAATGTACAATATACATGTTGCAAGCTTTCAAAGTTTCACTGGCTTCTTCATCAGACAAGGTGTTACAAACCACACATGAGAAAAAAACTTGAAGATGTTAATCATAGGCCTGGATTTTCTGTTTCTGTTCTTAGTTAAAATGGTATGGAAGAGCATATCTTGCAAGCTGGTCCCTCCTCCTTCTGGCCATGTGGCAACTGGGAGATTTTCAAAGTCCAGGAAGTTTAACACCCATTTGCATCTCATCAAAGACACTTCCTTTGCAATCCAATACACCTCCATCCTTGTGAGACTGCAGGCTTCACAAGCTTGTAACATGTATATTGTGCATGTTGGTTGGCCAATAAAGGTATCACTGTGTGCTGGATTTTTGATTAGTTTTGCTAATTGGCCAACACGGCCACACCTGGATGTTTTCTGGATTTTAAAATATTGCACTATAGCTGCAACAGGCGAATCCTGAAGAGTCAGCCAGTGGACTGGGACCTTCCTATTTGAGGTTTCAACCTCCAAGAAAGGTAAAAAAAAAATCTTCTTAAATTTGGACTGGATTGACATGTTTTAATAATAATAATAATATTTATATCCCGCCCCTCTGCAGAGCAATCGGGGTGGCTTACAACATTAAAATTTCCATACAGATATATTAAACAGAACATAAAATCCTGAATCCCACCCGTCCTTTAAGAAGTAAGGATTCTTCTTATTAGGCACGATAGTGCTGTGCCTACTGTCTCTCCCCCAGATGACATTGGATGGTAATGGAGGGAGGGTTCTTCTTTACTTCAACACCACCCAAAGTTTTCCTGATGCAAAAGCATGGGGGCTTCTTGAGAAATCCAGTGTCCTCTACCTACAAAGGCCCTCTAAAATTGGGTTAAATCATCCCATGTAGAGGAAATATTCCCCACATAAATTTGGTTAAGAAACTGTGAGATGAAGCATGAATCATCCCAGGATCGATTCTTGGCATGTTTGTTATTTAGAAAAATAAGTCAATATTAATATATCCTTAACAGTGCACTTAACAGGCTTATACACTTCCTTGATTTTAATGGGAAAGTTAAGCTCATGCTTAATACTTCCCCACTGCTGCAGTCAATAGTATAGAAGAGCACTTAACTTCAGTGAAGTTGTAATCATTGATTAACACTTTTCAGTTTTCTTCTGAGTTTTCTTTCTGTACATCATCCAATTGCCACCTTGGCACAGGCTACACAATTTGAAGTTAGGAAATGAGCTTAATGCAGGAAGGGAGCTGAATAACTCATATGACATTTATTGGTTTTATTTATATTCTATCTTTCTGCTGGAATGTGACTCACAAACACTCATTGAGCTCCACAGAACAGTGGATTGGCAAAGTGAGCACACCTGATCTTCCCCTGTATCTAAGATTCATATATCTTAAAAAGACTGTGTTAGGGATGGAATGAAAATTCATTAATTTCCCAGTTGATGCCAAAGGAGTTCCTGGTCCCTTGAGAAACTTATGTATGAAGAAAAACAAAATATTGTAAGTTCCCATATAACTTTATTCAAACTTTTGTTGTTGTTGTGCCTGCTTGAGTTTGAAGACTGCACAAAAGTTTGTGAAATTGTCCAGCTTCACAGTAAATATGTATGTCTATGGTCTTTTCAGTATGCATAGAATACTGAGCAGTTTTCTGAGAAAATAAAATAAAAATCTGCATGGGCATGTATACACACACACAAACCCACACAATCTCTACTTGGGAAAAGGCTATAAAATGCAAAATTAAAGTGCATGCTATGTCCCTACCCAAACAACATGGTGACAGACTCAACACTGTGATAATTTGGGGCAGTGGGGAAAGTGATAGTAAACCAGAGAGAGAATGAGGAGAGAGGAAGGGAGGCTGAATAATTTTTAAGAATTTAGTTTCACACACATTTTAATTCAGAAGTATTAGGGGAAGAAAAGACAGGGAATGTTACACAGCAGAAAAAGAAAGTCAGGCCAAGTGAAGTTGCAGCCTTTGTATTTGTCACTTAGGTATATTATGGTCCTACCTATGTCAATTCTCAGCATAGAGAGGTCCATACTGTACCTATTGAATTTGGCCAGTGCAAATGGGGAAAACTGGAATTTTTGTTTGTTTTCATTTTGTTTTGTTTGTAAATAATTTGATATAATTAAAACAAGAAAACAAAACTAGGCTGTACTGTTAAGCACAATTAAAGAAAAAATCGCAAAAGTCTTAAATGTCTTCATATTTAGGGCAAAAGACTAAATCCAGTGTTAATCCTACATTCAATGAAATGCATAGAACTTGTTAATCACCTGAGAAATCCAATTATTTAAATGGGTTTCTTGTAAGAATTCAAGGTGTTTGTTACCTAAGGCCTATCATGGGGTTTTCTGAGGCTGAGAGTGTATGTCCCAATGGGTTTCAATGACTGAACGAGGCTTTGAACCATGCTCTCCCTAGTCATAGTCGAACACTCAAAAAGCTACACTAAAAGTGGATTTAGAAATCTTGAAATTAAAAGAAAAATCAAAAGTGAGAAAAAGTATGGAGGCCTGACCTTTGAAAGAGAAAATAATCAACTGGACTCACATGCATACAATTATATATGCAAAGTCCTTGTGTCACACATTATTTAAATTGTAATAAGCACACGCACTTCCACAATATGAGAGGAAACAGTTTCACCTGTTAGATGTATAATAATTAAACTGCACTCATTTCAAATGTAATTAAGTTAAACTGCTTTCATTTCAAATGAAATTCCAGATCTTTTTATGTTTCTCTCTGAAATGAATGAGACTAACAACATATGAAATTTGGCTGAATGACATCCCAGATTTTGAACTGTGGTCAAGGAGATAGAGTGGCGTTATAAACTGGATGGCTTTCATTATGTCTGGACATATAAGAGTCATCGGAATCTTTACAGTTGGCTATATACTTTTCTTTTTTAATTAAATTGCATACCATTATTCCTTTGGAGACCCATCGTATCTTCCTTCTGCTTATTGCGCAGACTGAGCCAGAATGTTCAGGCATGACTCAGAAATATAGTAGCACTTAATAAGAGAATTATTGGGGGAGGGAATACTTGAACCATAAAAGCTACAATTGAACACACCCTGGTGAATGTATAAATCAATGAGCACTGTAAGATTAAATTATTCCTAATACAGCAGGGGAGAATCAATAATTATTGCATTAACAGAAATTAAAGTTATGTTTAATTATGAGAAAGATAACATAGTGTTATGGGTACAGCAATTAAATGATTATGCAGTTTAAAATCTATACTTTCAGAATATGCTGATCTTTTAAATTACTATCATGTTCCTTTCCAAGTAGCTATGAGAGAGAAGAGGGAGAGAGAGAGATTTTGAGAAGTTGAACCCAAGGCTGCATCCAAACTGCATAAAATTGATACCACTAACCTTCATGGTATAATCCTATGGAATTGAAGAAATTGTAGTTTTGGCAGACATTTAGCCTTCTGTGTCAGAGAGCTCTGGTACCACACCAAAGTACAATCCCCACAATTCCACAGCATTGATCAATTAACCATCAAACATCTGTTTAAATAAGGTCACATTGGACAACACCATGAAGTACAGTGTGCGCCAGAACTTGAACCATGTGATATTTCACCTTCATTTAAAAGGTTACATACTCATAACTATAAAAGTATCAAATAACTTAATATTAACTCTTATTTTATATATATATATATATATATATATATATATCCAGTATATCTTGCAACATGAGATCCAAGGCAGCCTACAATATACATTAAAATACAATGCACTAAAAAAAAAATAAACATTTTCAAAAAACATAAAGAACCATTAGATAAAAAGAATAAAATATATCTAAAACATAGTGAAGATAGAATATCAAAAAGACCTTACTGCCATAAATATTTATAGAGGAAAGAATGAGTAAAACCACTTCTGAGTACCACTTGTATTAGAAATCCCTATTTGAATATAAAGGGATTGGCCTTAAACTGACAGGTGACTTGAAGGCACACAAATATTATCACTCATTAAGATCAAATTGTAATGTAATATAGTACTTTCATTACAGGAAACAATTGCAAGCAACTAGATCCTTGTAACTGTTTCCCTTTTAACATCAGCTAGTCATTGCTGAAGAAAAGGTGGTTGGTAAATGAACAAATGTTTTAAAATTGAGTGAATGAGGTTATGCTGAAATAGTTGCTAGAATTTATAGTGACCCTGCTTCTTTGCCATTATAATACAGATGGAAAGGATAATTTATAATATTTGAAAAAAAGTTTTAAAAAATGTTTTTCTTGAGCATTGGAAAACCCTGAGGAGGAGGAGGAGGAGGAGGAGAAGAAGCACATGTCTCAAAACAGCTCAAAACAAACATTTTATGCACAGGATTTTTTTTTCAAAAAATAATATTTCTAAACATAAATATTGTTTCCTGTGCAAAGAAATGATGGTACCTGTAAAAATTACAAATTTTGGACAGAATAATCACAAATATGCACATAATTTTATTTTATCTGCCAATCATGCTGTTTTCTATACAAATATACCACGTGTAAAAATTGTGCAGAATAATTCCTGAACTGAAAAACTGAGAAAATTACTTGTTGCTTCCTTGAAAATGAATTTAGCAAAGGCTTCCATTCCTAGATTATAATGTAGCAACCTCACTCATGGAAATTAAAGACCAATGAAACTTTCCTCTATAACTCAGGGCCTTTACAGACTGCCAAAAATGGTGCAAATTGAGTCCACTTTTAGGGTTAGAGTTAGGGTTAAGGAATCATGGGAACTGTATTTTATTGTGGCACTAGAGCTCTCTGACAGAGAAGGCTCAATGTCTCAGAAAAAAAAATCAATTCCCATGATTCCCTAGCACTAACCCTAACCCCTAAAGTGGACTCAATTTGCACTATTTCTGGCAGTCTGCAAAGGCCCTTAGTCTCCATCATTCTTTTCCTAGGAATATTGCTGTCTTGCAAAAGAAAAACAAAACAAAACAAAACAAAAACGGGTTTATAAATAGTGTCTCCGGCTTTTCTTCCTAACTTTCCTTTCCTAGCTTCCTGAGATAAGACAATGTATGTAACATGGTTGCAGTGGTGGGAAAGGGATCATTTCAGCAATATTTTGTATTTTTATAAAAATCCTCAACAGGTACTCTGACACTGCCTTTGCCTGCAGTTATCTTTCCTCTTGCTTCTTGGCTGTTTTGTTTGTGTTTCTGTTTTGTTTGTGTTTCAGCAAGAGACTGAAATGAGGCAATTACCTACTTCTAGATTCTGGAAAATATTAGCCACAAAAGCTCCTGAGGAGAACATGTTCTTTTCCACTCCATTCCCTCCAGGTTCACATCACCTGTTAGATATCTTGTTTCACCTGTATACTATTTAAGTTACCTTTACATTCACCTTATAAGATCCCAAGTGAACTATATGTAGCAATTATATGCAGACAACCATCATGTTTTGTCTTAGAAAAAAATATCTTTAAAACTTTAGACAAATCTTCCCTCCTCCTTTCACTCCTAGTTATTGACATTTGAAGGTTATTGTATCTCCAACAGCAGGTATTAATTCAGAAATTAAACAGACAAAGCATTTCTTAGGGGTGGGGGAAGTCAGGAAGAAGGAAAGCTTAATTGGCTCTTAATTTCCATTGCTCAGGTTGCTATATTATAATGTCAGAAGAGCAGGAACACTAAATAGTCTGACAAAAATATTTTCCCCCTAACATGTTCTCATCTGTTCATATCTTTTTGGCTCTTACTGAGAAATTACATTGTTTGCTTGTTTTCTGTTATGTGGCTTCAAGTTGACTCTGGCATATGATAATCCTATCATACGGTTTTCTTGTAAATATTTATTCAGAGGAGGTTTGCCATTACCTTTGGTACCAAATCTAAAACTCGTTTGCAGGAGGTGAATAGAAATAGTCTACTTTAAACAAGTATGCATTGGTCTTTCAAAAGAGAGAGGAGATGTCAGCTTCATGCGCATTGCAGAAATAATCCAGTTTGACCCCACTTTAACTGCCATGGTTCAATGCTATGGAATCCAGGGATTTGCAGTTGGTTTGTGACACCAGAGCTCTCTGACAGAAAAAGCTAAATGTCTCACAAAACTGCCCAGAATTTCATAGCATTGAGTCATGGTAGTTAAAGTGGGGTCAAACTGGATTATTTCTTCAGTGTGGATGCAGCCTTCAAGTGTTAATCTTGGAGCAGTAATTTTATCAGGTTGACCAAGTGCGTATGGTTTACAATTTCAAAAGGAAAATGGCCCAATTATCCTGATTAGCTATAAAGTAGACTAATTAACTAAAAATCAATTTGTTGTTTGTTGTTGTGTTCTTTCAAGTCATTTCCCACATATCTCTTATGAATTTGTTACCTTTACATTATTAACAGATTTCACATTTAATGATTTATTTAACATATTTATTAAATATTTTTATTCACTGAAGATTAAATTAAATTACAAAATAAAATACATTTGTTCCTTAAAATTAATTCCTTAAAATTACATTAAGTCTTCAAAATAGATTTTCTATGTTTAAAATAAGCTGCTGCAGTAGCTCTGGTTACTAGAGGACTGAGAGAGCTGAACAGGAAGTTTTAAATACTGTTTAAGGAACAGGTTCATTTGTTTAATGAAAGGTTCCAGATAGACCTTTAAACCTTCTTTAAAAGTAAAAGATACAGACTCCAAAAGACCAAAGAATCATCTCCAGAAACACTCAATTGAATTTATTAATTACTGTGGCAACATCAGCTGCTGCCTCCTCCTCCTCCTCCTCTTCTTCTTTAACTGCTTGACAGCTCAGAATCAAATTTTAGCACCAAATCCATTGCTTTTTTTTTAAAAAAAACAGCTTTAACCTCTCTCTCTCTCTCCATATTTTCCCCAGGGAAACACAATAAAGAGCTTGGCTTGTGAGCTTCAATTTGCCTATTCTTTTTTTAGATAAGTTTCAAACATATTATTTAGGATGAAACTGTTGAAATGTATTTTAAGGTAAAGTATATTTGATCTCTCCTTCCAAATACAGAGGGCAAAGATTGCTCACAGAGAGACAGGTCTCAGTTTGGAACCCTCTACCATTTGTTGGTAGAAGTCTCTAGAAATGTCAATTTTCTCTTTGGCATCAGAATCCCCAGTGTCACAGAGTGAGGGTGGATTCGTGCCACAAGATGAAATTTTGGAGAAATTAAGTGTGTCTAAATGTTTGTGTGAATTTAGTGAATTTGGACTTGCTAATCCTTAAGAGAATTTGGATTGCACTTTGGTGCCATCCAGACTTTTCTAATTAACCATTTGTAAGCCGCTCTGATAGCTTTTTGGCTGAAGAGCGGGGTATAAATACTTCATAAGAATAATAATAATATATGAATGGAAATCTACTTACACTTTGTACACTTACAAATGTGTACATTGGGAAAAACTACCAACAAAGTGATCATGTTTGGAGGGAAAATAAAGTATATTAAAATTGTGCATAGAACATAAATATTTGGGAATACAAATTCAAAAATATGTTCAAATTTTTGTGAGGAATAGATTTTCTTCCATTCACAAACTGATGTGAACACAGGCTGAAATCAAGTTGTGGTCAGCAAAATGAGAATCACTCAATTTTAGTCTCATAGAAGGAAGGACACACAGGTGCCATCTAGTCAAATCACACACCATGTAGGAACACACAACCGAAGCATTGCTGAAACATGCTCATCCAACCTCTGTTTAAAGACCTATAAAGGAGACTCCACTACCCTCTGAGGCAATCTATAGAATCTCTTTTCCTGTAATTTCATTCAACTGGTTCATATTCTAGTCTCTAGAGTAGCAGAAACAGGCTTGCTCCAGGTTTTTCATGGCATCCCTTCATATAATTAATTATGGCTACCATGAAAATTTAAAGACTTCTCAAAATCCTCTTCTCCAAGCTAAACATATCCAGATCTTAAAGTCATTCCTCATAAGGCTTAGACATATGGAAGAACTGAAATTTATAGATTCATCCATCTCTACCCAGGTGAGGTTCAAAAAAAGCCAGTGCCTTCCAAGTCCCCAAACACATGCCCAAAGTAGAAGCAGACAAACACTGCCCTACAGCCAATGCTTGGATTACCTCCATACCCCACATGCCTTTCACCAACCTAGTCCC
>CM034706.1:107581744-107595235 GCA_020142125.1 Phrynosoma platyrhinos
CTCCCTTCCCTCTTCTCCCTCATTCCTTGCATCACCAATGTTGTGTAGATGTGTATCATACTGGGACGGAGCACCAAGTGGTAATGACAGTCATGTCAAAAAAGACAAATGCATGGAATAAGGAAATATTTCACTTCCATAGTAGGAACTACACATCGGCCTGAATCAATTAAGCTACCCAGTATCAATGAGTCTCACAAACTGGATTAAATAATGATGATAATAATAATAATAATAATAATAATAATAATAATGTTTATTTAAACCTCGCCCCTCTGACAAACAATTGGGACAGTTAAAAATTACACAAAAAATACAGATTAAGAAACAACACAGAACCCCCCCCCTTAAAAAAATCATAGCATAAAATAGCAAGATAAAATAAAGTCATTGAAGCAACTATAAAACAAACGAGAGCAGAGGACGAGCCGAAAACTAAAAAGACTAAAACTAAAAAAGAAGCAGGGATGTGTGACTCCTGAGGCTGGGATCTAATCAGGAAAGGCCTGCTGAAAGAGATCCATCTTCACAGCTTTTTAAAAGCTGCTTAAGCTTGTGATCTGATGGATCTCATCTGGCAGGCTGTTCCATAATCTAGGGACGATTGCCGAAAATGCCTTCTGGGAGGTAGCAGACAGCCTTGATTTTGCTGGCTGAAGCAAATTCCTCCCAGAGGACCAGACTGCACGAGGAGGATTGTATGGGAGGAGGCAGTTGGACCCAAGCCATTTAGGGCTTTAAACACCTTATACTGGGCCCGGAAACTGAGAGGCAGCCAGTGAAGAGATTTTAGCACAGGAATTATGTGATCTCTCCACAATGTATCCGAGATCATTCGGGCTGCCATATTTTGTACCAACTGAAGTTTCTGGACCAAGCACAAGGGTAGCCTCATGTAGAGCACAATATAGAAATCTAGATGAGAGGTTACCAGCACGTGCATCACAGTTGCAAGGTCCCTTACTTCCAGGACAGGGCGTAGCTGTTCGTATCAGCCAAAGCTGATAACAGGTACTCCTGGCTGTCATTTACCTGATTAGACATCAGGAGCGACGAATCAATGAGCACCCCCAGACTGCAAACAGAGTCCTTGACAGAGAGTGTGACCCTGTCCAGGACTGGAAGTTGCAACCCAATTCCTGGTTTCGGGGCCGCTACTGTTTTGTCTGGATTCCCTCTCAATCTGTTTTTCCTGATCCAGCCCATTACTGCCTTAAGACATTCATTGAGATGAGAGATGCCATTGGGAGTCAAGGCCAACAATCGAGACATAGAGAAATAGATCTGGGTGTCATCAGCATACTGATAACACCCAGCTCCATGACTCCAAATGATCTCACCCAGCGGCTTCATATAGATGTTAAACAGCATTGAGGAGACGATGGCACCTTGGGGGGATGTCACAAATAAGCTCCTTTTTACTGGAGTGACTGTCCCCAAGCAGCACCCTCTGGGACCTCCCCAAGAGGAAGGAACGGAACCACTGGAGCGCAGTGCCTCCAATTCCTAACCCACTCAGGCGGTCCAAGAGGATGCTATGATCTATTGTATCAAAAGCCACCAAGAGGTCTAAAAGCACCAACAGAGTCACACTACCCCTGTCGATGTTCAAATGCAGATTATCAACCAAGGCAACCATGGCAGTCTCAACTTGATCCAGGATAATTTTGTTAACGGGGTTGCTGGACACCTCATCAATTGTTTCTGTCAAAATACTGGCATCTAAGTCATCTCTTATCTGAGAAATTTTATGCTGCTGCTAATAGCTAATAGTCAAGCAGGAGGCTGGAGCTTCACTCAGGGGATTGCTCTTCCTGTGGCTGACGATGTTCTACTGCCAAGCCCAAACTCCAGGAGCAGGTGAGTTTTATGGAGGACGGAGCCCTGCCCTCCTAATTTGCTGCTGTGCTGCTGCTAATAGCTAATAGTCAAGCAGGAGGCAGGAGCTTCACTCAGGGGATTGCTCTTCCTGTGGCTGTCGATGTTCCACTGCCAAGCCTTATCTGAGAAATTTTATCTGCAAAAAAAGTTGCTAAATGCATCACAGCAGGACATTGTCAGGTTAAGCAATAAGTTCTGCACAGGTGGGACCTGTGTCAGCTCCCTTACCTAAACAACTGTGTTGGGTGAGACTCTGCAGATGCAATATGTGCAGAGAAGAAGGATCTCTGCGCTGCACGTATTGCCTCTCAATAGGACCAAAGGAAGTTCCTATGACGAGTCTTGTCAGATAAGAGTCAAGTCTTCTGCCTGGTGTGCTCTAGTAATTGTCCAACCCACTTCATTTTCCTAAGCTCTGCTGTATACCATGGTTTACGATTTGAAGCAGGTTGGCAAGGATGCTTGGGAGCAATCGTGTTGATAGCCTTGGTAAGGTTGGTATTCCAAGTATTAACCAAAACTTCGACCGGGTCGAACAACGTTACCAATCATTAAACCCTCCAAGGCTTTCTGGAATCCTATTGGTTCCATTAGCCTTTGAGGGCAGACCATTCTAATGGGTCTGCCACCCCCGGTGGGGGGGGGGGGGATAGAGGTTTTCAGTTCAGTCTTGACCAGGAAATGATCCGTCTATGACAATGCTTTGGTTTTAATAACCTCTGTCCACAGATATTCCTGTTCCGTACTAAAGACCGCATTGAGGGTATGACCCACACAATGTGTGGGCTCGATGACCAATTGGGATAGGCCTATATTTGTCATGGATTCCATGAACTCCCAAGCTGCACCAGTTAAACAAATTAATTTAACAAACTGGTTTCGAGTGGAATGTTGAAGTTGCCCAGAACTAAAAGTCTGGGCGACTCCAACAGCAGCTCTGAGACCAGCTGTGTCAGCTTGGTTAGGGAGTCTGTTAGGCAATGGGGTGGTCAGTATACTAACAGAATCCCCAAACTATCCTTGGTCCTCAGGCTCAGGTAAATACACTTGAAGTGGACTGTATTCTGGACAGGCATCCTGGTCAGAGTCAGGTTGTTCTTATAAACCAAAGTCACTCCGTCCCCCGCCCACTTCGTCTTACCTGCACATTGATAGAGTACCTGGCTAGGAGGGCCTGCGTCTAGGTTATGGCACTATCCTCTCCCAGCCAGGTCTCTGTGAAGCAAGCCATTTCGGCATCCTCATCCAAAAGAAGATCGTAAATAATATGAGTCTTGTTTTTCACTGACCTGGCGTTGCAGAGGAACAAAGCAAGGTTCTTTGGAATGGTTGGTGCTTCTGGAACCGGTGCCAATGCTCCTACTAACCCTCAGTCTCTACTTCTCCCTCAGCTGCAGCTGATGTTATTGCTGCTGCTGCTGGGAGGCTGGTGCTGTCTCACAGAGCAGTTTTTGAAGTCTCTGCTGCTCCTGCTGGGCCTCTGACTCTCCCTCTTCACAGCTGTGGCAGATGATGTTAAATATCCTCACCAGGGCCTCTGGAGTCCCAAGAATGTTAAAGGGACTGACTGGTGGGGAGGGCTAGGGAGTTTTCACTGGTCCTCCTTGCTGCCGGTAGTATCAGGCTGGTGAGAGGGGGCTAAATAGCCTTGCCAGGGCCTCTGGAGGGAAGGGTTAGGGAGCCTCTGCTGGTTCTCCTCACTGCCAGAGGGATGCAAGTGGGAATGAGCCCTTGGTTTGGCCACAACACCTCAGGCTTAGGGAGATTTCTTTCCTAGGCTTATTTGGGCATTGCTAGCATTCTTTGGTAGTCTCTCATCAAAGTATAAACTTTTAAACTCAGACAAGATGAGGTGTGTTTACCTGATCAAATGTACTATGATTGTTTTTATGAGGCACAAAAGATCTCTGAACAAAGTCACTTGCAGCATGCTACTTGTTTTTCAATGTAGTATTTAATATGTCCCAAATGTAAAATTTGCTATTAATCTTGCCTTCACCTTGAAATATTTTTATTCATAATAGTACCAATACTCACAATCATTTGCCCTATTATATTAATGTGTACCATTTATAATATTTGCAGTTTGGGGGTATTATGAATTGAGTGCCATTTCACCCCCAAAAATTCTCTATTAGTTTGAAATATTAAATGAGATTCTGTGAATGCAAGGGATCCCAAACCAGCTTCTCTAGAGAGAGATTCAGTTATCTCTTCAGTTTGTTGACAATGTTCTGTTCTGAGTTTATTATTAAGCTGAAGAAAACAAAACAAACATAAAGGCAGCATTCAGATATCTTTATTATATTTATTTAAAATATTTCTAGGCAGAAAACTTCTCAAGCTCACTTATATGATAATATTCTGGATGATTAAACATTCATTCAATTCAGCAAACAGAAGCAATAAACTCATGCTGCTCAGACAGTACTGAAATCTAAAATGCAATTTAATATAAAAATACAGAACAATCCAGAAAGGTACAGTCAAGGAAAGGCCAAATAAAACAGATAAGTCTTCAGGGTTTCCTTAATAATTTGCTGTGATGAGCCTCTATGGATCACAGATGGCAATTAAGTCCATTTTGGAAAATAGGCTCTTTCTCAGGTGCTTGAACATTTTTCTTCCTTTGTAACTGGGGAAATGAAGTTATTACCTGGGTAAATGAAGTTATTGCCAAATCTAGTTATTAGCCCCAAGTAGAGTTCATCCATTTAATCAATGAGGTTTATATAACTGATGATTTGCCAAGCTGCCATTGATTCAGTAGGCGTACCCTTGTTGAAACTAACAAGTGGATTTACCTGGTAGATTTCAGGAGACTTGGATGTTTAATTAACCAAGAAATCCAGGTATTATGCAAAATTTTGAAATATTTTGTTCATATCAGGTATATATTTTGACATAATATAGCATTACTGAAAGAAGGGAGTGGAAGGGAGTGGGTGGTTTAGGTATAGGTATAGAAGAGGAGTTATATTTTCATAAGCATTCTACTCTATAGTTAGACTTTATTCTAATAATTTTCTAGCTAAACTTTTTCTTTTTATCATTTCAGTTAATTTGCTTCTTGCACTGTTGAATTCTATCTCATGCAGAGTGCTATTGGAAATATCCATTGCATTACCTTAATGTTTCCTAGGGATTATGAGTTATCTTTAGTAAAGAGCTGTTGCAAGCAGAAGTGATGAAGAGATAAAATCAACAGTTTTCATAATTTAAGAAATCCTAGCAGGACTTTTTCCCCCCTTCCTCATCACAAAATTAATAGAAACTTAGATTCATCTTAACCCTTCAATATGCTGGATATAAAATCATTTGTTTTCCATTAGCAGAAAGGCTACCAGTGTATGGCTATAGGGAGCCTATAGACACCTTGTTGCAACAACTCCACTGGCTGCCAGTTTATTTCCAAGTATAAATTCAAAGTGCTGGTAATGACCCACATAGGTTGAGTCCTACTATTTGCAGGACTGTAACTCCCATTATAGACCCTCTGAGATCTACTGGAGAGGCCCTTATCTCTTGCCTCTCCCTCTTGTTTGGTGAGAACAAGGAATTGCAATGCTTTTTTTAATGTTTAATGTTTTAACTTTATAAATTTCAATTGCTTTATAAATAACCTGAAAAGCCATCTGGCTTTTGCACCCTGCATTATCAGTAAGGATAAGTACAGGCTATGTGTCATTGTGTATATACGTACTGCATGGATAGTTGCCATTATATAATTTTACCAGAAAGGTGGCATTAGTCTTATTTGTGTCTGGGTGAAATAAGTGTCCTGTTATTTTTCTGGTCTTGTTCAAAAATAAAGTTCTTGTCTAGCTTTTTGAAGGTGAGCCCTCTAAACTTTTAATGATAGGTGTTAGGTACTAGTTCTATCAGATCTCAGAACCTAAGCAGAGTAAACACTGGTTAGTACTTGGATAGCAGACTGCCAATTAATGCCAGGTGCTGTAAGCTATATTTCAAAGGAATAAACTGGCCAAAACACCTCTGAGCATTCTTGCCTAAGAAAACCTCATTAAATTAATGGAGTCTCCAGAAGTCCATAGGTGACTTGAAAGCACAGGCACACATATATTTAAGGAAGACCCATTTTATCTGTTCATATCAGTATAGGCAATACAAAGGAAACATTTCTCATTCAAAAGCTGTAACATACTTATAGAACCACAACACATATATATTACTGCTTTTTTTAAAGGTAGTACTTCATTATAACAAAATGACTTATCCTACATAATTAGCTCCTACCTACCCTACTCACAACTTGTTACAAGTAACCAGGTTAATTTGAGATAACTACTTTCCAAGACTAATGAGAGAAACATTTCACAGTGTAAGGCAGCTATGCTCTTTCTTTGGAAATTTTCTTCAAGTTATTTATCTGAGGTATTGTCAGCAGATACCTTAATATGAGGAGGATTCCTCCTCCTCCTCTTGTTGTTTCAAAATATATTTCTCCTACTACTTTCATGTGTGCTTCTTGATGTATCTCAAGATGAGAGCAGACTATGATTGAGATACCTTAGCCACTAGTAGCAGCTAACCAAAGATACATGTCACAGTAGCTAGAACACTATATTGCCCTAGTTTACAAAATCTAGTAATTTGGTCAAATGGATCTTTCTACATTCTATGTGCATTGTATGACTACTAGTTAGAAGGTCAGAGCCATCCACTCTATATAGGTACTATAGACTAGATTGATATAGTGTCCTTCCTAAAACAGGAAGCTTAATTAGTTGGTTGCCAATAACAATTCCTGCAATGGCTAGAGAAGTCTCATTCTATGACACATCAAGCAGCCCCCAGCTGTCCCCTGTCAAAAACACAGGAATTGTGTTTGAAGTGGGGAAAAATGGGATGGGTACTTTTCATGTTATTGAAATCAGGATTCTCCATACTATGATTGATGGAAACCATTGCAATGAGTAAAATGATCTGATTCTTTTTAAAAACATTTGTAACAACAAAAGAAATTAGTTGCTCTAGAAATCTTTTTCTAGATAACATAATTTAAGACCATGAAGGAATAAAAAAAATGTTGTATACAATACACAGAAGAATTATACAAAAGAGATGACAAAATGAAGGACACATGGAATAAAGAGCCATATGAAGATGAACCCCAAATTCTAAAAAGGTAGAAAAAGGTAGAAACTACAATAAGAGAAATAGCAAAAAAACAAACCACCAGGAACAGATGATATTCCAGTTGAACTGCTGCAATCCACTCTGACAGAGTCAACTCTAGTGATAACCAACATATGTCAACAGATATGGAAAACAAAACAATAGCCAACAGACTGGAAGCAATCAATATACATCCCCATTCATAAAAAGAGAGACACAAGAGACTACAGCAACTATAGAACCATAGCACTGATCTCCCATGCAAGCAAAATCATGCTCAAAATTCTGCAACATAGGCTCCAACCATACATGGAGAGAGAAATCCCAGAGGTCCAAGTGGGGTTCAGAAAAGGAAGAGGCATGAGGCACCACATTGCAAACATATGATGACTAATGGAACACATGAGGGAATATCAAAAGGAAATCAGAATGTGTTTTATAGACTATAGCAGGGGTAGGCAATCTTTCCCCTTTAAGGGCTGAGGGAATTCAGCTCCCCAAAGCCTCAGCCATGTTGGCCAATAGTCTCATGTTGGCCAACAGCTCCAGGGATTCTGGGAGCTGAAGTCCCTTGGCCCTTAAAGGGGAAAGGTTGCCCACCCCTGGCCTAGATCATGAAAGGCTATGGAATGTCCTTACAAACATGGGAGTGCCAATACATATAATAGACCTGATGAGGAATCTGTACTCAGGACAAGAGGCTACTGTCAGAACAGAACACAGAGAAACAGAATGGTTCCCAATTGGCAAAGGGGTCAGACAAAGCTGCATCATTTCATCCTATCAGTTCCACTTGTATGCAGAACATATTGTAAGAAAAGCAGGCTTGGACACAGAAGGAGGAGGAGTGAAAATAGGAGGAAGGGATATCAACAATCTAAGATATGCAGATGACACAATAGTACTAGTATTGGATTGTAGATGACACAATAGTACTAGTATTGGCCGCTTGGATTGTTTGTCAATAAGAGGGATATAAATAAATTTTATTATTATTATTATTATTAGTAATAGTAATAGTAATAGTAGAAAACCTCACAGACCTGGAACACCTACTAAAGAAGATAAAAGAAGAATGTGCAAAGGCAGGTTTAATGTTGAACATAAAGAAAACAAAATAATGACCACTGAGGACCTTCACAAGTTCAACCTATACAATGAAGAAATAGAAATAGTAAAAGAATTCCTATAACTGGGATCAAACATTGATAGAAATAGGGACTACAGCCAGGAAATCAGAAGAAAACTGAGAATGGGGAGGATGGCTATGAAAGAACTAGAAAAGATTCTAAAATGCAAAGACATACAACTCAGCACAAAAGTGAGGAATATCAGTCCCACATAAGTGACTTATATAAATGTAACAAATAAAAAATTGCATTGGTTCTTTCAATGAAGTTTTCCTAGGAAACAAATATGATGCCTAGTTAAGAAGTGTCAGCATGGTGTAACTATCTTCTTAGAAGCTAGGATTCTGGGTGTCATAGTCCCAAAAGTATTATTTCCATACTCTAGATCTGAATAATGTAATTGTGCCCAACTCTGAAAAGGACTAATTAAAATTGCAGAGTTTAGTTGATATTAGATACCTTAAAAATTAAATACTTATACCAAATAATATGTACAAGCTACTTCATCATTTTCGACCTTTTATTTTATTTTATTACATTGGAAGAAGAGGATATTTGCCAAACAGCTTTATTTTTGCTACAGGATTTGTGAACCAGCTATGAAACATTGTTCCTTAAAAAACAAGGAATATTTATGATACCTTTGGTAACAAGCATTGCATTGGAATGTTTAAAATAGACCTGAGCAATCCTGTTGAGAAAACCTGCTGCTTTTAATGCAGAGGTTTCTTGATGTGCCTTAGTTTTCTAACCTAATTAAAACTCAGGAGGATTTGTAAAGTCAGAAAGATGCAGAACTGTCATTAAAGGGAAGAATATTTATGTTTGAGAACAACACGAATAATGAAGGAAATAGGTCATTTTGCAAATGCATTTTGGGATGAGAAGAGAATGAGGCCTAGTTTACAAGTGAAAGGCTTAGAGTTCAGTGTTATCTTATAGTATTAAAGACATAATGGAGCCTGCATCCATGGATTCAACTATTCATGGCTTGAAAATATTTTTAGATATGAAAAAGCAAACCTTGAATTTGTCATTTTATATAGACCTTTTTACTATTCCATTGTATATAATGGGACTAGAGCATTATCAGTTTTTGATATCTACGGGGTGTATGTGCTTGAACCCAGCCCCAGTGGAAACCAAGACCCAATGCACTGTGTTATAAATTATATCATAAATGGAAATACTTTTAAAGGGGGGGAGTTGAAAATGTGTTTCTTGAGGGTTGGGAAATGAGGGTTGAGGGGAATCTCACACAGCTTGGGACTCATTCTGCACAAAACTCTCATGTGGTGTTTTTGTGCAGAAAGCAGCACTTTCAGCATAGGAAGCATAATTGTTTCTGCAGACATTAGTATTCATGTATTTATGTATTCACATGGCTGGGAGGGGATTGGATAGAGTCTTTCCCACCTCTCCTGTAGCCTCAGATGAGACCATGAACATGAATTTGCAGGAGCTGGGCAGAGCAGTGGAAGACAGTGGGGTCTGGAGATGTCTCATCCATAGGATCACCATGGGTCGAGATTAACATGAAGGCAGTTAACAATAACAAAAATTATGTATTATGTATTAGTATCTATGTATATTAATCTTAATTCTTGTACATAGAATGCTGTTGTATATAAAATGCTGCTTTCTGCACAAAGCAACAAGAGAAATTTGTGCAGAATATCAATGATAGCATTTTCTGTGTAGGAAACAGCATTTTGTTACTGTCACATGCCTTCAATTAATTTCTGACTTATAGTGACCATAAAGCGAACCTATCAAGGAGTTTTCTTGGAAAGATTTACTTAGAGGGAGTTTGCCATTACCTTTCCCTGAGGCTAATAGCATGTGACTTGCCCAAGGTCATCGAAAGGATTTCATGGCCAAACAGGGAATCAAACCCTGGTCTCCTGAGTTGCAGTCCAACACTTATGCCACTTCATCATGCTGGCTCTCAAAACAGCATTTTATGCACAGAAAATTATACTGATTTTCTTCCCAGACATTCCTGTTATCTGTGACAACGTACCATGTGCTCAATTTTGCTCATAATAAGTAATGAATTACAAATAATCTTTGAAAGCTGTAAAATTTTTGAAGTGTTTCTTCCACTAGCAGCCTCAACTAAGACGCATATGGAAGAATCCATATTAATTATTCTGTCACCACTTCTATTCCTTTCTATGCATTGTTTTTCCCCATTTAGGAAAAATGTTAGTCTATACATAAAGTTAAATGCAACATGATGTCAGTGGTCATCCACTAGCACATTAAGACTTTGTTTCCTTTCTGTCGCCTGCATAGTTCTCAACCTTTGGAATGGGTTTGAAAGTTCATGATGTTTTAAGGGAAGGAGAAATCTTCCTCCTTTCAATTCAGTTGATGGAAGCAGTTCCATTGGCACAACAACTCCAGGGGAGCCATAATATGGAAAATGCATGACAAACAATATGCATATACATATGATCAACTTTCATGTTTAATACTGAACTCAGCAGTTTTGAAGTTTATAAAATAGGGTGTGTAATGTATCCTGGGGACCTGGTGTATTCAGTACCTGTCAAACAAGATTGTGTGATTCCCAAGATGAAACAATGCCAGATATATTACATTATAACATACAGATGCAAAATACAAATGATGTATACAAAGGAAGCTTACATATGCCCCTCAGCTGACAGATATGTCAAACCCTCCCAGGTACTGTTAAAAGCATTGTTTTAATATAAAAAACCCTTTGTGTGTCACCTGTCATGGCCCTAAATTAAAAAAGTCCAAGCCATCATGGATTCAAGGCAAGGACCTCACATAGATACCTGAGTGGTCATGTCTGCCTCAACAATTCATTAAAAGATCAAAAGGCCAGGGTTAGGAGCTGCAAAACAAGACATTCATACCTTCTGAATTCCAGAGTTTTACAACCAGGGTGTGTTTAACTAAGAATGAGATAACATCAACTCTCCATCTCCCCTCTGAAAACTGTCTGCTTCAAAGACAACCTATCTGGAATCCTTTCATATACAATAATCAATCTTTGCCCCAGGCTATTTCGGCCTATATTAAGACCTCCAGATCTGTCTTCTGAGAGCTGGTTTTTTGAAGGGAAGGGGGGCTCTCACACCCTCCCTGAAATTCCTAACGAGTCTCCCTCGGCTGCCTCCAGCGCAACCTCACTCCATAAGCAGCTGAGTCCATCTTCACTACAAGGAGTGCTGGGTTTCTGGGTAACTATTCTCTCTGTGTGTGTGTATGTTTGCTTGTTGATTTATTTTTATCCCTTAATAAAAGTACAATTCTTTGGAAGAATGCTGCCTCTGTGAGAGTTCTTTATCTCCCCTCCCTGTTACACATTAGGTTGCAATTCTCCTTATTAATTTTGAGCTAATTAAAAATTCCCCAAAATCAAATTCTTATTACAATACAGTTATACAGGTGTCTCTCCCCATTCATGGACTTGGAGCCCACAGTCTTGCTCGTTCATGGGTGACAAGTGGGGAGGGACAAATGGTGCTGGTATGTGTGCCATTCTTTTCAATGGGGCCTCAAATATTAGCATTTTTTGGGGGGGTTTGCAGGGGGCTTCAGAACGGATCCTCCACAAATTGGGAGAGATGCCTGTACTAGTTCTCAAAATGCACCAGGGCACAGTCCCATAGGCTGGCAGTTCTCTATAGAAAAAGTAAATTTCCTTACCCTGGAGCAACAGTAAACATGTACACTCCTACTAAAATATTATAATACTCTCTCACTTTCATTCGTGTGTGTCTGTGTAAAAAAAGGTCTTTGCCTGATCAAGAAGTGAGGAGGAGACTGTATTCTTCCTGTTGGTTAACTTGGTACCCTTATCTGAAAGAGATGATGTAAGATATAGGCAGAAACTGGTGCAAGATTGTGTATAGTTGAAGTTGTGCTTGCTTGGCATCAACTAATCTGTATGAGAGAACTACCACAGAAAATATAAAATCCCCAATATATTTGGCTATACAGGACTCTGAATGAAAAATGTTGTACATGACACTGTCTCCTCATTATTCTTTTGGTATGCTGGATACCAAATACTGGATGCCAAGCTAAACATAGGCAGTGGTACATTGAGACTGATATACTTTCTGGATAACAGGATGCTCAGAAAGTCCATAACACAGGCATATAGACCCCTTAACTTCTGAGATGTATCCACTTGTTCTATGGGAATATTTATTCTTGCCCTGTTCTACATCAGCAGAGGGCTAAAAAAAATCCTTCTATTTCATCCTAAAAGCCTTTTGTTATAGACAAGACAGTTTAAGTTGCCAGGCATGGGAAAAGACCAATAAAATACAGAATGTAATTTAGTGTAACTTATGGAGTATAGCATATAAGATATAGTACTTATATACTTAAACTAGATGTATTAGAGCAGGGGTAGGCAACCTTTCCCCTTTAAGGGCTGAAGGACTTCAGCTCCCAGAATCTCAGGAGCTATTGGCCAACATGGGACTATTGGCCAACATGGCTGAGGCTTCTGGGAGCTGAAGTCCCTCGGCCCTTAAAGGGGAAAGGTTGCCTACCCCTGTATTAGAGGATAGACAGATAGATAGATAGATCAATGTGAACTTGGCTGCAGCTTAAGTCAGAGAAATCACATACTTAATTATCAACAAAGCATGATTGACAATAACCTCACACACTAGATGTGAGACAATGTGATTTGTAATAACCTTGAGCAGATATAATATGCTTAATTGTAATCAAGATAAGAGGACAGCCAGTAGATTTGATCAAGAACAACTGTTTGCAGGTGCACCGATTTAGGATTTAGGATGGCAGCCAGCCCAAGACCTCTAGTGGACCACAGATGGGTTTATAGTTAAATATATTTATTTTGATCAGTTATCAAAATTTGTGGGATCTGTTAGGTCCTTTATTTTGATTTATGTTGATTGGTAACTGATAAAAGATTACTAAAGAGCCTGTTTGCATCCCATATAAATATTATGAGATGTTAATACTTAAGGATTTTTAAATGGAGTGTTGATGTTAACTCAGCCTATTTGGTTTAACCATCATCATGAACTGGACCAGAAGGTGAGAATGGAACCCCAGACAGAATCCAGATTGCTGGCATGGATCCTGGCCAAGGATCTTCAGTCCTTCAGTCTTAAGGAATAGTAGTGAGGAACCACATCTGTTTCATTTTCCAAGCCTACCTGCCATTGTTCTGTCTCTTAATCTTTCTTAATTTGAGAATGTGTGTCTGTTGTTGTTTTATATTTGTACATGCAGGTATTACAAATGTGTCCCTATAGGAGAGTGTCCACTTGACTTTAATAATAATAATAATAATAATAATAATAATAATAATAAT